>OY743172.1:43486078-44086078 GCA_963555705.1 Ligustrum vulgare | reverse complement strand
TTAATTCTTGAAATCATTTGCATAAATTGGCTTGGATCGATTTTAAATCTCGGACTTGCATTTGCTGAAAATTAAACTGAGTCATATCTTGCAGAAGATGCCTAAAAGGAGTTGAGAGTCGTCATACTCGAGGTGGTTGTAATGTTGATATCTCTTTGCCTCGTGACGTCGTTGGAGGCCTATCAATATTTGCAAACCCAGGTCATAATTTGGGAAAATATACGGTCACACGGAGATTGATCTTAAAAAAAGTTTGGGAACAATGTCACACTCATGTCTTATTCATGAACTGGAGCATTATCTTTCTCATTTTGAGTTCACTATGATAACTGTGTTTATTTATTCCTTTCTAGCTCTGTGAATTGGTTTCATTATGTACAATGATAAAGTTATTTTGTTACTCTTACCGAAGGAAGCAGAATCTTTTTGATATAAGGGTACTCAGTGCATTGTACCTCAGAGGATGAATGATCAGAACATTGAGCTAGTTCATTCTTTGTCATATTGTGAGTTAAACATCGATCTTGTTACTTGTAACATTTTAATTAAATATGTTTTATTTTCTATTGAAGTTTAATATGCCACTTACTAACAAATAGACAACTTGAATTTTCATCAGATATCAAAGCACCACTACAGCCATCTCTATGAGTATTAAACTACTTTTTTTTTTTTGCCCCCGAGGTATAGTTCAATTGGTAAAGGCTGAGGAGACATAATGTAAATTCTACTGGCAATCTACAGGGTGGGGAGTTCAAGTCCTAGCAGCAAGCTTTGGACTTGGCTTCCTTATGGATTTGATCAGTGACCAAACTCTTAGTTTTTGGCCAGTTGAGACATATCTTGCGATTTACATCCTCCACTAAGACTCAAGATAAGGCAGGTGAGGGCCCCAAGGTGAGGACTTCACATATATTTTTTTTTTTAAACTACATTTTTACAGTTGCAATGACTCCTATATGTTATGTCCACTTAGTAACTAGCCAGATGTCCCAGTTCACGATGTCTGAGAAAGTGTCTGAGAAGTCATTACGACAAGGAGGAGGGATGTCGGCAGTGCTCCGGTTTAGAGGAATAGTCATCATAATAGTTAACATATATTTTCTTGTTATGCAGTGCACTTTTTAGAACATATTTGATGCTATTAATTAATGACCTTGATAATTTTATTTGCATTTTCATTCTGTGTGATGTTTGATAATTTATATATTTGGCATCAAAATTTTGTACTCTGCAATTTTATTTCATTGGATATATTTAATTCTATTGAATGTTCAATAATTATATTTACAATAATTTATAGGTGCTAAATTTGTTATTTATTTAACTAAATTTAAATGTAGTAGGGACACATAGAAGTGTCTCTATAATTAATATTAATATATGAATTAATTAATGATATGTACATTTATAAGCGTCCCCTATTGTTTTAAATATAATTGGGGCGTTTAATTAAGTGTCTTTAATATAATTACAAGAATAATAATCTTACCTGACATACATATTATTAGGGCATTTTTAGTGTCCAATTCGCCTTTATTTATTATTAGAGACGTTATTTATATAGGCATTTACTAATTCGTCTCTCCTTCTCTTAGATGAATTTTAACTTTGTTTTCCGCCCCCTTCTAAATGTCCTAAATACTTTTAATTGTAGTAGTGTAGGGGCTATGATGCTGATCGAATAAGATTACACTTCATAGGCTTTTTGTAATCAAATATTGAATACTATATATATAGCTCATTTCCACGTATCGGTAATCCAATTGCAAAGATAAAATAAAAATTTTAGTAGCTCAATTTTATTTTATTTTTTTATTTTTTCGAGAAAATAATTGGATTTTCCTAGTTACTCATTGAACTAGAGACCGCCAAAAAACGCAAAACAAAGAGGTATATAGACCTCTTATTTCTCAATCACATTCATTACCTCAAAGATTTTGAGTTGCAAAGTTTATCAATACTTTGTTCGGGTCTTGTGGGTAAAATTGCATTCATATAACATCAGATTACGATGAACTTTCAAAAAGCATTAATAAGACGGGACAAATAACAAAAACACAAAGTTTTCCTTTTGCAGGTTGACTTCCTTCTCTAAAACCCCAACTCAGCATCACAAATTATCTGATAACACAGAGACAAGCATTTAACCAAAATTTCCTTCTCTCCCCATGATAATTATGCTTATGCTTCAAAAACTCAATTCTTGTATGAAATGAAAAGTAAGAACACAAGGAGCGGGATGGGGACCAGTTATAACTGAAATATTTAATTCTAGGAAAAATAAAAAGATAAAATTCAATTTCCCCTTTCCTCACTAGTAAAGCCTAAGAAGTAACAACAGTGCTACAAGCGCCCCACACTTCACTCCGAGTGTGACAACACACTTACATCTTGTGAGTGTGTTGTCACATCCGGAGTCTAGTGTGAGGTGCAAATAGATTAATTCAAAAAGTAAAATTCATGGATCTAGCTAAGACCACCTTTCCCAATTTAATGTTACAACCATCAAATGTGTAGGTGTTATTTTAAGAATACGAGAAACTTCCGGCATTGGATCTTCTAATATCCTTTACCATTGTCACTACGGCATTCATTTTAGGTCTCTGCTCCGGCTTCCTAGCCACACAACTCATCGCGACTCGCAACATATTTATCATCTCCTCCTCTTTATCAGGAAAATGCAGCAGTTCTTCATCCAATACTTTAGCAGTCCACTCCTTGTGAACAATTGAACGAACCCATTTGACCAAGTTCAATACTCCGGCACGGGAAGGGGATTTTCCGGTGAGAATTTCAAGCAGCACAATTCCAAAGCTGTAGACATCAGAGGCTTGTGACACTTTCCTCGTGTTTATGACTTCTGGGACACGGTACCCTGCAGTCCGCATCACCGGAGCTCCAATCGGAGTTACCAATGTTGCCAACCCAAGATCAGATATACAACCATACTGTTGTGAGTTGAGGAAAATGTTTGAGGCTTTTATATTTCCATGCACGATCTTGTTATCACATTGTGCATGGATATGAGCAATACCAATTGCAGCACCAATTGCAATTCCTAGCCGAGTTTCCCAGTCGAGAAGAACCTGGTCCTTGGATCTTTTTGCTGCTAAAAAGTTTAATGCATCAGAGATTTAGAGTATAATAGCATCTGGTTTTTTACCTATGAACTAGCGGTCATTATTATAATACAAGAAATAGTGTTTTCCATGTAAGCTTGTTGATTCCCGGATAATTTATTTACAAAACATTAAGAGTCCGTTTGGTCTCATATACATATTTTCAAAATTTTGAGGACTTTTGGAGTTTTGGTAGAATGTGTAGTTGAGAAGTGTGAAAATTGTGGATTCCATAAAAAAATATGGTTGAAATATCAGGAAAAATTAAAATTTTTACGTAGGACCAAACATGCTCTAAACCTATCTACAAAACAATTTTTGTCAGTATGGATAATTCAGATAATTTTAAACCTAATTTTGAGCTATTACAGAAGCCAGAAACAGGCTAATTACAATAAGGGTGTGTTTGATTACATATATTTGCTAGAAAAATGTTATTTTTCACACTTTCGGTGTTTAATTGAAAAATTTGTTTAGAAAACATTTTTTTGTTACAATCATGTTATGCAAAACTTAAGCGATTTTGTTGGAAAATATTTTCTCACCATTTGGGTGAGAAAATTTGCAGAGAAAAAAGCCAAATATTTTTATTTGCCCTTTTCACTTTGAATTAAACATGGATGTCCACAAAGGAAACTATTTTTGTGCACTGTAATTTATCATATAAGAAACCAAATTTTCTTTTCCGCCAATAAAAATTAATCATATTGCACTGGAATCATAAACATACCGCAAAGCATTGCGTGAACGCTCCCATTACTGTAATAATCATAGAGCACGAGCTTGTTATCCTTAAAAGTACAGTAAGCTCTAAGAGGTACAACATTTTCGTGCCTAATACTGGCAGCGACTTCCATCTGCCGCTTGAACTCGGTCTCGTTGACGCCTAATTCCCTCAATCTCTTCACCACAACTCTAACCCCATTATTCAGATCTGCCATATACGCAGTCCCAAACGCTCCCTTACCCAACAATGTAGAAGGAGCCCGTAACAAGGTTTGGAGATGAAATGCAAAAGTGCAGCCTTTCACGAACACTAACTTGGGTTCCACTTTGCTGACGGATTCTTCTTTCTTTTGGTACTTTGCTTCCCTGGAGATGGGCGTGGGCTGTGTGGCTGGGAAATTCTGTCGATATGGAGATGACCCTTCTGCTGGGTTTGAAGTAATCAAACTGAAATCTGATAATGTTGAGACATTACTTGAACTCCTCGAAAGTTCGTGACAGAGTTGCCAAATCTGCTCTCTCTTTAGCGTGGCTTCGACTAGCCTCTCCCAATTGTCATAAGCAAGAACCATTTTTTTAGCTTTCAGCTTCAAGGATCTCAAAACACTTTTCTTTCTAATACATCGAAATGTACGAATCAAGAAAAATTGCGGAGGAAATTGCCAAAGCCACACCCCATTCAAGAACAAATAGTTCCTTCTCGTAATTTCTTGAACCAAACAGAAATTCTTCCAAGAAATTTCGGTGTGTTCACAGCAGAATGCAGCTTCAAAGAGGCAACTTCCAGCAAAGTAGATGGGGGAAATTGGCGAAGCCTGGTCAAACTTGTCAGCGGCTCATTAACTAAATGAGGTGAGAGAAGATTTTTGTTGTTTTCAATTAAAATATGTGTTAAAAATTGAAGAGAGAAAAAGTGATTTGAAAATTTGTATAATTTAAATTGTAACCGAACAACTCCTTAATTTCCAGTTTGACAAATTCGTATATATTTATAAGGGAAATAAATATTGATAAATAACCTTTGCGAGTTGCGACTTTGACTATATTCAATAATAGAAACCCAAAATACCTCCTTACATTCCTATAAAAGTCATCAATTTATTGAAAGATTTCAATTAAATCATCAAAATATTTAATTTCTCAAATTCCGAAAAAATTCCCTTGCACACTCCGGTAAAAATGGCATCAAAACCAAGTTACGAACCAAAAGTAATGATGAATTTATCTAAAGAAGAAACTATAATTGAAGAATTTCTAAAAAATATTGAAAAAATAAAAATCAAGTTATCCTTATTTATCGAAGAATAATATGAATGAAGGCTTGGAAGAGATAGGGATTGCAAAACAAACTGCGAAAACTGAGACCCGTGGAGCCTCTCTCGGCATAAATGGGGCGGATCCGAGACAAGAGCACTCTGACTCTATCTAGGCGAGGCAGGGACGGTTTTCTGCGCCTCGATCCGATCCCCTCTGTCCCATTCTCCAATATTTTTTTGTTAAAAAAAATGAGGTAGACTTTTAGGTAAAATTAATGTCTCTCAAATTATTCATTGAGAAAATAATGTAAAGGTGGCTCAATTCATGGTAGGTCTTATGTGTTTTATTGGGACAGAATTTAAAAATCTTAAGTGGGTAAATCTTCTTTCATCTTCATGCTTGTTCATATATTCTGAAATTTGGGTGCCACTTTGTTGAGAATGAGCTATTTCAATTTGTCCAGATTCATACCAAAATGGGGACAATTTTTGTGTGTGTATGCGTGAAGCTACTTTGTTGAGAGTGAGTTTTTTCAATTTGTTTAGTTACATACCAAAATGGGACAGGTTTTGTGTGTGCGCATGCCAAGCTCATGATTTTGTTTTGATGCAGTAAGAAATAGTTTATATTATGAAACCCGACCCGACCCATACTTTCTCGCTCTGCTTATATAAATGGTTCACTAAATGGGCAATTTGTCATCTTGCAATATCCCGCGCCACACTCTGCCCCGCAATGCCCGACCCGCGTTTAAACGGGGGCGTGGGCCCGGATCTGGGGCAAAAAATTCGAGCCGAGGTGGGGCGGGGTCACACCTCCCCAACCCGCCTTGCCCCGTTGCCATCTCTAGGAGAGATGAATAAAAAATTGTAAAATTTGGAATATAATTTGCAAGCAGGAAACGCTATACTAGATAAAAATCTAAAATGGAAAGATAAAATTATAATTAATCATTCTCAAGATTATAGAAAGAAATCCAAAAGTAATAATTAAGGAAAAGGAAAAATTTCTGAAATAAAACAATTTATGATAACATAAGTAGAAAAATTAGAAGGAAAATTCTTAGAATCTACAAGAGAAGAATGTGATGAATATAAGGTCTAGTTAGAAAAATTAACAAAACAAGTATAAAATATTAAAATGAACACAAACCCTACCACAAGTGAAATAAAAGAAGAATTTAGTAGTGATGAAAATATTGACTATTGTTATGGAACTCCTATACCTAGAAAAGAAGGATTCAAAGATATAGGAAAATTTAAAATAGATATAGTAGAAATATTATAAAACAAACTATAAAAGAAATTAATCCAATAAAATCATATAACGAACCAATCTACATAATAGGAATTACGGTTAGATTTAGACTGTGTAGATAAACACAAAGCTAAAGAAATATGGGAAAAAAGTACTGACCTAGCTATAGAATTTAATAAATGGAACACATATACAATCTTTGGGTTTATATATATTTTTTTTGATCGGATAATCTTTGGGTTTATAGAACATACATTTAGAGGTTTAACATTAGAATGGTGGAAAAAGTTGCCATGAAATATAAAAAGAAGAATAAGATATGGTGAAAATACATCCGAGACATTAGATAATAGAAATATCATAAATGATCAATGAATTAGAGATATATTAAATAGATTGGAAAGAGCCCTTAAAACATAATTTTTGGGAGATAAATATTCAGAGATGAAGAAGCTAGAAAACAAGATGAATATAATGAAGGAATGGTTGCTATGGAAAACATGAGGATATGTGATATGTGTAAATTATAAAGATGTACATGCAAATTCAAGAGTTATATGACACAATAAGTCAAGGAGAATATATAGATAATAAACCAATTTTAAGATTTTATTTTACAAAGTTACCATTTATATAAGTAACTAAGTTACTAAAAGAATATAATAAAATATTGCCCTTAGGGGATGAAGAAGAAATAGATATAGATAGTCTCGGAAGTAGGATTGAATTTACCAAAAGAATGATAAGTACTTGAGATGCAAACCATGTCGCTATTGTAGCTACGTAACCCACAAAAGATTGAAACGAACCCAAGAAAGTCAATAGATCAAAGTTTAGAGATTGATTCAAAATTATTGAACCAAGCAACCAACACAATCAATGGGATATGTTGACCTCTTGATCACAAGAATTATAAATCTCACCCAATTATTTGAATTCACAAGGTTGAACTTGCAAATTCAGATTTTATTCAATGAATAATAGTTTTTGAAAGCAATAAAGTCTCAAGATAATATCTCAAAGTTGTCTAACCAATAATGAATATTACAACCCTTTAAATAGGGTTAAAAATAGACTTAAGAGCCCTAAAAAAATAAAGAACGTAATTGGTTCAAATATGGAAAGAAAAAAAAAAGGAAATCTCTCGTGATAAAGTTACGGCCATAAAAAATCAGCTTACGGCCATAAGTTGCTTGCGGGTTAACCTTACAGCCGTGAGAGATAGATTTACGTTCGTAAGTCATTTCTTCCCGGAACTCCTATTTTCATCCGAGAGATAGTTACATCCGTGACTAATCAAGTTTTACGGTCGTAAATTGGTCTGATCAAATTCTTCTTTTTCTTCAGCTGCTTGAATGATGTTGATCCATTCATCTTCTTGGCTTGACTCCAAGATGAAACTTGCTTCTTTTCCAGCCAAGAATATTATTTTGTCCATTGTTTCTTGTACAAGCTTGCCCATTGCTTCTTTGACCTTCTTCTTCCGCAGTCGAGTCATCGCTCCTCCTTCAACTATCAATGGATCTTTGCGTGGGCTTGTATCTACGACCTGCGAGCTAGATCACATCAACTTGGTGTTGAAAAGCACTAGAAAATAAAAAGGCATAAAAGATAAGAAAAAATCATCTATGTTGTTACAAAGATATAGGACAAATAGAACAATTCAGATGTCATAAAAAGAAATATAAACCATTTAAAAAACACAAGAGAAAATTCAAGAACTATAAGAAGCCCAAGAAAAAAAATTTCAAGCCATATAAAAAATACTTCAAGAAAAGAAATTGGTCCGAAAAGCCCAAAAAGAAATATATTGAAAATGTATATGCTTCATTTGTAATGAAGATGGACATACTTCTCCTCAATGTCCTAAAAAGAAAGATAGACATAATATAAAAATTCTTAGAGTTTATGAAGAATTTAAGGATGATAATGATGTAGAACTAATTGAGTATTTTGAATTAAACAGTGAATGCAGTAGGATTTATGAATTAGAAACATCATCATCTGATAATGATTCTGATAAAGTGTGTATATGAAAAAGATACAAGAAGCACAAAAATTAGATATAGAAACGACTGAGGAAGTACTCAGTAGAAGGTATTAGCCAAGAAATTTCATTTGATGTCAAAAAATATAAAGAGATAACAAAAAGAATTTTAGACCTAAAAGAGAAAGATGTATTTCATCAAGGATTCTTAAGAATACCCCTAGGATGAACAAAACAATTATAAGCATGAATTACAAAAAAATCTCAATCAATATAGAAGATGTAATGGGAAAAATCAGAATCCTAATAATTACAAGAGAATGTGTAAAACAAAAACTATCCAAAGTACCAGAAAATGTAAGGAAAATGCTAACACGTATTGAAATTGGAGGAATCCAAGTTATGATAAAATGATTCTTTAAAGAATGTATCAATATACTAATCGAGATATACTGTATAGATAATAGAATTCTACAAGATCCTATAGATTCTCTATTAGTAACTGTTGTAGGAAATTTAGTTTATTAGAAAATAATAATTACGGCAAAACCAAAATTATGCAGTATCAATAATAGATAAAAATATAGATCAAAGTTTTAATCTCTATTATAGAATTGGAAACTTAAAAATGTTAAGTAAGAGTAAGACTATAAGCATAAGCATAAAATCAATATTTGCTTTTAGTACTAGTCACCATAGTAACCTAAGGAAAATTACAGATAACATAATAATACATAAGGATTTTGATGAATTAGCACCACATATTTCTCCTACAAAATACAAGGAACACGAGGTAACGATACCAGAACAAATAATGCTTAATTTTCACAAACATGATAAAGAAATTAATTTTGAAGGAAAAATAATAAGAAATGGTAGTGTAAGACTACAATGAGAAAATAATATTGCAAAATTCTCACCTAGAAGAAGTTTTAAGCTAGACCAACTTAGAAACTAAAGTATTGATGAGCCATCAAGTTCACAGTAATATATTAGAACCAGATATATTAACTAAGAAGGAATAAAAAATGATATTCTTGTCCTTATAGATACAGAAGCAAATAAGAATCACATAGGACATAATCTTGAGATAAAAAGATATCCAAGTTTCTCGCTTATATTTGTAGGGGTGACCAAAATAAACATAAGATAGAAATAATCTTATATAAATACGATAATTATGGACTTAGCCGATCACCTATATTACTGGGAATGAACTTTCTTAAAGAAGTAAGCCCTTATAAGATTTGCCAAGGGTATATAGAAATAACACTAGAAGGAAATTCAGTTATTATACCAAGAATAGATGAAAATATGAGATCATTGTTGCCAAGGAAAGAGTAATATATTAACCCCATGAGCCCGTATATTGAAATTACACTCAATTTACAGACTTATTGTAGAGTAAAATACCATGCTTATTTAGATACAGGAAGTACTATAAATCTTTGCTTACCAAACGTACTACCATCTGAATGTTGGTGGTATGATTTATAGAAAGTAGTAACTAGTACAACAGAAGGATGAAATAAGGTTATATAGCAAGTATGGCACGCAATTACCTTTTCTAATATCATTTAGAGAAGTATTTGTTGATACTATATATTTGTCAACTACCATTGGTTGTGATATTTTACTGGGATAAAATTTTCTATTATAATATGCACCTTTTACACAATTTATTGATAAATACATGTTTACAACATCTTATACCCACAAGATATTTACACCTAAAATTACAAAAGTAGTAAGTATAGCTTACAAAGAAATTAATCATTCCTCAAATCCTCAACCCAACGTGGTGGATGTTGGAATATAGAAAAATTTAAACCAATAAAAAAATTAAAAATGACAATTGAAAAATAAGTTAGAAAAACTTAAGAAAGAAATTTCTGAAACTTTTTTTGAGAATCCATTAGAAAAACATAGCATGGATAAGATCAAAGTTAAGATAAAATTTATAAACCTATAAACTATAGTAAGAGTAAAACCAATGAAATATAGTGTTGAAGACTTGGAAGAGTATAAGGTCCAAATAAAATAACTGGTAGAAGCCAAACTAATTAGGCCTAATAAAATTCAACATAATTGTCTAGCTTTTATGGTTAGAAAACATAGTGAAATCAAAAGAGGTAAAACAAGAATAGTGATAAGTTACAAGAAGCTAAATAAAGTTACAAAATTTGATTGTTATTACTTACCAAATAAGGATATCCTTATTGAACAAGTACAAAATACAAGATATTTTCAAAGTTTGATTGTAAATCAGGATTTTAAAAAATTATGCTCATAGAAAATAGTAAACCATTAACTCTATTTAGCACTCCTAATCCATTAGGACAATTTGAATGAAATGTTATGCTATTTAGATTGAAAAACGCACCACAAATATTCCAGAGAATAATGAATGAAGTAATAAAACTTATTACTCATTTTTGTATTGTCTATGTAGATGATTTATTTATTCATTCAAAAGATATGAACGAACATATTGAACATCTTGAAAATTTTTGTTGTATTATGGAAAAACATGTTATGACACTTCTCAAAAGAAAGTTGAGATAGCAAAAATAGAGATAGAATTTCCTGGATTATTTATAAAAGAATGAGATTTGCGACCGCAATCTTACATTGGTGAAAAACATCAAGAATTTTCTAAAAAGATTAAAGATAAAAAACAATTGCAAGGCTTCTTTGATATATTAAATTATGCTGAAGAATTTATTGAAAATTGTGCTAATTAAAAAAAAAAACTTTCAAAATTAAGGGAAAATGTAATGTTGTCTTAGGATGAACAATATCACGAAAATATCAGAAGAGTGAAAAATGAATTAAAGAATCTACCAAAACTTGTTATTCCACAAGAAGAAGATTTCTTTATCCCTCAAAAATCTCAAGAGAGAAGAGCTCAAGACAACTTAGTCTCTTGTACTCTTTAATCTCTATATACACAACTTGTATTTAAAAAACAATGTAGCAGATAATCTAAAGATAAAGCTTGTAACAAGGTAATCACTTATGGAGTTCTAAACTTCATAAGATGAGTACTGAAGGTATGTAAATATAGTTTGTAAGCATGTACGATTTCAATCTATAAATAAAATGATGTTTATTGTATTCAACTAAAGCTTTCATAAAAGGATTTCGTTAAGTTTCTCATGATTCCTCGACAACGCAGATAGAGATTTTAAAAGATATTTCAAAACTTATTTTTAATGGATGCACTAGTACATTTTCAGTCATTTGCGTCGGTTGTAAAAGACAATACATATCACTTGTGGAAGTGACGCATTTGGCACAGACGTATAAGGTAAAGGGAATATGTGTCGGTTGTTTTTCGACGCAAAAGGTATTACTATATGCGTCGGTTGTTTAACAAACCGAAGCATATAGTGAAAAAATTAGAATATATGCGTCGGTTGTACACTAAAACCAATGCATATTCTATTTTTTTTAATCCAAAAATCCTGTTTATTATTTCATATTCGATCTCATCGTTAAATGTAACTATCGACAACCAACAAATAATCAACACAAATACATAATAAAATTATATAAGTCAATTTATATTAATATTAATGATAGTTATTACAAATGTTCACATATATATTAACATAAAAAATGAAAATCTGCATACAAGATTCATAGAAGTATTTAGCCCATAAATTTCTAATCTCGTCCACCTCGTCCATTGAGTAAGAATCTTGATAAAATGCATATAAACAGTTAAGATAAAATATTAGTTATTTCTTAATAACTAATAACTCTATTATTAAACAATTCATAGTATTCAATATTTATAATACCTTATCTAAAGAAGTCAATTGAAAATATTGCGTGAATATCTTATACATGTTTCTCATAACATAATAGTCACATTCAAAACCTTCGAGTTGCTGAGGACACTGAAATTTTCACATTAATATTAATAGTAATATTATTAGTATGTATATATATATATATATATATATATATATAGAGAGAGAGAGAGAGAGAGAGAGAGAGAGAGAGAGAGAACTAATTATTCAGGAGTTTGTAGTAACTTTTAAATTGACATACCGCAATTTGTTTCCAATTTACATTGACTATACTACTCTTGCCACCATAGATCAAGAATGTTTTAAGAGCCCTAAAATTCAATAAATATGAATGATTATAACATTTATACAGAAATTTTGGCAGAATCTCCCCTATAAATTGAACATGACCAACCTGTAGAGAGACACTGACATTAAAAACTATCTTAACTTATCAATAATCACAACACAAACACATCAATTTCACCTCAAACTCGGTAATAATTATTCTATATGGAAACTATCAAAACTTATCCATCACATGCTACACACAAAAAAAAGATCAAGGAAATAAATAATTACTTACGTATTCAATGCTGGTCTGATTTGTATTTTATGCTTATTTAACCCCACTAAATCCAAGAAGTACACAGTATTGGATTGAGAAAAATCACAAACAACATCCAATGATTTCTACGTATTATGAACTTATAAATACAACTTTAAATGTCAAATGATTCAAACTAAGTAAGAAATAATGAATACTAATAATCTTACTCTTGAAAGTATGGTGCGAGAATGTATTGCTTGGATTGCAAGCTTTGCATGGTTTCAGCCATATACGTAATGGTGCTGTCAAAATTATTTTTCACCTTAATTGACGCAATTTGTGATGGACACATAAATCCAATTGACTTGACACCGAGTTCCTCACACAACTCATGTAGGTACCTAATAAGTAAGTCGGCGATGTCGTCGATTGTAACGTAAATATCTGCGTCGTCCGTATGATGAAACAAATTTACGTCTAAAGGCACAGTGAAAAAGTCAATACCAACAGGTGTCCAAATGACCGCATTGTGCAACCTTTTGCAATCATCACCTAGACGTTGTAACATTGCATCGTCAACAAGCCGATATCCTCGGGTAGATGACATTTCAGAACTTTGGGCCTTTTTGTTTATTGACTGCTTTTTCCTTTTTCGGTGACTCTTCCTTTATTTAGAAAATTGTTATTATCATAACTCGTCTCATATAAATACCAAAGTAAAAATTTTTGAAAGAAACTTTTATATAACTAAAAATTATTACCTCTCCTAACATAATCAGATGTTGATGCCATTAATTGAACCTTCCAATAGCTTCCCCCACCATGGTGTGATATTGAGATGACACTGGAACAGGATATGCTTCTACACCACATACAACATCATCAACCGTCACTTTAACATGATTGGTCAAGAGTGGTTGATGGTTCACCACAGTTTCAGGTCCAGATGGGAACACTGTCCCTCTTGCTACTATATGAAACTCTTTATCACAACTTGTGGCTAGACGGCAAGGTATCAATTTCTATTGTTCAACATGATTGAAAATCATCCTTAGACCGTATAGTTGAAATCAGTTTAAAATAATAGTCTACACATTCAAATAATTTAATTCACATTTGATACCTGAAGCCCATCATATGGATTTGGATCAACAAAGTGGCAACTGCTGGGAGTTGGTAGTGGGGGAGTTGGAGTTATGTCCACATCGGCATCAAGTTTTAAGCCAATGTGCCGAATAATAGAATCATATTTTTGTTGCATACTGTCAAACTTATTTTGCCACTCCGACCTGACTTGATAGGTCTCCCTCGTGATCATATCTTTAACAGCATCTACCGACACCACCCCACCAGATCGTCTGCTGAAACTGTCGGGCCTCATATATACATCTCTAATCGTGACATAGACACCATACCCCCTCACTCGTCTAGGATGCTCCTCCTTCCCAAGGGCTTTGGATAAGAAATCATCTTGTCTATTTGGGACAAATGTCCCTTGAGTGGCTTCCTCCCATTTTTCAATCTGGTCTAAAAGAAAAAAAGTGAGAATTTAATATAAGTACACTTCAATAAATTTTAATTCACAATATGAAAAAATGGGAGGCTATACTTACAATTTTTTCATACACCCCCCTCGTTTTTTCGTTGGGGATGTAATAGGTTCCATCGTCTTTCCTCTTGGATCTCGCTCTAACCCAATCTAAACTGTGATCTTGGCTTAACATGGACGAGCTTATTGACCCACAAGAAGATGTAGAAGACAGTGGGTCTGTTTGAAGCCACTCTGGCCTCGTCCCAACATAACCAACTTGGCCTAAAAAGTGTGGATGCTCGTTCTGGAGTTGCCTTTCCCTAGCCTTCTGATTTTTTTCCTTGAGAAAAAATCATAAACTTTTAGTCTTTCAACTCAGTATAAAAAATGAATAAGAATTGTGACATTATATAGACCTTGAAAATCTCAGTCTCATGTTCTTTTTTGAATTTTTTCCATTGTTTCTTTGTCAAGAAATAGTACGGTTGAGTAGGTGATGTGTATTTTGGGTGCTCCTTTTTGATGAAATCATGCACCAACCTTGTTTTGAAGTCTTTCCAATGCGAACCCGCAACTCTCAAAATAGTTTTTTTCATGTTGTCATCGGGTATGTTAAACTCCCTCTAAAATACAACAACAAGGATAATGATATTTGAACATAGGGGGTGCCACCCGATATGCCACCCCCCCCCTTACATGAATATGTGTGGGGTCAACCTTATAATGAGTGGTCCCACCCCTTATGTGAGGGGGATGGCACCTGGGGTGACACCCCCTATGTTTGTATAGCATTGTCCCAACAATAATATGCAATGTTATTTCAAAAAAATTAATTACTAATTAACTATATATATATAGACACACACACATACACACACACTTATGTGATACCTTTATATCTTCTCAAATCATGTTCTTAAGGCCTTGATCAAATTGGTGCCAGTCACTGATATTTATGTCAACTTTAATACGGACCAAAGACCCAAGATAAGACTTGAAGTTCTTCTTATATGGTCCGATCGATCTATTGTGCTCATCAAATTCAATGACTTTCACTTCCTATACCTTCTTCTTCATCTTTTTTTGTTGGCCCTCTAATCTTTTTTTTTTTTTTTTTTTTGGCTAATAGACTGATCATGATCAGATGAACTTGAAGAACTAGCCATGACTTTGAAGATTACTATTCAACATACCTGCATGTATAACACAAAAATATATGTACCCTATTAATTAGTGTTACCAAAATAAAAAATGAGTATTTTCAACGAATAGAGCATATATATATATAAACAATATTACAAAGTTATAAGAATGTAAATGACCTCACACAACTAATAATCATGAATAATGGTCAATCCACAATCCTTCTTAATGATCCCAACACATGTAATCTGTTTCACGGTTATCTTCTCCTGAAGTTGCACCCGTTTGTATACCAATAGAAAATTGAGGGGTTTCATCGAAATGGTCATAGTCTTCTTCATCCACCACATCACCAATGCCAACAATACGTCTCTTACCTTGAAGGACAACTGATCACCTAGTATCGGCAGGATCAGGAACATAAAATAGTTGTTTCGCTTGTGATGCAAGTATGAATGGCTTATTAAGATAGCCCAGCCAACTGAAATCCACCAAAGTGAAACCTAATTCATCCACCCAAACATCCCGTCGCTTATCAACCCATTTACATTGGAAGAGAAGAAACTTGAACTCCTTGAAATCAAGTTCCCAAATATCTTCAATTACACCATAATAAGACATTGCAGCATCTATTGGCCTGATATCTTTAGCTCTGGAAAAATCTCTTGATAATGCTACTTGTGTCATGCCACTATTTTGCATTGTACTCTTACAACCTGACGTTTTGTGTAAAATGTATACCCATTAATGTCACATTCTTCATAAGACCTCACAAGTATGGCAGGACCATACCTTAACCACTTTATCATTTCAAAAATGGTATTCGGAGTTTGTGACAACTCTTTCATCACTATATCTTTGAACCATTTTGTAAATGAGCAATTATGTTGATTAGTCACCAATCTTTCATCGTTTGAAGGATTCTGCTCCCTTAACATGGACATGTGCTGGTCCAAATATGGATGAACCTCAGTTAGGTGTTGTAAAATAAGGAGGTGTGCTTTGTCTCGCAATTCAACACTGGGCAAGATTGTTTTGCATCCAGTCGTACCTTTACCTTCAAGTCTTCCCTCGTGATGCTTTTTAGGAATACCAATAGCCTCATTACCATCCAGTAATTACTACAAAATTTGATAACCTCCTCAGCAGCGTAACCTTCAATGATAATGCCTTAAGGTCTAAATCGGTTTCTCACATATCCTTTTAATAGCCCCATATATCTCTCGAATGGATACATATACCTTAAGAAAACCGGACCACCAATCTTAATTTCTCTCACCATGTGAACAAGTAAGTGCACCATAACATCAAAAAATGATGGCGAAAAATAAATTTCAAATTGAATAGAGTGATAACAATATCGGCCTGCAAATCATTCAACGCTTCTGGATCAACAACTTTACTGCAAATTGATTTGAAGAAAAACACAATTTTATAATTACAAGTCTAACATGTTTTGGGAGTATGCCCCAAATTGCAACTGGTAACAAGTGTTGCATTAAGACATGACAATCATGAGACTTCATACCAACCAATTTCATGTCCTTCATCGATACAAGACTTTTGATGTTTGAAGAGTATCCAGATGGAACCTTAACAGCATTTAAGTACTCACAAAAGCTTTTTTTCTCTTTTCTAGATAAAGTCTAACAAGTTGGGGGTAAAAAGGTACGTTTTTCCTTCTATTGAGGTGCTAACTTATCCCCGTATCCCCATTTCTACCATGTCTTTTCTGACTTTGATACAATCTTTCGTGTTTTCTTGAATGTTCAATAATGTCCCGATGATACTATCACATACATTTTTCTCGACATGCATTACTTCAAGACAATGTCGTACTTGTAAATGTTCCCAGTACGGTAGATCCCAAAATATGGAACTCTTCTTCCAAAGACTCTTCCGAGGAGGCTTAAAAGGTTTGCTAAACATGATGTCAATATTTTTAACTCGTTCATAATCCTCATTTCCTATTAACAGAAAGCGGGAAACTCGAGTCTCAATTTTTCCATTGAAGACCTTTTTCTTCTTTCGATAAGGGTGGTCAATAGGGAGAAAAATTCGATGACTTATAAACACATTTTTCTTACAGTTTTTCAACCAAAGATCAACGGTGTCTTCCTCACAAATGGGACATGCTTTACCTCCTTTGTTAGTATAACCCGACAAGTTACCATAAGATGGGAAATTATTTATGGTGCAAAATAACATAGCACGTAAGGTAAAATTCATTTGGCTATGTGCATCAAATTCCGACACACCTTCATTCCACAGCAGCCTTAAATCTTCAATTAATGGCCCAAGGTAAACATCTATGTCATTTCACGGTTGTTTAGGCCCTGATATTAGGTACGACAACATAATGTACTTGCGCTTCATACATAACCAGGGGGGAATATTGAAAATCACCAAAAGTACTGGCCAAGTGCTATGTCGACTACTCATGTTACCATGCGGATTTATCCCATCTTGCATAGTCCAAGCCAAAGATTCCTATCTTCGCCACCAAATTCGAGAAACATCCTACTAATGTTCCTCCATTGAGGAGAATCGGGCGATTGTCTTACTTTTCCATCTTCTTTCCTCTCTTCAGCGTGCCACCGCATGTTTTTAGCATCCTTTACATTAACAAACAAGCGTTTAAATCTTGGTATTATGGGTAGGTAGCATAAAACCTTTTCCGAAGAGCCTTTCTTATCCTCACAATTATCATGTCCATGCTTTCACTTATACCTCGATCCCCCACACTTTAGACACAGATGCAAGTCCTTATACTCATAATACCAGAAGCATCTCTCATAAAAGTTCCGACAATTCCGTGAAACTCCTATCACTCCACCTATTCTTTGCTTTCAAGTTAAATAATTTGAACACAACAAAAAATTTTGTGAATTTATTACAACTAGCAAACAAAGGCTTTTCAGAATCATTGAACAGGTTATCGAATATATGGGGTTGTTCAATGAAATATTTTTGTATACCACGCATCATTTCATCCATCCGATCATTATTCACATCATTCTCGTCATTCTCCACATTAATCTCATCATTATTACTCAAACCCTCATTGTCACTGGTGCTCGTCCTAGAAAGTATACTCTCACCATGCCATATCCACCGTGCATAACCCATCTTAAACCCACGACGAATCAAATGGTTCTTCACTTGCTCAGAGCTACGAAACTTTCTCAAATTCTTACAATCACAACAAGGACATAAAATCATTTCTTTCCCTTTCTTTATTTTTTTTCCTCAGCACATTTTATAAATTCCTCAATTTCTATCACACATTCTAATGTATTACGTCTTCTATAATCCAACTTTGATCCATATCGAACGACCTATATATCAAGATATTCACAACTCTCAAATTTATATACTACTTTACAAATATATAATTATTCTAAATTATTGTTGCTGATTTTAAGGTTCAATGGCATCACACGGACATGACGATATGAACAACGGAAGCAACATTGTTGGTACCGGTGTTCCTACAGTT
This sequence comes from Ligustrum vulgare, assembly GCA_963555705.1. Lineage (NCBI taxonomy): Eukaryota > Viridiplantae > Streptophyta > Magnoliopsida > Lamiales > Oleaceae > Ligustrum > Ligustrum vulgare. The sequence goes on along the minus strand of OY743172.1, from coordinate 44,067,209 downwards.
GCGGCTTCAACAATCCAGTTTGCACAATTCCTTTACTAGTGCCTAAGGCTGCTGCCTCAGTACCTTTGCCATCGTTTCCAGTGAATCATGCAATTCAACTGGATAAGTTTGTGGGGACTGATTTTAAGACGTGACAGAAAAAAGATGGTTACATTGATGTGCATAGACATGCAACTTGGGATGCTTGGAAAAGCACTGATTGTTTTTCCAAAACTATGTCTTGGATAGCCTACAAAATTCCCTATATCACATGTATGTGTTAGAGAAGTCTACTAAGGACCTCTGGGAGTTCTTGGAAAAGAAGTACAAAAACGAGGATGCTAGGTCTATGAAATTCTTAGTCAGTCGATGTATGCACTTTGAAATGTTAGATTCACATTCATTAGTGAGCCAAGTGCAGGAGTACTAAGTGCTTTTGCAGGAAATGCATGCTGAGGGTCTGGTTATATCAGAATCTCTACAGGTGGCTATTGTTGTTCAGAAGCTAACTCCTTAATGGAAGGCTTTCAAAAGCTATTTGCAGCATAAGAGGAAAAAGATTACTTTCAAGGATTTAATTATCAAACCGCACATTGAGGATGATAATAAATAGGCTAAACGTAATTCAAAGAATTCTTACTCTGAAAAGGATAATATATTGGAGCATGGCTAGAGCTTTGGCACCAAGAAAGGTCAATCATTTAAAGCCAAGCAGGGTAACAAAAATCAAAAAGATTAAGCAGGCTATGAAAGGGTCTAATTTGAAGCCTACAGTTGGGGTAGGAAAGAAACCTAAGTTCATGTTCAATGGAAAGTGCTACAACTGTGACAAAGTTGGGTATCGATCAGCTGATTGGCGTCATCCCAAAGGGATAACGAGCAGTGTCCTCAGGCTAATATGAATGGAAATGAGGGAGATCATCTCTCAAATAACATGTTTGACCTAAACCTTACAATAATAATTAGTAAGGTTAACCGGTGAGGTCTACCCAAAGGGGTGGTGGCTAGACATTGGGGCCACTTGCAATGTCTGCTCCAAAAGGAGCTTGTTCACTACTTTTGCACTAGTTACAAATTGTGAAAAGTTGTTCATGGGAAACTCTGCAACTTCTGAAGTGCTTGGTAAAGGCAAGGTGATTTTGAAGATGACCTCTAGCAGAGAACTTACTCTGACTAACGTGTTGTACATGCCAAAGATTTGCAAGAATTTGGTCTCAGGGTCTCTATTGAGCAATAATGGTTTCTGCATGGCCTTTGAGGCGGATAAGCTGGCAATTACTAAAATAAGAGTTTATATTGGGAAAGGCAATATGAATAATGACCTATTTAAATTGAATGTAATTTTTGTAATCCTAACTATTATGAATAATGAGAAAACTCATTTTATTGGACTTGTGACTGTCATTATGGGAGTGAAAATTACTTGAACACCAAATGGACTTGTGTTATCTCAATCTCATTATATTGATAAGATATTAGACAAGTTTAACAAGTTAGATACCATTGTGGCCAGGACTTCAATGGATTTGAGTCTCTATTTATCCAAGAATAATGGTTAGGGTGTGTCACAATTAGAATATTCTCGGATAATAAGAAGTTTAATGTTTTTAATAACTTGTACAATACCAGGTTATCATACTCAATTAGTAGATTGAGTTGCTACATGAGTAACCCAGATGCTATCCACAGGAAAGCCATTTTCAAAGAGTTGCATTACTTAGATACACTTGTAATTTTGGACTGCATTATTCTACATACCCTGCTGTTATAGAAGGGTATCCTCATGTAAACTGGATATCAGACATGTCAGATTCCAAGTATACTAGTGGATATGTCTTTACTCTTGGTGGTGCAGCTATCTCTTAGAAATTGTCCAAACAAACTTGCATCGCAAGATCTACAATAGAATTAGAGTACATCGCTTTAGACAAAGCAACTAAAGAAGCAGAGTGGCTTTGCCATGTTGTTGAAGATATTTCAAGATGGTCAAAGCTTGTGCTTGCAATTTGCATTTATTGTGATTATCAATTGGCAGGGCATAGAGAAATATGTATAATGGTAAGTCTCGACATATTCAAAGAAGACATACTACCATTCGACAACTACTCTCACAAAGTACTATAACTCAAGACTACATGAATTCAAAGGATAATATTGCAAATCCGCTAACCAAAGGGTTAACATGTGAGCTATTGTGTAAAAGCATTGAGGGGAATGTGCTTGCAACCTATGCCATTGAAAGGTATCATGGTGGAAATCAACCTAGTTGAATGGAGATCCCTGGATCTATGTTCAAAGGGACAACAAAATCATGTATATCTGTGTAGGCTCTCCTTTTGCTCATTCCTATAGTGTTCACAGTGATTAGAAGATGCAGGTTAAGCTATGGTTTTAATGACGGTTAAGTGCTTGATTATTGTCTAATTTTATTTATTTTAGATAGAAAAATACATGAAAATTGCAATTTTGGGATATAAATTATGTTATTTAGAGTAAAAATTATAAAACATTACATTTCAATTCTTAAACTCTAAATTGATTTTATTTGTTATTAATTTCATTTATTTAATTGCAGGGATATATTTGACAATTTCAAAAACAAAATTTGAATTTCTATAAAAATACTCCTAACCTAATTAGAAGAACGAGCAGTCGACTTCCCTCTCCTCTCACACAATCAACACTCATCCCTCAACTCTCTAGCCAACAGTCGACTTACAGCAGCCTCACAACTCTCAACACATGGCTGCCACACTCCATCCATCACACAACCCAACTCCATAGTAGACACACATTCTAGCCGTGAACTACACATGAACCAACAGCATCATTTGACCTGACGGAACACCCCAATCATAGCTCTTCAACTAGCCTACTGGGAGACAAATTCAACTCAATTGTTTGCATTGTCTAATCACCTCATGATGTGCTGCCCAATTAGAGTACTCATTGCATGCTTGTTTGCATTATGTCGTACATCTAAAGTGTGCTCAGGTATTTACCGATGGATCATAAATATATTTGAAATTTTGATCTTTAATGCTCACAGTAACCAAAGACAAGTGCAATCAATGAAACAAATTGTAAGAGTTCTGGGGTTCTACTTTTTAACCATGAAATGAAACTTCTCTATTAAAGTCTTCAATGCTAGCCTCACTTGTAGCTGTTTCTTGCTAAAATATATTTGATTCTCCCTATTACTCCTTGTACACCCAACGTAAATATATTTTCAAGTAGCGGTTCATTTTGTTCTCTTGGTAATTTTGTTCATCATGCGATACCTCTATATCAGGAATCGTTCTCGTTGCAAATAACCATTTCTTCATGTACTGAAACTGCATCTTCTAATGGTGGTGAATGATCATTTCCTACATTTGCATTGTTCTCTTCTAGATTATATTCATCCACAATTACACACTAGAAAGCTCGTGTGTGCACAAAAATATACCACTATAAATCTTCATCGTCTACTACATCACCTGGATTCGAAATTTCAGTCTGGCAACATTGAGCTTCTCAAAATGTAAATTGAGAAGCTCTTCGTATCGAATGTCACTTGAAAAAATAGTGGACGTTGTCCGGTTTTCAAGCCACTTATAATCGTCGTCCATGTTGAGAAAAAGTAGAACTGTGCAAGACAACAAACCTTATTATATCTCCCATACATGGATGTCAGCAACAATACTATGATGAACATTAACGACATAAATGAACAAAAGTATGCTATCTACAAGAAGGTGTTTGAAATGATAAACATTTGTCAGTTCATTACCGACAATCTCGGCATTTTGAAACTATCTAGAACAACATTCTAAATGTCATCCTAGATATTTTAAATGTTGAGAATGAAGTATCGAGATTCTCCTAACACTTGCATTTATCATCTTCTTCAACAACCATTTTTAGAATTGTTGACATCACTTTTTGTCACAAAGCTAGTCAACAAATAAGTGATATTTATCTTTGACTTCTTACGTGGAAATAATTTAATCTTGTGAATTATTTGGTTAAGTATGTGGGTCCTCTCTTGACGATAAGGATTTTAGGGTAATAAAAGGGAATATTTTAAATGAATAGTTAATCAGATCAATAACGAACTGAAAAGATGGCGAAATAAATTCACATCCAGTTCGTTGCTGATTTGATGGCTATGTCGGAATACAATATTCAAATGACAAAAATTGATGTGATTCGGGAAAGGAGCTCAAAGGAGAAATCAAGGCACGGGCAATGCAACAACATTCTACATGGGATAATGAGCTAGTTTTGTGTTGGGCTTGAGTTGAGAATCAAACCGGATCAAGTTGTTTTAAAAGGGGTGAAGAACCAGCGGGAGTTGAATCACGCGATCGCACGGCACAACTAGGGTGCGGTCGCTCCATTGCATCAAAAATCAACTCAAGAATTTCAGGCATAACCACGCAATCGCACAGTTGAAATCGGAGTAGAATTTCACAACTTTTATTTCCTTTTTCAGTTTTAGTTAATTTAGTTTAATTAGAACTCTATTTTGAGCCCATTAGCGGCTACCCTGGTTGTTATGTCATTTTTCATTATTTATATGCTTTTCATTCATTATAAAAATTCAGACTTTAATGAATACAATATACCGAGTGTTTTTACTCTCTAAAGGTGAGGATTCCCTTTAAACCCGAGCTTATCAAATATTGTGAGATATTTGTGGCATTCAACAAATCAAACTTATCAAAGGAATTGAACAACCCTTGTGGCGTTCACCCCATTATGGTTCTTGTTTTTGCATCGTAACGTGCCTAGGGTTTAATATACCCCTGGTTCTTGCGCCGTGAGGCTCGGGTCGTAGTGTTATCATGCGTTCCAACCTGAATTCAAAACTTTCCCGGCGTTCTTCGTATTATTCCGCTAGTTCGATTTGATTCCCCTCCCGGGATCACATCATTTGGTATCAGAGCTGGACTATGAATTCAAGTTTATTTTATCCCAGTTTGATTTTGTGTTTTTATCATAAAGTCTACACAAATTCATCCATATCTTGTTAATGAATCTTTTTTTTTTCTTGAGTTTTTTTTTCTTCGTGTTCTTCGTGCCAGTAAATTTTTTTCAGTTTTGATCTATATAAAAAATTCAAAAGTGTTTATTTTATTCAATTCTGATCTGAATCCCGTTCCATTTGTTTTACCGTATTCGTTGTCGAATTTCGGATTTAAAAAAATCATTAATTTTTTTATTCCAAGATTTTCAAAACAAAGGTCACTCCAAAATTCAAGAACCTCTTTCTTGAATTCCATAATTCCTTGTTATATAATATTTTCCGTTCGTTTCCACAATCAACTCCATGTTTAAATCCAGAGAAAAATCTTCAAGTAGGAGGGAGAGTGATGAGAGGGTGATTTTGAGGATACAAACAGGAATTTATGAGGAAAGAATGAAGAGTGAAAAGAAGGCTAGAAAGTCGGCTAGGTTGAGAAGGAGGGAGAGTGAAAAGGTAAGAAATGATAATTCAGAAATGAAAGACATTTTCAAGGAGATGAGAAGGTTATGGGAATAGCTACAGAAGAAGATGATTGCACAAAATGAGAGGAAAAAATTAGCTAAGTTGCAAAAGGAGAGTGAAAGGAAGGCTGAGGCTGAATTACAAAAGGTTGAAAGTGAGATTGTAGGGGATTTACAATTGGAGACTCGGGCTAAGAATATTGAAACTGAAGAGTTAAAGTTAGAAGTAGTTGAAGAAACTTCGAATCTTATGGTAGAAGATGAAAAACTTGGTAGTGAGGAGGTGGCGAATGAATTCGACAACCAAAATATTGAAGAGAGGCATGAGGAGAAAGGTGGTAATGAGGTTAATTGATTGAGTACAAAAGTGCTGATAAAAATGTGGAAATAGAAGAGGAGGTGCTTAATCAAGAAGATAGCCATGTTGAAGAAGTAGTTCATGAGTGTGAAAAGTTAGAAGAGATGAGTGAGTGAGCGTGAGGAAATGAGAAAGAGGTGATTAAGCAAGAATTTGAAATGATTGGAGAAGGTGAACAGAAGGGCCTCGTTGTGGGGGAAAATGAATTGGAGATAATGAACGATAAGTATGAGGATCCCTATCTTGTACCCACCCCATTTTGTTTAATTCTTTTTTTCAGGTTAATTGCACTTGAAAATTTGGACCACACTACTTTTGCCCAAGGGAGCTTGTGATTCGATCCATTCATATGATCCAAGTTGCATGGTATTGTGGGTTGAAACCATTGCAGGGAAGCAAGAATTTTCCATTTGATCCGGGTGAGGAAATTCTACATTAAGCCTCCAAAAGTAGGACGAATTGAAAAGCATGCCAAAATTTGATTCGAGGTCGAATCCTTTTCAAGAGAGGGGGATGATGTGATCCGGGAAAGGAGCTTAAAGGAGAAATCAAGGCATGGGAATGCGAAAACATTCTACATGGGATAATGAGCAAGTTTCATGTTGGGCCCAAGTCGAGAATCAAACCAGATCAAGTTGTTTCAAAAGGCGCGAAGAACCAGCCGGAGTTGAATCACGCGATCGCGCGGCACAACTGGGGCGCGATCGCTCCATTGCATTAAAAATCAACCTGAGAGTTTCAGGCATAACCATGCGATCGCGTAAGGTTAAACCAAGCGATCGCACAGTTGAAATCGGAGTAGAATTTCGTAGATTTTATTTCCTTTTTCAGTTTTTCTAATTTTAGTTTAATTAGAACTCCATTTTGAGCCCATTAGCGGCTACCCTAGTTGTTAGATCGTTTTTCATTATTTATATGCTTTTTATTCATTGTAAAAATTCAGACTTTGATGAATAAAATATATTTAGTGTTTTTACTTTCTAAATGTGAGGATTCCCTTTAAACCCGAACTTATCAAATATTGTGAGATATTTGTGGCGTTCAAAAAATCGAATTTATCAAAGGAATTGGACAACATTTGTGGCGTTCACCCCATTATGGTTCTTGTTTCAGCATCATAACGGGTCTCGGGTTTAATATACCCCTGGTTCTTGCGTCATGAGACTCGGGTCGTAGTGTTATCGTCCATTCCAACTTGAATTCGTGACTTTCCCAGCGTTCTTCATATTATTTCACGAGTTCGACGTGACTCCCCTCCCGGGATCACATCAAAAATTGGGAGGGTTTTCTGTATAAATTTACCTGCCTTAAATGAGCATTTATGTCTCCTATTTATAGTAAGATAGGAGAGGAGACACAATTATTACAGCATGTCATGTTCGCAGATGTGATTGACACTATCGAGTGACATTTCTGACAGACTAATATCAAATGATTACGCCGACACGTTACAACTAATAATGATTACTGGTACATAATGCGGTTGATTTGACCACTCTACAAAGCCTCCCTTTTAACCTCATCTTGAGCCATACAGTTTGGGCCGGTAATCATCACCTCGGTCATGCGAAATCACCGCTCATGCAAAAATCACCTTGTGGTGTAATTCACCTCGATAATGTATATCACCTCAGTTCTGACACATGTGCTATAGCTGTTTATTCAGATCACGTCATTGACTTTATTCATGCATTGACCATTGGTTCTTCAATTGTTGATTGAATTGGTTTTCGACCCCAGCACGACGTACAACAAATGTCCCCTCTAGATCGGTTCGAAATCCTTGAGAACGGATATCGAAATTCCCAGGCGGTTGATAGCTTCATATTGATATTTGCCTCTCTTAAAATTGAATAGCGTTATGGAGGTTAATGCGTGTGTAGTATTTTCTTGGTTTATACCTAAACAGCTCAAGATGTTCATCAATTAGCCAAGCAAATTCGATAGTACTCGACTGGGGAAGGTTCAAACCCATATGTACCCAATGCAATAGCTTTTCATTTGAACCCTCTTTAGTGTCTAAAAATTGTTTTATCTTATTTTTCATTCATATGAAATATTGTTCGAAATTGATTCAAAATTGTTGTTTTTGACCAACATCGACCAATTGGTTACGCGAGATCTGTTAGAACATCTCCAATGTATTACGTGGATTGTGGCTGATGTGGCAATGAAATAGAAGGACTTCTAGAGAACGTGAATAAATAGACGAAGAAATCTAAAATTTACTCTCCAACGGTTCCTTCTACATTTAAATAATATTGATTATGTGGCATTTTTTAAAAAAAAAAATTAAAAGTAATTACTATGCATAAATTGGGCCTTATCCGCAAGATTTCTCGCTATATAAAGAGTCCAAATAAAAATAAATGGTATCGTACAACTTGATTGGCCAACGTCCTTATTTATAATAATTAAATAATTATAAACTAAAAAAAATAATGCTGACTCATCATGTCCCATGGAGCGTCTAGATGTAGATGGAACAACCCACATGTCTATTTTTTTTTGAAGCCACGTCAGCTTAACATTGTAATCCACGTTGCGTATTGGATATGTATTTTTAACACATTCCGTCTATTTGCTGATGTGTCAAGTCTTTTTTCCCAATCCATGGAGTGCATTGGAGATGCTCTTAGTCAATTACGGAAGTTCAATGGTCGAAAGCGTTCTAACTGGAAAGTGGATTTTTGTAGTATTTTTGCTTTATTGAACAAATTTCTACTGAATGGAAAATTAAGGCAGAAAACTTCACACATAGAAAATGTTGGATTTAATAGCCTAGTGGAATATTGTGTTAACACGAGTACATGTAACAAAATAAAATAAAAATAACACCCCACAAAAGTGTTATAATAGTTTCCGAACGGAGGCTAAATTATTTGAAAAGGACAGGACGTCTTTTTGAGAGTAGTCTTATCCAAATAATTGTGTCTTTTCAGACATAACTTTTCAACAATTATGCACAGGCTTCCCAATTTTTAGTTTACTCACTTTAGGTTGAGGAGAACCTACTAGTGTGATTCCATCACATACAGGTTGGGAAGAACCTATGATGTGATCCAAGGTAAGACAACGAGGAAGAGATCAGGCTACATGGAACAAAGGTGCAATCACGACTTCCGTGGTCCTAAAAATCAAGCATGGAGTAATAAAAGAAGGCCCAAGACTATTACAAGTGGGTGGAAGCTAATCTTTAGGTCAGAAAAGACTTGGATAATAAATCATCAAGTATTAGGATTCAGATTTTTGGTCGACGTTGAAGCCTCATTTTGTATCAAAAACATTCGAATCTGGAAATTACTATTTCATAATGAATTGTAAATACTTGAGCCTTCTTTCCAACGCACTACAAATCACCGTAATCTAACTTCGGAAGAGAAAGTTATGATCGAAATACTGTGCCATCGTAAAGAAGGTAGGAAGTTATACTATGCGATTGCATGGTGTAAAGGACATGCGATCACATCCTTTACATGAATGCAAGTAGTGTTGAAATGAGTCGCTCTATGCGATCACAGCTATTAACTCTATGCGATCACATAGTGGTCTTCTACAGGTTTCACGGGTTTTTTATTTTAATTCGGTTTTTAAATATTATTTAGTTTAACTCTAATATTTTGACTAGATTAGGTTTTAGTCTGTTTTTTCATTATATCAAGTATATTTCATTCATTGTAACATGAGACATTGATTATTCAAATTAAAGTTGAGTGTTTTTACTCTTTAAAAAAGGTAAAGGGTTCCATTGTCTTGTTTTTCAAGAACATCAAGAACTTATCAAAGATTTACAATATTTGTGGTGTTCAAATATAGAACTTATCAAGGAATTAGGCAAACCTTGTGACTTTCAACAATTCTAGTTCTAGCTTCCGCATCACACAGGTTTAAGAATTCTACATCTTGGGTTCTTGCGTCATGAGGTTTTTGATGAGAATCATAGCGGGCTTGATGAGGTAAATTAATTATCCAAGCCAAAAAATTCTGAGATGCATGTTCGAAGAACTCCGGGTAAATTATGGGTCATTTTGGAAGAAGATTCAAGGCCAAACAAAGTAATTAATCCAAAAGAGGAGCCAAGAATCAAGTTGGAGTAAAAAAATACAAGAGCTGGAATTACTCCACGCGGACACGCACACTAATTCAGGGAAGAAAGGCAGTGTTATTGGGTTACTGTTCAAGCAAGAACCAAGCGACCACGCGAGCGTAAACCACGTGGCCGCGCAGTTCAACTGGTCGGGATTTTCGCGAAATTTTATCTCATTTTCGATTTTTATTGTAACTCCATTCTTTTGTACTATAAATAGGAAACTCTCAAAACCCTAGAAAATAACTTGGATGGCTTGAATATTGAAGTCTCTCTTGAGAGCATTTGGAGGTAAATTCCTCTTTCAACCCATTTATTTCTTTGGTATTTTTCAACTACATTTTGAGTAGATTATTCTTGTGTTGTTGTTGAATCCACACGCCTTGAAATTAGTTTATTTCTATCAATTGGGCTAGGTTTTTTCCTTAGAATTATGGCTAGATTAAACTTGGTCATAGTTCATTTTACAATATTAGCTTCTTGGGTTGGTATTAAATTGTAGTGGGAAATTTTTGTTCAAATATCAAAGGGGTTCGCATCATTTAGTATTAGATATTGGATCTAAAATTGGTAAATCTATCTTTACATTCCTTGTTCTTGTTGTTCTTCATTCAAAAAAAAAATGAAAAATTTGTATGCCCATGAATATTTCTTGATCCCTACATCTTGGGTATTATCATTGTAATCACATTTGAGTTGGTTGGGTGATTTCGATTTACCAAACACTTGCATTTCTACATTATTCAAAAATTGAGCACTAGGTGTTTGATAAATTGTCCCTAAGAAGACTTCATTAATAGAGATCACTTTTCTCAACACCAAACTAGTCCTTAGTAATTTCTTGTTCTTCGCCAAGTCCTTTGTGAATTTTGTACTCCAATACATTGACCCATAAATTCATATTACATCCTCTTTGTAATAGAAAGCTATAAATTCCACTTGCTATTTGTACCCATCAATTCTTATATCTCTTCTTTGATTGTAGTTTCATGTTTCACAAGAATTATAATTTTCTCGTTGTAGTTGGAGGAATCCAAGTTATGATAAAAGGATTCTTTAGAGAAGGTATCAATATACTAATCTAGATATACTATATGGATAATATAATTCTTTAAGATCCTATAGATCCTCTATTAGGAACTGTTGCTAGAAATCTAGTTTCTCATAAAATAATATTTACTGTAAAAACAAATTATGCAGTATCAATAATAGACGAAAATATAGATCAAAGTTTTAATCTCTATTATAGAATTGGAAACTTAAAAATGTAAAGAGTAAGGCTATTAGTATAAGCATAAAATCAATATTTACTTTTAGTAATAGCTACCATGGTAACCAAAGGAAAATAACACATAACATAATAATACATAAGGATTTTGATGAATTAGCACAATATATTCTGCCTAGAAAATACAAGGAGCATGAGGTTACAATGTTAGAATAAATAATGCTTGATTTTCACAAACAAGGTAAAGAAATTAATTCTGAAGGAAAAATAATAAGAAATGGTAATGTAAGACTACAAGAAGAAAATATTATTTTAGAATTCCCACCTAGAAAAAGTTTTAAGTTAGACCAACTTAGAAACCAAAATATTGATGAGCCAGCAAGTTCATAATATTATATTAGAACCAGATATATTAACCAAGAAGGAATCAAGAATGATATTCTCGCCCATAGATACAGGAGCAGATAAGAATCACGTAGATGCTAAATTTATTTCCATCTACAAGATTATGAGTTACAACAAAAATATGTCTTTAAAGACTACTTGGGAAATAATTTTGAGATAAAAAGATATCTAAGTTTCTCTCTTATATTTGTAGGAGAAAACCAAATGAACATAAGATATAAATAATCTTATATAAAGATGATAATTAGAGACTTAGCTGATCACCTATATTACTAGGAATGAACATTCTTGAAAAAGTAAGCCCTTATACAAATAACATTTGAAGGAAATCCAAGAATAGATGAAAATATGAGATCATTGTTGCCATGAAAAGAGTAATATATATTAACCCCATGAGCCCATATATTGAAATTACACTCAATTTAAAAAACTATTTTCTTCCAAAACTAAGGAAAATGTAATGTTGTCTTGGGATAAACAATATCGTGAAAATATCAGAAGTGTGAAAAGGAATTAAAGAATCTACCGAAACTTTTTATTCCACAAGAACAAGATTTCTTTATCCCTGAAACATCTAAAGAGAGAAGAGCTCAAGGAAACTTAGTCTCTTGTACTCTTTATTTACTTTGTATACACCACTTGTATTCAGAAAATAATATAGCAGATATTTTGAAGATAAAGCTTGTAACAAGTTAATCACTCATGGAGTTCTAAAATTCATAAGGTGAGTACCTAAGGTATGTAAATATAGTTTGTGAGCCCCCTCACACGCCCAATGTGAACCGGTCTTATGCTTCCAAAAATCGTCCTCAATAGCCAAGGTTCAATTCAATGCAGCCTGTGTCTAATGTAGAAAGTCACAACGCTCTAGAGCAGGATCCAGATCATAATCAACCTCCAGCTCATTAACCTTACACTCAGCATCCCGAATCCTCTGAAACACATCCTCAAAAACATGTCGATTCCACCAACGAAGTTCCTGTTTCAGCCTAAAGAACTTCTCCTAAAGAGCTGCCATCCTTATAAGATGAGTGGGGAATGACCACTTCTAAGAGATGAAGGCTGAGAAATCATGATGCTTGATCCAGAAATTAAGGAATCAAGATTTCCTAGGCCCTAACTCATCCTCATCATCCCACTGAAGCAAAAGAGGTGTGTGGTCAAATGAAGTCCGATTCAAGTGCCTGATAGTATGCCGATGACAAAAAGATGCAGTTGTAGGATTAATCAGAATCATATCCAATCTCTTTGAAACTCGACCATTGGTCCAAGTATACCTACTACCTGTAAACCCAACATCCTCCAAAACCACATTCAATCATCATATCTGAGAAAGCTGTAGTACCTCTATCCTTAGAGTTATGTCTAGTGCGCTCCCCTTCATGAGTAATAATGTTAAAGTCTCCCCTAACTATCCACGAACCACCCATAGTAAGGGAAATGTGGTGAAGACCAACCCACAAGTCCCTCCTACCTAATGTTGTAAATACAAGATAAACAGAAGTTAAGAAAATAGGTCGTGACAGTCTGGGATCCTCAACTTCAACGTGCAGATATTGGAGATGATCATCTAATGAAGTAACAGTGGTGCAAATGTCTAATATTTTCTAATCTCTCCTAAAGAACAAAGGGATCTAAGATGACAAAAGTAAACCTGATGAAGATGAACCAACCTCTTCAGTCGCTTGCAAGTAGCTGTATTAGCAACACCCCTCCACATTATGATGGAAAATGAGAGGATCATTAAAAGGAACAACTGCATAAGCACCAAAAGTGATATCTACATACTGATCAGAGGCATGTTACCCCAATAGAATATCATCAAGCGACAGATTAGAAAATGAAGCTAGATTAGTACTGAAAATGGGAACATCCATGAGAGGTGGCGTTGTGGTGAAAGAACCATGCTACTGTAAAGACTAAACCACTGGTGGAATAATAACTACAAGACGAAACTACTGAATAACTATCGAAAGAGAAATTTGAGCACTGACTAATCAAGTTGAAGCTATTAAAGCAGTAGACTGGATAGTAGGATGAATAGTAGTAAGAGTACATGGAATAGTAGCAGTGATGGTAGAAGCGCCAGTGGTGACAAGTGGAGTGGTCACTGCAGGTGAATTGTGCTGAATAGAAGGTCTAGAAGAACATGTTGTGTGCTGGAAACTCTAGAAACTGACACTCACTATTTGAGTGGATCACCAATCAAAATCTCCTTACCCTTATTGATGTAGGACGAGGAGAGTCCAACCTGCGCATGAGGGCATTTTGGTCATTTGTCTGACGGTGTCGGAATGGGCTGAAATTGGCAGGTTGATTGGAAATGGCGTAAAAAATTGGACTCGGGATAATGCCCGAGGTCTCGAGATTTTAGTTAAATTCCTTCATTTAAGCCTTCAAATTAATAATTTTAGTATTTTCCGTTTTAATTTTGCACTATTTTTGGAACGTTTTGATATTTTCCACTTTTAGGGATTCTTGTAACTCCTATATAAAGGATGTTTAATGTTTTACATTCACATTAATGAATATTATTGCTTGCTTCTCTATAAAATATTTCGTTATTTGCGTCTTCTACAATGAGATCTAGAACCATTCGTCAACCGGAATGATATTTGATTCCTTTTTCCATCTTCCCTATGTCACTTATCCTTCATCCTATCAACATGCTATCAACATGCTTCGGAGGAGGGGACAGAGGTAGTAACAATAGGAGCAGTAGGAACACAAGAAAAAGATGGAGTAGTAACGACAACGACCAATCAAACATTTATCAACAGTGTGACCCAAATGTCTACAGCGACTGCAGAATTCTAGCTTCTTATCATAAACAACTTGGCACCAGTGTCCCGAGTATTTCTCACACTGAATCCATATGTGGTCAAGGAGAGCAAAAGATAAATCAACCTCAATACATACCTTGGCCTCACTAGGCCTCCTCAAATCACTAATTGCCTCAGCAATACGCTGCGAGATTCTATGTCTATCAAAATCTATAAAATCCATGCCAATCTATGAATCTAAAAAATTCTACTAAATTCCATATTGAGGACACCAACCTAATTAATACATCTTTTCTTCGGTAAAGATTTTTCCTAACGTGAGAAAACTATTTAATCGAGCTTATTTATTTAAATATACAAAAGACAATATATCTTGTTACTCCATGACGTAAAACTTTCCAGTAATTTTCTGAAACAAAATGTGCTAATTAAAATAGAGACTAAAATTTGACAAGAAATTTGGGGACATGAGTTACAATTGAGGAAAAGTTAATAACACCTTAACTCTTCACAAATTATTTTTAATCGTACATTCTCACAAAATAAATATTTTTCATATATTTTCAACCACAAACTTTTCATATTATCCCTTCCACATAAGCTCTAAGACTATCTTCAAACATGGATCAAAAACACCAAAAATACTAAATTGGTGCAAAACTCTTCTCAAATGGACTGATGGAGCTCCCAACAATTTGGCGTGTTAGATGCTATATATATACCAAAATGTCATATGTTCATTTACAAAACTGCCATTGAATTATTTACAAGAATGTCATTCAACGTTATAATATGCTTCAATTTTATTTTTTTTAATTTTTGGGCCAAAACCAAGAAAAGTGATTATGAAATTATTTTTTGGTCTAATTTCCCACGTTGACATATCCTATATTGAGTGAGTTACACATAAAAAAATAACGAAACTAGTACCAATGAAAATCCGAACACTAAAATAAAAGTAGATAACACACTAATTCAGAGGCCCTCCAAACTACTCCCATGAAAGTGAAGGGGATGAGCATCAAATCCTGAACAAGATACAACCTATTGATGCTAGAATTGTAGTTGCGAGTCGGATGGATAACAACAACATCCTAATCACTAACCTAATCCAGTAATAACAAAAACACCATCCAATACATGGAGGATCGGTTCTAGGCCACATTTGTGATCCACAGGGCCCCAAGAAAAAATACTTCACTGTAAGACAGGACAAGCATGTGGAGCTCTACAATCTAGGTTTATAATACTGGCATGACCGATAAGGTTTTGGAATAAACGAGTCTTACACAACATAATGAGTGCATGTATCATTATTCACAACATGATTGTCAAAGATGAACAAGATCTCGAGGTGCCAATTAGAGAGTTTGTTGAGACATCAAGTCCTGACATCGAAATGATTGATGAGAAAATCCGTTTCAATGATTTCAAGGTAGACGCCGTAAAATCAAGAACAAGGAGGATCAAAATGCACTTCGAGAAGCGCTAATCAAACATATATATGAGGAATATACCAACTCTGATACATTTTAGATCAGGCATCGAAGGGCGAACTCGAGCCATCGGCAATATGACAGTGATCTACGTGCAAAACGGAGCAATTACCATGTTGGGATCGAGCCGAGAAGAGGGACGGATCAAGCCGAGTCGAGTGATCGAAGTTATTTGTGCAGAAAAGTCATTACGGCCGTAATGAAGATCCTTCACGGCCGTAACTCTCATAATCACGGCCGTAAAAGCTATTATCACGGCCGTAACCAATTCTCGGGAAAAAACGAAGAATTTCAGAAGAACAAGGCTTACGACTGTAACTTCCAGACTTACGGCCGTAACATCCAAGCCGGGGGCCTTTACGGCCGTAACTTTATTCTTCACGACCGTAACTGAGGAGCGGGCCAGATTTTGCGGGATTTTTAATTATTTTGTTTCCTTTTTGATTTTTAAGTTATTTGCCTATTTTAGTATTTTAGCTTAATTAGAATTCTATTTTGAGTCAATTAGCAGCTAGGTTATTTTTCTTATTTATATTCCTTTTCATGATTGAAAAAGACAGTTTAGTTTTGAGAATATTGAATTTGAGTTAAGAGAGTTTTCTCCAATTGAAAGGTTGAGGAGTCTCTTTTTGTGTTCTTCGAGAACAAATCCAACTTATAAAATATTGCGAAATATTTGTGGCATTGAACTTATCAAATATTCGTGAGAATATTTGTGGTGTTTCCAATTAGAATCTTATCAAGGAAATTGACGAGTCCTTGTGGCGTTCACCAATCTTGGTTCTTCAATCCGCATCGTCATCCATTGTGTCGTGATTGTCGGGTCAAGGTTTTATCGTCTGTCTATCGTTAATTCCGTTGTTTATTTCCTCATGTTCTTGTTTATTTTCGTGTTTGATCTGATTTAGATCTTTCCTAAGTTTTAATTGTGTTATTTCCGCGTGTTTGTCGAGATTCCCCGATTGGGATCTCATCATCTGGTATCAGAGCTTGGATATCGATTCAGTTCTTGGTATTCTTGATATTTTCTTATTTTTCTTGATTTTCTTGTTCTTCGTATTCTTCGTGCCAGTTATAAATTTTTACAATTTGATCTATAAGAGTCAGTCCCAAAAATTCAAAAGTGTTTTTCTTGTTCATTTTTTGTCCAAATCAGTTCCCTTTTTTCTGTCATACTCGTAGTCCAATTCTCTGGCAGAAGATTAAAAAAAATTCGAAAATTTCATTTTTTTTCCATATTCCAAATTTCCTCAATTCTTCAATTTATTCTTATTCGTGTCTTGTTTATCTACCCTTGATAAAGAGTTCTTGGATTGATTATCGGAGTTCTTGAGAAGGAAAAAGAGTGATACACAAGTGATAAAGATTTGTGAGGAATTTTATTTCTTCTTCTTGTTATAAACCATGTCTCGCGGGGAGAGATCTTCGTCAATGGGTGACAACAAACGGCCCAAAAGAGGGGATAGGATATTGGAGCAGGGTGTTGAATTATTGGCAGAGATGCATGCAAAATTTAAGAAGGTAATGACTAGGATGGATAAAAGAGATGAGATGATTGCCCAATTGAAAAAGGAGCAATCGCGGGTGGACTCTATGGCTAGGAGTAGTAGTAGGCGTGAATGTCATGCTATGTACGGAGATGGGATGGATGAAAGGCCATTGACCCGAAAAGAGATGTCAAAACGGGAGATTAGTAATCATGTTCACAAAAGGAGGGAGGAACCGACAACCAAAGATAAAAATAATTCTGATTTCAAGCCTCTTAAGGATAAAAATGTTAAGTTCTTTAAATGTTTGGAACGGGGTCACTTTGCACTTGATTGTCCACGTAAAAAGGTTAGGTGTGATAGTGAAGGGGCGAAAAGTGTTGTGGTGGATGAGTCCATTATTGATAGGCATGCTCTTAGCGTTAGGCGTAAGGTGAATGTTTTGGATAATGTGGAAGGGCAGAAGGATAATTTTTCGCACTAGATGCATCGTGAATGATAAAGTGTGTAGCATGGTGATTGACAGGGGGAAGATGTACTAATGTAGTTAGTACAATGTTGGTGGAAAAATTAGGCTTACCTTTAATGAAACATCCAACACCTTATAAGTTACAATGGTTGACTGAGTCGGGGGAAGTTAAGGTGAAGAGATAGGCCTTGGTGACTATTTATTTTGGTGGATATGCTGATGAGGTAGTTTGTGAAGTGGTGCCTATGCAAATTTGTCACATATTGTTGGGGAGGCCTTGGCAACATGAAAGGGCTGTCCTACACAATGGGTATACGAATAGATACAGCCTGGTAAAAGGGGGAAAAAAGTTTACTCTAATGCCACAATCTCCAACTGAAGCCCTGAAAGATCAATTGAAAGTGAAAAGTGTAACGCCCCGAATTCCGTGAAACCCGGAACGCCACTTCATCGTCTCCAATAACTTTTTAAAATAATGATTTAGCGGAAAATAAAACAATAATTGAAATTCCATTTCACATAATTTTATAAAGTTTGACCCAAAAGTCAACAATTCGAATATTGAAATGATTTGAAAAATTATTCATGAATAAATAAGTTTCACTTTTCACTTTCAAATAAAACATTCTAAAAAATAACTCAATAATGGCCACCATCGCACGCCTCGCCGCCAACTCTGTCATCTGCAAAATTTTGTTTTTGGAAAACGTGAGTATTTCATAGAAATACTCAGTAGACTCGCGCACAATGATCATTTAACATCATAAATTAAAACACATAATCATGATATTCAAGTCTTAGGTGTCTAACGATCACCAGTATTCTCATGAACAAGTAAGTAGACACAAGTTCAAGTCTCATGCATTTAAGTAAGTAAATTCTCGTAACATAGTCTCATGCTTAGAAAGCAAGTAATTCTCATGAACACAATCATACATGCTAAACTTATAATCCAAATAATTATTGATGTGCACTTTTAAAAAACATAAACTTGTAGATAAGAGTCTACCTTAATTTCTCGACTATTGAGCAAACAGGAAAATGCTTCTAATTCTCTCACGCCTCGTCTAGCCCTAAAATAAATAATTTCTATTAGAAACTTGAAATTAAAATAAATTCGAGGGTTGAATTAAAATATTTTAAATTAAAGAGGACTCGAATAACTTAATTTAAAAAAATGGTGGCTGAAATAAGAAATTTTAAAACTGAAGGGACCGTTTTAAACTATTTTAAAACTTGAGGGACTAAAATGGATAACTTGTAAAACTTGGGCTTAAAGTCAAATGAATTTAACCTACAGGGACTGAAATAAAATGGGTTTGATACTTAGGGGGCTAAAATAATAACTTTTGAAAATTGGGGACTAAAGTGTAAATATTTGAAACTAACATATATATATATATATATATATCGTTAGAGAGAGAGAGAGATCAGGAAAAGAGAAGGGGCGACGCCCCCTTCTCCGTCCAGCTGCTGCCGGCGCTTCAGCCGGCAAGGCGCCGCCGGCACGAGGCGGCGGTGAGGGCGGTGAGTGTGTGTGTAAAGGGAGAGGACTTTTTGGGCGATTTTGGAGCGATTTGGGGCTGGAATCGAGGCTCGATTTCGAGCTTGGGATGATGCTTTCCGGCGATATTCCGGTCCATACGAGGTAGCGGTCGAAGGTAAGGGATTTGGAGGGTTTATTCTTTGATTTTGAGTTCTGATTTGGGTTTGATCTGGAAGTGGGCAGCAGTGGTAATTCTCTCGAATTTGTGGAGGCAACTTGAGCGGTTTGCGTGGTGGTGAGGTGAGGGTGGCGGTGAAGGTGGTAGCTTTGTTCGTGGAGGTTTGAGTTGGGCGAAGGGGTGGCAGTTTTGGGTGCATACGTGCGTCGATCGATCAAGGCAGTGACTTGGACAGTTGGATGATGCATGTTCTGGCTGTGGTTGGGATGCAGATTGGTTGCAATGAGGGTGATGATGTGAATCAATATGTTTGCAGAAATGTGGTTTGGCTAAGGTTATGAATTGTGGCAGTAGGCAGGGGCTCGATGGTGGTTGATTTCAGCGGTGGTGTTCGAAAGGAAGGGCTATGGCAGTTTTCGGTGGGGTTGGTGACTAGAAATTAACATTCTAGTATCAACAATGTAATTCCAGAAGTTTGGCTGCCATGAATATACCTTGAGGGAGAAGAAGGTATACCTGCTGGGGTCTGTGGGTGTTGTGAATGATGCAGGTGAATAGGAATTATTAACATGTAGGTTGTGCTTCAATTTTGGTAGATTTTGACAACATTTGATTTAGGACAAATTTAAGGAATTTGCAAGAGGATTAAATTTGAGTGATGACTGAATTTTGGGCTTAAGAATCAGCCAAATTGAGGAAATGTGTGAATAAGGAATGGAAGGAAATGGTATTGATTGAGGGGATGAAGTTATGGGATTTTGGGAAGAAGGAAAAGAACGTGGA
The DNA here is from genome assembly GCA_963555705.1 of Ligustrum vulgare. Classification (NCBI taxonomy): domain Eukaryota; kingdom Viridiplantae; phylum Streptophyta; class Magnoliopsida; order Lamiales; family Oleaceae; genus Ligustrum; species Ligustrum vulgare. Next base: position 44,046,998 of record OY743172.1, on the reverse strand, counting down.
GTTATCCATTGATAGACAATATGGAGAATTGGGAGAGAAACTGCTGGGAAAGAAAAAAATGTGTTGAATTGGTTGGATTAAAATAGTTTGGATCTAAAATAAATTTTAAAATTTGGATTTAAAAATAATTTAAAGCTGGGGCTTAAGATAAAAAAAAATGGTGACATTAGGATATTCTTAATAGAATTTGGAATTTGACTATGATTAAAATAAATAAATTAAATTTTCACTTAAATGGCTAGACAAAATGTGTTTAAAATAAATTGGTCAAAGTCGTAGCGACACATCTTTTAAAAATAAAAATATTTATTCAAAGTTAGTCACGAAAATTCTTGGTCGCTACAAAAAGTGAGTTTGAGGGGAAAAATAAGAGAGTTGAGGTCACGACCTCAGAAAAAGGAGAGGGAGTGGAAATTAAAGAAAGGAGAGTTGAGGTCACGACCTCAGAAAAAGGAGAGACTGAGTGCAAAAAGCAAAAGAAAAGAGAGTCTAACACAAAAATGAGTCTATTTGCACTTACTCACGCTAACACACCCCTCCCCAGTTCTTTAAAATTTGTTTTACAGGTACCGAAGTCAAACCATGAGCTTAAAACAGAAAAAAAAAAACTTGTTGGCACAAATGAGCAGCCCAAAAAGCCGAGAAAGTTGAAGGAGAAAAATGGGCAGCCAAAAGGTTGAAAGCAAGCACGTGGCATAAACATAATCATCGAGCCCAGAAAAGCAGGAGGAGTTGGAAAAGCCGACCAAAATTGGATTCGAGGTCGAATCCTTTTCAAGAGAGGGAGTATGATACATTCCGGACCAGGCATCGAAGGGCGAAGTCGAACCATCGGAAATATGACAGTGATCTACGTGTAAAACGGAGAAAGTTCCATGTTGGGGTCGAGCCGAGAAGAGGGATGGACAAGCCGAGTCGAGTGATCGAAGTTATTTGTGCAGAAAAGTCATTACGGCCGTAATGAAGATCCTTCAAGGCCGTAACTCTCATAATCACGGTCATAAAAGCTATTATCACGACCGTAACCAATTCTCGGGAAAAAAGGAAGAATTTCAGTAGAACAAGGCTTACGGCTGTAACTTCCAGACTTACGGCCGTAACATCCAAGTCGGGGGCCTTTACGGCCGTAACTTTATTCTTCACGACTGTAACTGAGGAGCGGGCCAGATTTTGCGGGATTTTTAATTATTTTGTTTCCTTTTTTATTTTTAAGTTATTTGCCTATTTTAGTAATTTAGCTTAATTAGAATTCTATTTTGAGTCAATTAGTGGCTAGGTTATTTTTCTTATTTATATTCCTTTTCATGATTGAAAAAGATAGTTTAGTTTTGAGAATATTGAATTTGAGTTGAGAGAGTTTTCTCCAATTGAAAGGTTGAGGAGTCCCTTTTTGTGTTCTTCGAGAACAAATCCAACTTATAAAATATTGCAAAATATTTGAGGCGTTGAACTTATCAAATATTCGTGAGAATATTTGTGGCGTTTCCAATTAGAATCTTATCAAGGAAATTGACGAGTCCTTGTGGCGTTCACCAATCTTGGTTCTTCAATCCGCATCGTCATTCATTGCGTCGTGATTGTCGGGTCAAGGTTTTATCGTCGATCTATCGTTAATTCTGTTGTTTATTTCCTCGTGTTCTTGTTTATTTTCGTGTTTGGTCTGATTTAGATCTTTCCTAGGTTTTAATTGTGTTATTTCCGCGTGTTTCTCGAGATTCCCCGATTGGGATCTCATCAAACTCTGAAGATTAGATTTACCTGTTTCGTTTACGTATTTTGTTTTCAATGTAGTTGAAATTGTTTTCCGTTTTATATCATCGACATTTGGAAGGTGACATTATGTATTATTTTTTTAATGTTAAATAAGTGTACTAGTTAGTGTACAAGCGTGCGGTTTCATTTAGAATTTTAGAGAATTACAATTTAAATTAATCGAAAAATAAAATAAAATAATGAAATTAAAAATTGGTGCATGTGGTTGGAGATGGTTCAAAAAGTTTTGTGGTTTTTCACCATTTTGGTGCAAATAGTGCAAAAAATGGTGTTCATGGTTGCAAATGCCCTAAATAGATTCAAGACTAATTTTTCACGTCTGTTATTTATGTAAAAAAAATTTAAAATAAAAGGTGATATTTTTCAAAAGTAAAAATTAGAGAAAAGTTACGGTTCATATGTAAAATTATTTTATTGGAAAATGTGGAATAAAAAATAAAATTGAAACTCTTTTGAATGGAATAATACTCCATAACCGGGATGATAACTATCCAACAATTCTATTAGCTCCTATTTGGTAAAGTTTATTTGAAATTCTAAGATCGACAACATATTTTTATTATACCCACAAATTATTTTTTGTTGTAAATATTATCTTGTATTGGTGAATGACAAATGTACCCCCTGTAAACTTAGATATTAGTACTTTGTATATCCCTATTCTCCCCTATATATGTGTGTGTGGCTCTGGTTCATAATAATATACACAAGTTCATTTGCCTCATTTATATGTTGCATCTATATGATAAACCTCTGTATCAGAAGTCTAATTATTATTAATGAACATGAACCAGGAAAAAAATATTCATTTACCAGATCTAGTATTTTTGTATTAGAAAATAATAACTCATATATTGTAGATCTGAAAAGTTCAAGAAAGATGGAAACTTTACAAACTATAAATTACTATGGGATCCAAAAAGTTTCCATAAGAAGAAAGAAACAAAACATTGATGTTGAAACCATCAATAAAAGAAGAAAAGAAGAATAGATCTGGCCGAATTAATTAGAGAAAAATCTGATCGAAACTTTCAAAGCAGATTCACGTCAAAATAGACATCACATGAACGATTGGATCCAAACACACGATGACCGGAAAATTGCACTGTGCCAACTTGTGTCGACGGTCGACGCACCGACACAGTGGCCTGTGAAGTGCTTTTGGTGATTCTCCGATGGTCAAACGTGGCAGATACATAAAAACTATTTTTGAAGCTATTTCAGTGAGATTTTGAACTTCGGACCAAAAGTAAGTTTATTCTAAATTAAATTTTAAACCTATTGAATTATTATTCTTAAAGAATCGTAATTTTAGAAATATAATTATTCCAGAGGAATAATTTGTGATTGCTCCTGAATTAGCACAATTTTTATTATGATAATATTCTTATAGAATATTAATTGCTCCCGAAGATCATAATTTTGAAAGATTTATTATTCAATTGCTCCCAAAGAGTAAATATCTATAATCTTTAACAATAGTTTGTTATTGCTCCTAAAGTAGCACAACAGTATAAATAATATTCCAGTAGAAAACTACTTGCTCCTGAAGAACATGAATTATAATTTCCAATATTGACATATTATCTTGAAGAATAGCAATTTTAGAACTTTAATTATTCCAGAAGAATAATTCATTTTTGCTCCTGAAGTAGCATAGTAGATAATTAAAATTCAAGAAGACAATTGATTAGTGTTATAATTGAATGAGCTTCAAATTAATATTCCAGAAGAATATTACGTTGTTGCCACGTTTCAATATTCTAGAAGAATATTATTTTTTTCTCATCTAATAAATATTGTATTATTGTTCTCAAATAAATGCGAATTTTTAATTTATTAATAATTCGGAAGATTATTACAATGTAGAATAATATTTTATTGTGATGATTCCTGAAGAATCTTAATTTTATCTCACATTAAATATTCTAACAGAATATAATTTGCTCTCGAAGAGTCCAATATTATGAAATATGTTATCAATTTGATATTTTGGGACAATATTTTGTTGTTACTCCTGAAGAATAACAACTTTATTTTATGATAAATATTTAAATTTATTGTCACCAGTACAAATAAGACCAAAAAATTAATTAATTTACGTCGCTTTTCAGGAAAACCAACGTGTGATATATGGTTTAAGTATATGCGTCGGTTTTAAACAAAAAATCGAAGCATAATGTGTCGTTATTTGCATTGGTTCTTACAAAAGAACCGATGCAAAAAGTAGAAATGAGAATATGAGTCGGTTCCTTCAGAGGAACCGACTCATATTTCTACGAGTTATTTACCTACAGCGCCCCTCCTTCTTCCTTAAAACACTCACAAGCTTCTCTCTTTCTCTATTTCACTCTTCCATCACCACTATCGCCCGCCTCCCCCCTCCCCTCCCATGTGTAGGGGTGTGTGTGTGTGTGTGTGTGTGTTATATGTTTATTTATATATAATAGTATTTTCACCAGTGCGATGCACGAGAATATGTTTGTAACAGTGATTTCGATCAAAATTTATGAAAATATGTTAATTATACAATTTTATCAAATAAAAATATAATACAATAACATTTTAATACAAAATATTATTGATGGGTGTCGAATCCAACAAATGATAATTTCTTGCTCCTATAAAAATAAATTTTAATAATGGTGAGCAAGGTAAAATCCACAGAGATTTGTTAGATTTAATTCTTCGAGAAGATTAAAACAATAAATTAAAGACAATGAAGGGTTTTGGATTTAGAATGTAAAATCAACTTGTAAATAAACAATTGCAAAATTAAAGTAATGAAAATATCAAATTAGATAAATATCCAGCCCAATGCATAATCTCAGTATTGATTCATAGAATTGATCATGGATGCAAAAATAAAATCATTTACTCATTTTCTCCTTACTGTCTTGATAATCAAGAGACGCTCCTTGATTATTTCCCTAATCAATAAACAACCCTAGATACGATCTTAGGATTTAATTTATCAATAGCATTAACCTCTAGAGAGACTACCAATTCTAACCAACAAATTCACACGTGTGATTCATTTAAGTTAGGTTATATATCTTCATAACATGAGTCAAAAATCAGTCTATAATCAACTATGTAATTTGCCCCTTGTATTAGAAAACATAAACAATTACGGATTTAGATTTCTAATTGACTAAGTATCGTTTTGACAATTAAAACGACGTGCACTTTTTATTAATCAATCAAAACAACTTCAATGCAAACAAAAGATATATAAATAGAAAAGAGATAAAAGAATAATAAAATTAATTAGATCTTACAATTCTTGTAGAATCAAAATTTCAATTATCCTTGAATTGGAATAAAAATTTAGCTATCCATAATAATTGAGAAGGAAAAATAAAACCAAGAGAAAAGAGAATCATGAAAAACCTAAGACTCTGAACAAGAAAAAGGGATAGAGAGTCCTTGTATGGAAAGATTCCTAGAGATAAGGAAGGATCTAGTTTTCTTCCTTTTATCAAAATCTAATTATTCCCTAAAATAATAAAAATCTATTAATTATACAAATAATCTCTCTAAATATTCATATCTCTTTAGAAAATAATTGTGGGTCCAATAGTAATATTTTCCCAATCCAAAAATCGCTCATATAAGTCAAGTCTTCATGAAACAGTAAGGCGTGCCCACGCCTTATGTAAAGTCCTTCTCTGATTGTGCGCATTTTGATATTTCAACTTCTTCTTTTGAATTTGTGATATTGAGTCCAATTTGATCTCAATTCTCCACCTAATCCACAAAATATAAAATATGATTAATATCCACAATTTAAGCATTTAAAATCAATGGAGTACAAGAAAATATCACAAATTAAGTAGCAATTACGCGCTCTATCAATTATCGAATTCAAAAATTTAAAAAGACAAAACTAATTAAAATAGGAAATGCAACATCTACAAAACAAATCGAAATCAGGAAATCTTGATCTTTATGGTATTTTTCTTTTTTTCTTTCGAAAAATATTTTTATTTATTATTCTTTTTTCTTCTAAATAAGTTATTTTTAACTTATTTTTTTATATGTTAAATTATTTCATTTTGAAATATATATATATATATATATATATATATATATATATATATATATATATATATATATATATATATATATATATATATATAGTATTTAATTTATCTCCAAATGAGTAAATGTTGCTTTATTTCTAAAATAATTTTTTTAGAATATACAAATTTTGAAAAATATACAAATTTGTTTAAAAAAAATTGTTCGACCCAGTTCTACCTTATTCAACCTTCGATCCTTGATATGTTGCCTTTTTCGGATCGAACTGATTTTAAGTTTTCAGAATACTGATGTAACGCCCCGAATTCCGTGAAACCCGGGATGCCACTTCATCGTCTCAAATTAACTTTAAAAATAATGATTTAGCGGAAAATAAAACAACAATTGAAATTTCATTTCACATAATTTTATAAAGTTTGACCCAAAAGGTCAACAATTCGAATATTGAAATAATTTGAATATATATTTGGAACAAACATGAAATAAATAAGTTTCAACTTCAAATAAAACATTTCTAAAATCTCAATAATGGCCACCATCATACGCCTCGCCGCCAACTCCGTCATCTGCAAAATTTGTTTTGGAAAACGTGAGTATTTCAAAGAAATACTCAGTAGACTCGCACATAATAATCATTTAACGTTATAAATCGAAATACATAATCACGATATTCAAGTCTCAGGTGTCTAACAATCACCAGTATTCTCACTAACAAGTAAATAACATACAAGTTCAACTCTCACGCATTTAAGCAAGTAAATTCTCGTAACATAGTCTCATGATCAGAAAGCAAGTAATTCTCATGAACACAATCATACATGCTAAACTTATAATCCAAATAATTATTGATGCGCACTTTTGAAAAATGTAAATTTGTAAATAAGAGTTTACCTTAATTTCTCGAGTATTGAGCAAACGGGAAAATACTTCTAATTCTTTGGCGCCTCGTCTAGCCCTAAAATAAATAACTACTATTAGAAACTTGAAATTAAAGTTTTGTAAATAAACGAAAATTTGAGGGTTGAATTGAAAGAATTTAAAAATGTAAAGCTCGGACTAAAATGGTAAAGTGTAAAGATTTGGGACTTTGTGCAAATAATTGAAATTAGGGACGGAATTGACCAACCCAAAAAGTTTCTGGCCAAATTAGATTTCAGCAGAAACTTTGAGTAGAAATGGACTCAATTGAAAACTTGGGACTAAAGATAAATGTTTTAAAACTAAAGGACTGAAATGACTTAATTTAAAAATAGGGGCTGAAATAAGATACCTTAAAATAAAATAGGGACTAACATCAACGCTTTTTTAAAACTCGAGGGCCTAAGAGGCTAATTAAACAAAAAAAATCAAATTATATATATATATCTTTCCTCTCTCTATCTATCATGATAGAGAGAGAGAGAGAGAGAGAGAGAGAGAGAGAGAGAGAGAGAGAGAGATGAGAGCACGGTGGGGAGGGGCGGAGCCCCTCTTCCAAGGTCAATCGCCGATTACGGTGCCGACGATGACACCGCAGACACAAGGCGACGGAGGGAAGCACATGGGTATATGAAAAAAAAAGATTTTTGGGGCTGTGATTGGGCACGAAATCGAGGCTCTGAGGTTGCGGTCTTGGGAGTTTTTCGGCGACATTAGTGGCCGGTGATTGAGGTACGTTTATGGGTTATGTCTATTCTTGGATTTTGGGTTTTGATTTGGGTTTGATTGGCATAAAACTGAGGCTCGATTCGAAAATGGGTTGAAGTTTTGGATTTTGGATGGCAGTAGCAGACGATCATGGTTGATGGTTTCGGTGGAGGTGACGTGGCTGCAGTGGTTGGTGGTGGATGTGGTGGATTGGAGTTACGATTTGCAGTTGGCTTTGGAGGTTCTGGGGTGAGTTTTCGAGATTGGATGGTGGCGGTTGGGTGGTGCATGGACGGTGGATTATACAGTCAGCAATGGGGGTCGAGGTTGGTTTCAAGAGTGGTTTTGGTTGGAGTACAGTATGCGTGTCTCGATCATGGATAGAAGGCAGGGTCTTTTGGTTGTGAAATTGGATTGCAGATGGTAGTCGGCTATGGAGGTGATGTTGTTTTGGGGTGTGTGTTGATTGTGAAGTTGAAGTTCCGGTGGTTGGGTATGAAGGTGAATGAAAACTGTGATGTGTGAAAGAAGATGGGAGAATGATGAAAATCTTGCCCAAGTTCAGAATATGTCATGTGTGTGTGTGAATGATGCAGGTGAATGGGAAAATATTAATGTGTGAGTTGTGTTTAAATTTGGTAAATGCACGATTGTGGATGATTGAGGGAGGTAGGATTTGATTATGGGATATAGGTATGTTATTGGGGAAAATGTGTGGAAATTGGAGAGGGTTTTGGGGAGGATTATGCTGATGAATTGGTTGGGGAGTGATCATGGGGGAGGAAATGGAACACAGATTGGTTGTGAAATTGGGAATGTGTGAAATTTGGGAGGCTTTGAAGAGTGATCATGGGAACAGGATGAATGTGCTGAATATGCAAAAATGGAAGTTGGGGAAAAACTTTAGGAAAATTGGATGAAATCTTGTTGTGCTTTAGGAATTGTGGCTGATTTGCTAGCTGTTTAGGGATAATTTAGAGGCTGGAGTTATGCAACGTGTAAAAAAATGGGAGGGGAGAATGTCTGGGGTTGATTGTGATTAATGTATGGTATATAAAATGGTAATTTGGGTTTATTGTAGAATGGCTGGATCGAGGAAGAGATTGAGGGAAATGGGAAATTGCTAGCGAATTGGTTTTGATAGAAATCTGAAATGAAAAATGTTTATTTAAATAAGTCATTGAAGATTCTCGGTCGCTACAACCCTACCACCTTAAAATAACTTCGTCCTCGAATTTTTAAACTTTCATGATCTAAAAATATTTTGGGGCACTAGACCAAAATTTCTTCTTTCTTTTCTCGGTAGCTTAATCACTACCATGTCTACTCCGTTGGACTTTAAAAAAATAAAATAAATGATGAACTGGGAGAATTTTGAAAATCAAAATTTGGACTTAAAGATTTTAAAATCTTAAAATAACTAATATGACTAGACGAGACCGCTATTAAATTTGTTTTGTCCTCGAAATTTAACTCTTTTATTCTGGGAGGCCTGTGTATTAGGTAAGAATATATTCTTCATTTTTCTCAAATGACCTCAGCTTTATTATATCTATCCCATTGTACTTTGACTAGAGGAACCCTTTGATTCCTAAGGACATGGGCTTTTCTTAGCATCATAATCAATCATCTCACTTACATGTAAGTCTACTCCCAAGACTATACCACCGAAATCTATCAGTATTTTTCTAGCTATTAGATTGGTATCAATCGTTCCTCCGTATGGCATACAAATCTCAAAATGTTACTAGTTGGGAACTAGCTAGGCATGCTTCGGATAATATACTTCATCAAAGTTTTTTAGAAAATATATGGATGCTGATAGTATACCTGGGCTCGCATCAGAATCTCGATTGGCATCGTTATAGGTCATAGAGAATACCCTGGCCTTTCCTGTCTACACATTGTTCCCAGCTGACCCGGAGTGACAATCATTTTCCATGTGACCCAACTTCCCGCATTTGTAGCAAACGCCCTTACCCCATAGACACTCCCCGAGATGGGGCTTCTGACATTTAGGGCATAAGGGGGTAAAGGTCGATATCTGTCCTCCATTAGGCTTATTGTTGGGTTTCTTGTTAGGAGCGTTGCTCTCATTCGCGTTCCGATCTCAGTTGTGGTTCTGCCATTTTCTTTTACTATGCTCATTCTCGGAACTCTGTCCTCCATACTTCACAAAGACATAAGCTACAGCTTGAGCTTTCCTTACAACCTCTCAATAGGTAGGCAACTCGTGCGAACTAACAATTTGTCTGATCTCCGAGCGTAAGCCTCTCTCAAATCGACGAGCTTTTTTAGCCTCAGTCTCCACCAGATGTGGAGCATACCGTGATAGTTCCTCGAACTTTCTCTCGTAATCTGTTATGTCCATCTCTCCCTGAGTCAAATGCAGAAAATCCGTCTCCTTATGGTCTCGAAGGGCTTGTGGGAAGAATTTGTCTTTGATTTCGGCTTTAAATTCATCCCAAGTTAGAGTTTCATGTTCTGCTTCGGTTCTAGTCCGCGATGCGGACTCCCACCAAAAATCGGCCCTCCCGACTAACATGAACTCAGGGCATAAAACCTTCTTATCCTCAGGGAAAGATATGTGCTTGAAGATTCTCTCGATAGTTTGTAACCATTCCTCAACCGCTAGCGAACCATTTCCGCCATCAAAAGTGGGCGGGCGGTATCTTCTGAATTACTCTATCATCGGCACTGTGGAAACTGCAAGAGTTTGCCTCAAAATTTGTACTGCCTGGAGTAGGTCCCTGATAGCCGTGGACTGGGCCGTGGGGCCTTGCTCTGGGTTGCCCTGTTCTGAAGTAGCGCGGTCCATTATACTTCTATTAGCACATCTGGCCATATCCTTAATAAAATAAAAGTAGTTGTAAGGGTTGGACTCCAACAACGTAAAGAGATAAGAAATAACTCAAAAAAAAAATGTAAACCAAAGTATTATTTTATTAATAACTCAACTTCTCTTAATCAGGGTACATGAATAGAAAGGCATGTATGACGAACAAATTGAATAAAGGAAAATGTCAAAACTACTCTTCGGCCTATCTCTCTACTCTCCTTCGATCACGCATGACTCGGCATCCAAGAACTCTTCTAGCACTGGCTCATCGTCTTCCTCTTCTGGGTCTTCTTCTTCAGATTCTTCTTCTTCTTCTTCTGGATCTTCTTCAGGTTCTTCTTCTTTCGGATCTTCTTCTGGGTCCTCCTCGGGATCACTCTCGGGTACCAACTCAGCTTCCCATCCAAGTTCGAACTCTGGAGCTGACGCCTCACCAGGAGAGAATCCCAAAATATCCTTGTGGTATATAGGCCAGTATGCCACAAGTCTCTCACAAAATGAGTCATAGTCGAGATCCACATTAATGGAAGTGTTCGCGTCTATGTAGATCAAGCGAGCTATGCCTCGTGTATTATCCAGAATGGACGAGATCAAATGACTGATCGACTGGAAGTCATTGGTCACGTAGCTGTGTTGTATTGCTCGATTACATGAGTAACTTTCTTGCCCAACATGCTAGTTGATATTCCATTCCGGCCTAGGTTTAAAATTGTCATAGTCCCTAGCGACTATTTCTGAGTAACTAAATACGTTCTTGGAACTTGATGCCATGTCCTAAAATCAATTATGCAAAGTCCAATTAGGAATAAGTTCTTTAATCTCTCTAAGTTAAATTACGAGGACGTAAAATAAAATCTTTAATTATTCCAAAATTATGCTCAAACTCGTTTTCTGGTTGGATACAAGTCCTTTCTTCTCTAAATTCTCATAAATATAATCTCATGTACCCAAAATAATTCATCATTTCTAAATATACTTTCTTTACCTCGGAGTCGGTGAAACGAGCGATGGCAGTGGCAATTGTCGTCAAAACATTATTTATTATTATTTTAGAAAAATTCTCTTCTTAATTTTTTTTTTAAGTCTATAGAAACGTAGACCTGCTCTGATACCACGCTGTAACGCCCAGAATTCCGTGAAACCCGGGACGCCACTTCATCGTCTCAAATTAACTTTGAAAATAATGATTTAGCGGAAAATAAAACAACAATTGAAATTTCATTTCACATAATTTTATAAAGTTTGACCCAAAAGGTCAACAATTCGAATATTGAAATAATTTGAAAATATATTTGGAACAAACATGAAATAAATAAGTTTCAACTTCAAATAAAACATTTCTAAAATCTCAATAATGGCCACCATCGTACGTCTCGCCTCCAACTCCGTCATCTGCAAAATTTGTTTTGGAAAACGTGAGTATTTCAAAGAAATACTCAGTAGACTCGCGCATAATAATCATTTAACATTATAAATCGAAACACATAATCATGATATTCAAGTCTAAGGTGTCTAACGATCACCAGTATTCTCATGAACAAGTAAATAACATACAAGTTCAAGTCTCATGCATTTAAGCAAGTAAATTCTCATAACATAGTCTCATGCTCAGAAAGCAAGTAATTCTCATGAACACAATCATACATGCTAGACTTATAATCTATTGATGCGCACTTTTGAAAAATGTAAATTTGTAAATAAGAGTTTACCTTAATTTCTCGAGTATTGAGCAAACGGGAAAATACTTCTAATTCTCTGGCGCCTCGTCTAGCCCTAAAATAAATAACTTCTATTAGAAACTTGAAATTAAAGTTTTGTAAATAAAAGTAAATTCGAGGGTTGAATTGAAAGAATTTAAAAGTGTAAAGCTCGGACTAAAATGGTAAAGTTTAAAGATTTGGGACTTTGTGTAAATAATTAAAATTAGGGACGAAATTGACCACCCTAAAAAGTTTCTGGCCAAATTAGATTTCAGCAGAAACTTTGAGTAGAAATGGACTCAATTGAAAACTTGGGACTAAAGATAAATGTTTTAAAACTAAAGGACTGAAATGACTTAATTTAAAAATAGGGGCTGAAATAAGATACCTTAAAATAAAACAGGGACTAACATCAACACTTTTTAAAACTTGAGGGCCTAAGAGGCTAATTAAACAAAAAAATCAAATTATATATATATATATATATATATATATATATATATATATATATATATATATCTTTCCTCTCTCTATCTATCACGATAGAGAGAGAGAGAGAGAGAGAGAGATGAGAGCACGGTGGGGAGGGGCGGAGCCCCTCTTCCAAGGTCAATCGCCGACGACGGTGCCGGAGATGACACCGCAGACACAAGGAGACGGAGGGAAGCACATGGGTATATGAAAAAAAAGAATTTTGGGGCTGTGATTGGGCACGAAATCGAGGCTCTGAGGTTGCGGTCTTGGGAGTTTTTCGGCGACATTAGTGGCCGGTGATTGAGGTACGTTTATGGGTTATGTCTATTCTTGGATTTTGGGTTTTGATTTGGGTTTGATTGGCATAAAACTGAGGCTCGATTCGAACATGGGTTGAAGTTTTGGATTTTGGATGGCAGTAGCAGACGGTCTTGGTTGATGGTTCCGGTGGAGGTGACGTGGCTGCAGTGTTTGGCGGTGGATGTGGTGGATTAGAGTTGCGATTTGCAGTTAGCTTTGGAGGTTCTGGGATGAGTTTTCGAGATTGGATGTTGGCGGTTGGGTGGTGCGTGGACGGTGGATTATACAGTCAGAAATGGGGTTCGAGGTTGGTTTCAAGAGTGGTTTTGGTTGGAGTGCAGTATGCGTGTCTCGATCATGGATAGAAGGCAGGGTCTTTTGGTTGTGAAATTGGATTGCAGATGGTAGTCGACTATGGAGGTGATGCTGTTTTAGGGTTGTGTGTTGATTGTGAAGTTGAAGTTTCGGTGGTTGGGTATGAAGGTGAATGAAAACTATGATGTGTGAAAGAAGATGGGAGAATGATGAATACCTTGCCCAAGTTCAGAATCTGTCGTGTGTTTGTGAATGATGCAGGTGAATGGGAAAATATTAATGTGTGAGTTGTGTTTAAATTTGGTAAATGCACGATTGTGGATGATTGAGGGAGGTAGGATTTGATTATGGGATATAGGTATGTTATTGGGGAAAATGTGTGGAAATTGGAGAGGGTTTTTGGGAGGATTATGCTGATGAATTGGTTGGGGAGTGGTCATGGGGGAGGTAATGGAACGCAGATTGGCTGTGAAATTGGGAATGTGTGAAATTTGGGAGGCTTTGAAGAGTGATCATGGGAACAGGATGAATGTGCTGAATATGCAAAAATGGAAGTTGGGGAAGAACTTTAGGAAAATTGGATGAAATCTTGCTATGCTTTAGGAATTATGGCTGATTTGCTAGCTATTTAGGGATAATTTAGAGGCTGGAATTATGCAACGTGTAAAAAAATGGGAGGGGAGAATGTCTGGGGTTGATTGTGATTAATGTATGGTATATAAAATGGTAATTTGGGTTTATTGTAGAATGGCTGGATCGAGGGAAGAGATTGAAGAAAATGGGAAATTGCTAGCGAATTGGTTTTGATAGAAATTTGAATTGAAAAAGAATAATACTAATTTTAGGAGTTCGGATTTAAAACATTTTGGACTTAAATAATTTGAATCCAATATTTGAAAATCGAAAAATAATAATGGACTTGGGACATCATTTAATAAAATTTGGAAATTGGAATATGATAAAATTTAAAATAAATTTAATTTCACTTCACTGGTTTAGACGATCACGTTTTAAAAATAAATGGACAAAGTCGTAGCGACACATAAAAAAAATGTTTATTGAAATAAGTCATTGAAAATTCTCGGTCGCTACAACTGAGTATTATATAACTTAAATGATATAATTTAAAATGAATGAGATATGAAGGAAAACTTAAAAAAAAAAAAAAGATATAATATATATATATATATATATATAATAAACTTTTATATTTGATATTTGTGACTTTTTAAGGATAAAAAAAATTAGTTAATTTGATTCTGAACAAAATATATTTTAACTTTTGATGAAGTTTATTTTTTAATGTATTGCTTAGATATAATTTTATAATTTTATAGAATTTTTAATAGTGTTTTTCAAATTAAAACATTGTGATTGCAATAAAAAAATTAAGAATAATATAAATGAACAATCTATTTCAAAAAATATATATATAAAATATTCAATCAAGTATAATATTATTTGATCTGAAAGAAAATTGTATTCAATCAAGTATGAGATTATTTGATTTGGAAGAAAATTTCTGGATTAGTCATTTTGTTTTCTATATAATCTAATTGGAAACTTACAAAAAATACGCAATATAAGGAATGTTCTTAAGTTTTTTAAACTAAAATATTTTTCGCTCTTTAAACTAAAATATTTTTGAGTTATTAAAATGTTTTTCAGCACATTTTATAATATAATTTTATATATTTTCTGGAAATAATTTAATATTACTTTACCAAATTAGTTATACTATGATTAAGCATAATATTTTTGAATAATCTTTTTTTTATATATATATAAATTTAACAAAATTTTTTAATTATGGATTTTGAATACTTTTTTATAACAATCGAAAATTATCTATTTATTTTTAAAATTAGATTTATAATGATTTTGATGTAAACTTTCCACCTCTTTTCACCAAAAAAAGAATGAAGCATCTATGTTTAACAATTGAAAACACGTTTGTTTTTTCAAGAAAAATAAAAAATAATTTCAAATTGTCTTTTTTGAATTGGAACGAAGCATCTCTATTTGACAAAATATTTTTAAACAACACATTTTTAAACTAATTTTTAATCATACATATTTTTCTCTCAATTTTTCAACCACTATTTTTTACCTTAAAAACATAATATTCTTTTTAAAAAAAAATTTAACTACCACAAAAGTGTAATTCAAATTTGCAATTATTACACTTTGGAGTTTGGATTGTTCAATCATTACATTTTGAAACGGTTCTAATTCCCATTGCACTTTAATGAGTATTTTTTTTTTTTTTTTTTTGCAAGAACTTTCCAAATTTAGCAAGTAAGTTTATGGGGGAAAGTGTGCGTGTATTTTTTGTGATGGCTACTTTGTTTTTATGTATAGATAGATGTTTACTGTATGTGTATCGTGTATAATATATAGTGTAGCAATTTTACTATGTATATGATTGAATTTTTGTGTTAATTGGTTTAAATGAAATTTTTATTAGTTTAGTTTGAATTTAATTTTAGATTGTTGATTTTGAGTTCGTAGATGGATAAATTACAATTTTTGAATTGTTGTAGTTTTAATGAAATTTTAGAATGTTATTTTTTATACATTATACAATTGATTATAGACATTTGATGTTGAGGAGTTGGGAATTGATGTCAGATTAATTTTGGAGTAGTTGATGATGTTGAAGTTTGACTGGAGTTGTGATTGAGTTTGGATATGTTGAGGTTGAATGTTTCGATTTTATTGTGACATTTTGATTCTCCTACAGGTTAGCTAAATCCAATTTATAGGAGAGATTATGTCGAAATTTTCGTAGGATTTTATAAATAAAAAAATGAAATTTATAATTTAAGGTGATTTCATTTGTTTTAATACATTGTGAATTTCTTGATATATAGGTCGTTAGATATGAATCAAAATTGGATGTATGGGAGACATAATACATTAGAATATGTGAAAGAAGTTGAAAAATTTATAAAATGTGCTGAGGAAAACAAAATAAAGAAGGGGGAAGAAATTATTTTATATCCCTGTTGTAATTGTAAGAATTTGAGAAAGTTTCATAGCTCTGAGCAATTGAAGAGCCATTTGATTCATCATGGGTTTAAGGAGGTTATACATGGTGGATATGGCATGGTGAGAGTATACTTCCTAGGACGAGCATCGGTGACAATGAGGGTTTGAGCAATAATGATGAGATTAATGTAGAGAATGATGTGAATAATGATCGGATAGATGAAATGATGCGTGATATACAACAAGATTTCATTGAACAGCCCCATATATTCGATAACCTGTTCAATGATTCTGAAAAGCCTTTGTTTACTGGTTGTAATAAATTTACAAAATTGTCTACTGTGTTCAAATTGTATAACTTGAAAGCAAAGAATAGGTAGAGTGATAGGAGTTTCACGGAATTGTTGGAACTGTTATGAGAGATTCTTCTGGAGGATAACAAGCTTCCTAGTTCAATTTACGAGGCAAAGAAAATATTGTGTCCTATGGGTATGGAGATCGAGAGGATACATGCATGTCCAAATGATTTTGTATTGTATCGTAATGTGTATAAGGACTTGCATCTTTATCCAAAGTGTAGGATAAGAAAGCACTGAAATTATAATTGTGAGGATAAGAAAGACTCTCCGGCAAAGGGGTTATGGTACCTACCCGTAATACCAAGATTTAAACTCTTGTTTTCTAATGCAAATGATGCTAAGAACATCGATGACATGCTGAAGGGAGAAAAGAAGATGGAAAACTAAGGCAACCGGCCGATTCTCCTCAATGGAGGAACATTAATAGGATGTTTCCCGAATTTGATGGCTAAGATAGGAATCTTAGGCTTGGACTATGCACGGAAGGATGAATCCACATGGTAACATGAGTATTCGACATAGCACTTGGCCAGTTCTTTTGGTGATTTACAATATTCCCCCTGGTTATGTATGAAGCGCAAGTACATTATGTTGTCGTTACTAATATCAGGACTTAAACAATCGGGAAATGACATAGATGTTTACCTTGCGCTATTAATTGAAGATTTAAGGTTGTTGTGGAATGAAGGTGTGTTGGTGTTTGATTGCAAATAGCCAAATGAATTTCACCTTATGTACAATGATATTTTGCACCATAAATGATTTTCCAGCTTATGGTAAATTGTCGGGTTATACTAACAAAGGAGCTAAAGCATGTCCCATTTGTGAGGAAGGCACGATTGATCTTTGGTTGAAAAACTGTAAGAAAAATATGTTTATGAGTCATCGAATTTTTCTCCCTGTTGACCATTCTCATCGAAAGAAGAAAATGGCCTTCAATGGAAAAATCGAGACTCGAGTTTCCCGCTTGCTGTTAACAGGGAATGAGGTTTATGAACGAGTTCAAAATATTGATGTCATGTTTGGCAAACCTTTTAAGCCTCCTTAAAAGAGTCTTTGGAAGAAGATATCCATATTTTGAGATCTACCGTACTGGGAACATTTACAAGTACGGCATAGTCTTGATGTAATGCATGTAGAGAAAAATGTATGTGATAGTATCATCGGGACATTATTGAACATTCAAGAAAAGATGAAAGATGGTATCAAATTCAGAAAAAAAACATGGTACAAATGGGGATACGGGATAAGTTAGCACCTCAAGAATCGGAAAAGCGTGCCTTTTTACCTTCAGCTTGTTATACTTTATCTAGAAAAGAGAAAACAAGCTTTTATGAGTGCTTAAATGCTGTTAAGCTTCTATCTGGATACTCTTCAAACATCAAAAGTCTTGTGTCGATGAAGGACCTGAAATTGGTTGGTATGAAGTCTCGTGATTGTCATGTCTTAATGCAACACTTGTTACCTATTGCAATTCGAGCCATACTTCCAAAATATGTTAGACATGTCATTATAAAGCTGTGTTTTTTTTTCAAAGCAATTTTCAGTAAAGTTGTTGATCCGGAGGCGTTAGATGATTTGCAGGCCGATATTGTTATCACTCTATGTCAATTTGAAATGTATTTTCCGCCATCATTTTTTGATGTTATGATGTACTTACTTGTTCACTTGGTGAGAGAAATTAATATTTGTGGTCCGGTGTTCTTAAGGTATATGTATCCATTTGAGAGATACATGGGAATATTAAAAGGATATGTGAGAAACCGATTTAGACAAGAAGGTAGTATCATTGAAGGTTATGCTGCTGAGGAGGTTATCGAATTTTGTAGTGATTACCTGGATGGTATTGAGGCTATTGGTATTCCTAAAAAGCATCATGAGGGAAGACTCGAAGGTAAAGGTATGATTGGATGCAAACAATCTTGCCCAGTATTGAATTGCGAGACAAAGCACACCTCCTTATCTTGCAACACCTAACTGAGGTTCATCCATATTTGGACCAACACATGTCCATCTTAAGGCAGCAGAATCTGTTCGGTTCGAATCCCGCAAGTGTACGGGATCGTTGACAAGTAATAATTGTGATGAGTTGAAAGTATCGTTCCCACGAGGAATAATGTTTAGTCCTAATTACTAATTTATCGTCGATTCAATTAATGAAAACAATTAGAATAAAAAGATGATTTTGTTTGTCTATCTATTCTAAAAAATTGCAATAAATAAAACTTAAATAAAAACAAATGTTTGGGAGTAAAATATGAATGGAGAGCATGTATTGGAATCCGAATCCACTTGTTATCACCTATCTCAATTCAACAATTCGTAGTTTAAATCATTCATGCGTTTCTTGACAATCAATAATTCACATACAATTAATTTTCTTTTCCAAGACAAATTAAATCTATTCCAAACATGAAACGAATCTATTCCTAGTCCGAATACGAATGTTTAGAACGCATTAAATCACACAATTATCAATTAGATTGCACATGTCATAGTGTTATTCCTAACATCTAGTGTTCATGTGTTGATCATGCAATGTTCCAATTTATTGTGACTTTTCCAAGACTACAACAAGTAACGATATATTTAACTGATGGCCACTCAATCAAATAATAATAACAATAAAGCATGCAAGATCAATCAAGACAACACAAGAAATTATTAAACTACTAGTTATCGAATCAAAATAAATAAATAACAAGTTTCATCTTCATCGAATACATAAATTAAATTAGCCTAGCATGTTAATTGATGAATATAATCGATAAAAGAATTGATAGATATCACCGGATCGATTGCACAAACCGAACTCAGATTCTGCTCCGTTTAAACCAAATCAGCTTTCTCCAATTTTTCACCAAGCCAGCCGAGTCCTCATTTTGGTTAATTGAATTCTACCTTCTAATTCCAACAATCAGCACTCCACTATTGTATATATCTCTCCTTCCACTCGGCTGCTGTGTCTCTCCCTTCAACAATTCTTCAATTGCTTCTAGTTTAACTCTGGGCTGCTGTGTCTCTCCCTTCAACAATTCTTCAATTGCTTCTAGTTTAACTCCACCACAAAGCTATCAATTAATTCCTCCAACACTACCCACCAATCAACCGTGTGTATACATAAACCAGCCGTTAGTGTTTAATCCAATTAATCCCCAGCCAACAGCTTCCCTTTTTAATTCCAGAATAGACTGCCTCCACTACTTTAATCACCAAGAACTCCACTGCTCCTTAATGCACCAGCCTGTTGAATGTATATATTTCTTTCCAATCCACTCTCCAATTAATTAATCCCCAAAGTCAGCTCCTACTAATCTCTCCACTCAAAACCCAAACTCACCATATGTATATATGTATATCTTCTGCCGAGTTTTCCACTTCCCCTAATTAAAATGACCAGCCATGTATGTATATGTATATCAAAGTTATATATCCCCACTTTTGGACTCCAAGAAAAACTCCCAGCAAATCCACTACTAGGCTGTTTTTTTGTATAATAAATATGCCTTTTCAATGCATATATATGTGTATAATCAGCACTCACTCACCGCCAACCTTAATCCAGTCAGCCGTCCTTGTCCTTCTCCTAGTTAATTCCCAGCTGCTTTAATCCTCCAATACACAGCCAACCACCAATGAGTTATTCCTTCAATGTAAACTCTCGGCTGCTGTCCTTTTTCTTTTTCTTTTTCAAAGCTGTATCAATTAGGTCACGAAAAAATTCTCCCCCTTCCAGCCGTGTGTATATATTATATATATATAATTTTAGGCCCAATTGCATTAAGTAGGGTTTTGTTTGAAGACTAAATTTCTCAAATAAATCAAATTGGTCCTTGTGTTTTTAATTGTGCAATACATGTCTCCATTTATGTCACTTCGAGTTCTTCAATTTTTGGAAGTTGCACTTGAGTCCCACTTTGTCCCTTTTTTGTACGGCTTTAGTCCATTTTTTCCGTTTTGCATCCAAACACATTCAAAATTGAATTTTTCCTAAAACAAACAAAATAAATATATAATTAGCAATATCATATTCTAAAACACTTACAATTATCTAAATTTAAAGCCAAGATAAGTACGCAAAACGTACTTATCAGAATCCTTCAAAAGATGAAAGGTGGGTGACTAATCAACATAATCGCTCATTTTCAAAATGGTTCAAAAAT
Source organism: Ligustrum vulgare (assembly GCA_963555705.1). Classification (NCBI taxonomy): domain Eukaryota; kingdom Viridiplantae; phylum Streptophyta; class Magnoliopsida; order Lamiales; family Oleaceae; genus Ligustrum; species Ligustrum vulgare. The sequence continues at coordinate 44,026,414 of OY743172.1, read as the reverse complement.
CTAGTGATGAAAGAGTTATCACAAACGCCGAATACCATTTCTGAAACGATAAAGTGGTTAGGGTATGGTCCGGCGCACTTGTGAGGTCTTATGAAGCATGTGACATTAATGAGTACATTTTACACAAAACGTCAAGATTGTAAGAGTACGATGCAAAATAGTGGCATGACACAGGTAGCATTATGAAGAGATTTTTCCAGAGCCAAAGATACCAGGCCAATAGATGCTGCAATGTCTTATTATGGTGTAATTGAAGATATTTGGGAACTTGATTACAAGGAGTTCGAGTTTCTTCTCTTCCAATGTAAATGGGTTAATAATCAACGGGGTGTTCGGGTGGATGAATTAGGTTTCACTTTGGTGGATTTTGGTCGGCTGAGCTATCTTGATGAGCTATTCATACTTGCATCACAAGCGAAATAGGTATTTTATGTTCCAAATCCTGCCGATACTAAGTGGTCAGTTGTCCTTCAAGGTAAGAGACGTATTGTTGGCATAGGTGATGTGGTGGATGAACAAGACTATGACCACTTTGATGAAACCCCTCCATTTTCTATTGGTATACAAACGGGTGCAACTTCAGGTGAAGATAACCTTGAAATCGATTACATGCATTGGGATCATGAAGAAGGATTGTGGATTGACCATCGTTCGTGATTATTAGTTGTGTGAGATCATTTACGTTCTTATACTTTGTAATATTGTTTTTATATATATGCTCTATTCTTTGAAAATATTCATTTTTTATTTTGGTAACACTAATTAATATGCTACATATATTTTTCTGTGTTGTTATACAAGCAGGTATGTTGAATAGTAACTTTCAAAGTCATGGTTAGTTCTTTAAGTTCATCTGATCATGATCAGTCCATTAGTCAAAAGAAAAAGACTAAAAGGTCAACAACTTGCAAAAAGATGAAGAAGAAGGTGCAGGAAATGAAAGTCATTGAATTTGATAAGCACAATAGACCAATCGGACCATATAAGAACTTCAAGTCTTATCTTTGGTCTTTGGTCCGTATTCAAGTTGATATAAATATCAGTGACTAGCACCAAGTTGATCAAGGCCTTAAGAACATGATTTGGGAAGATATAAAGGGTGCGAGTGTGTGTAGTTAATTAGTAATTAATCTTTTTGAAATAATATTGCATATTATTGTTGTATTTTAGAGGGAGTTCAACATACCCGATGAAAACATGAAAAAAGCTATTTTGAGAATTGCGGGTTCACGTTGGAAAGACTTCAAAACAAGGTTGGTGCGTGATTTCATCAACAAGGAGCACCCAAAATATACATCACCTACTCAGCTGTACAATTTCTACTCAGCTGTACAATTTCTTGACGGAGGAACAATAGAAAAAATTCAAAAAGGAACGTGAGACTGAGATTCTCAAGGTCTGTATAATGTCACAATTCTTATTCATTTTTTATACTGAGTTGAAAGACTAAGAGTTTGTGGTTTTTTTGTAAAGGAAAAAAGTTAGAAGGCTGGGGAAAGGCAACTATAGAACGAGCATCCACACTTTTTAGGCCAAGTTGGTTATGTTGAAATGAGACCAAAGTGGCTTCAAACAGACCCACTATCATCTGCATCATCTTGTGGATCAATTAGCTCATCCATGTTAAGCCAAGATCGAAGTTTAGATTAGGTTAGAACAAGATCAAAGAAGAAAGATAATGGAACCTATTGCATCCATAACAAGAAAACGAGGGAGGTGTATGAAAAAATTGTAAGTATAGCTTCCCATTTTTTCATATAGTGAATTAAAATTTACTAAAGTGTACTTATATTAAATTCTCACTTATTTTTTCTTTTGGAACAAATTGAAAAAGGGGAGGGAGCCACTCAAGGGACATTTGTCCTAAATAGACACCATGACTTCTTATCTGAAGCCCTCGGAGGAGCATCTTGTACGGGTGATGGGGTATGGTGTTTATGTCACGATCAGAGATGTATATGGCAAGTCCGACAGTTCCAGCAGACGATCAAGTGGGGTTGTGCCAGTAGATCTTGTTAAAGATATGATCACGAGGGAGATCAATCAAGTCAGGTCAGAGTGGCAAAATAAGTTCGACACTATGCAACAAAAATAAAATTCTATCCTTCGGCACATTGGCTTGAATGTTGATGCCGATGTGGACATAACTCCGAATCCCCCACCTCCAACTCGCAGCAGTTGCCACTCTGTTGATCCAAATCCATATGATGGGCTTTAGGTATCAAATGTGAATTAAATTATTTGAATGTGTAGAATATCATTTTAAACTGATTTCAACTGTACGGTCTACGGATGATTTTCATCATGTTGAACAATAGAAATCGATACCTTGTCTCTATCCGTAAGTTGTGATAACGAGCTTCATATAGTAGCGAGATGGACAGTGTTCCCATCTGGACCTGAAAAATGTGGTGCACTATCAACCACTCTTGACCGATCATGTTAAAGTAATGGTTGATGATGTTGTACGTGGTGCAGAACCATATCATCTATCAGTGATGTGATCCAGGACCCTCGACAATCGGAGTCATAGCAGGCTTGACGGGAAAATATAAATATTCAAGCCAAAACAAGAATTCAGCAGGTTCGACGAGCTTTGAAGATCAAAACCGTGTCGAAAAGAACCGAAAATTATGTAGAAGGGCTGTCACGGCCGTAACCAACATAAGTCACGGCCGTAACCTCCCCTCGGGTTAAAATGCAGAATTTCAAGATTTTCAATTTACGGCCGTAAGTATAAGTGTCACGGCCATAACCTTAACCAGAAACACACTTACGGCCGTAAGTGTCATCTTTATGGCCGTAACGGCTTAACGGATCAGATTTTTCCAGATTTCGCATTATTTTATTTCCTTATCAGTTTTAGCTATTTTAGGTTAGTTAGAATTCTATTTTGAGTCAATTAGTGGCTAGGGTTTTTGTTTGCTTATTTATACGCTTTTTCCATTCATTGTAAAACAGACTTTGATTATTGAATAAAAGAGATTGAATGTTTTTCAATTGTTTAATGTGTGGATTCACATTACAAACCCGAACTTATCAAGATTGATTATCTTGTGGCGTTCATCCAGAACTTATCAAATATTCGCGAGAATATTTGTGGCGTTCAAAATCAGAGACTTATCAAGGAGATTGGGCAAATTCTTGTGGCGTTTCGAAAGTCTTGGTTCTTTATTCCGCATCGTCGAGCCATCGCGTCGTGAATATCGGGTCATGATTCATCCGTCCAACCACAACCTGAGTTTGGAACTTTCCAGCGTTTCTTCCGCGCTTCGAACCTCATCAGTCAGTGACATCTCAATATCACACCACGGTAGATGTAGCTATTGGAAGCTACAATCAATGGCCTCAACATCTGGTTATGTTAGGGGAGGTAATAATTTTTAATTATATAAAAGTTTCTTTCAAAATTGTTTACTTTGATATTTATATGAAATGAGTTATGATGATAACAATTTTCTAAATGTAGGGAGAGTCATCGAAAAAGGAAAAAAAGTCAATAAACAAAAAAGGCCAAAAGTTCTGAAATGTTATCTACCCAATGATCTCCGCTTGTTGACGATGCAACATTACAATGTCTTGGTGATGATTGCAAAAGGTTGCACAATGCGGTCATTCAAACACCTGTTGGTATTGACTTTTTCACTGTGCCTTTAGACGCAAATGTGTTTCATCATACGGAGGACACATATATTTATGTTACAATCGCCGACATCGTCGACTTGCTAAAAAATGAGTGGTTGAATATATCTATCTTGCAAATACACACGATGTAAGACTATTTAACACAAATTTATAAATTCCATTTAAATTTTCATCATTCATTCATTTATTGGTTTAACTATTTTTAGGTACCTACATGAGTTGTGTGAGGAAATCGGTGTCAAGTCAGTTGGATTTATGTGTCCGTCACAAATTGCGTCAATTAAGGTGAAAAATAAGTTTGACAGCATCATTACGTATATGGTTGAAACCATGCAAACCTTGCAATTCAAACAATATATTCTCGCACCCTACTTCTATGAGTAAGACTATTAATATTCATTATTTCTTACTTAGTTCGAATCATTTGTCATTTAAAGTTGTATTTATACGTTCATAATACGTAGGAATCATTGGATGTTGCTTGTAATTCAAGCAATATATTCTCGCACTGTACTTCCAAGAGTAAGACTATTAATATTCTTTCTTTCTTACTTAGTTCGAATCATTTGGCATTTAAAGTTGTATTTATACGTTTATAATATGTAGGAATCATTGGATGTTGCCAGTGATTGTTTCTCAATCCAACACCATATATTTCTTGGATTCAGCGAGATCAAATAAGTGTAAAATACAAATCAGACCAGCATTCAATACGTAAGTATTTATATATTTCCTTGATCATTTTTTTTGTTTAGAATGTGATGGATAAGTTTTGATAGCTTCCATAGAATAATTGTTATCGAGTTTGAGGTGAAATTGATGTGTTTGTGTTGTGATTCTTGAGATGTTAAAAAAGTTTTTAATTTCAGGGTCTCTCTACAGGTTGGTTATGTTCAATTTATGGAGGAGATTTTGCCAAAATTTATGTATAAATGTTATAATCATTCATTTTATTGAAATTTTAGGGCTCTTAAAACGGATATATGGCGGCAAGAGGAGTATAGACAATTTAAATTGGAAACAAATTGCGGTATGTCTGAATAAAAGTTACTACATACTCCTGAATAATTAGTTCTCTCTCTCTCTCTCTCTCTCTCTCTCTCTCTCTCTCTATATATATATATATATATATATATATATATATCCTAAAGGAGAAGGAGGAGTAAGTTTTCTTTGAAGATCTAGGAAGAAATCGGACAATTATGCCATTCGGAAGAAGTATTCTACAGAAGAAAAGCCTGTTATGAGTAAGTGAAGAAGAAAGATCTACAGAGATTCTTATCTCATTCCATTCCAGTGGCTCAACCAGTAACCAATGGCGAGAACTCAAAAATCCATGGTTTCCCGGTAGAACCCTATTTCGCCCAAGTTGTTTCGGAACCGGGAAAAAGAAGCGGTTTTTCGCGCAGCTTGCTCATAGTGCAGGTCCCACTTGTATATTGTATTTGGCCGAAGAAGCATCAGACAGGTTGGAGTTCTTACCTTCTTGGGACTCCATGGACCAAGATCTGCTTTTATTTTATGGTCAATACCGATCTACTTTAGGAGGTTCTGAATGTGGCTATTATGTTATGAGAAACATGTATGAGATAGTCACACAATATTTTCAATTGACTTCTTTAGATAAGGTATTATAAATATTGAATACTACGAATTGTTTAATAATAAATTTATTGGTTATTAATAAATAACAAATAATTTATCCTAACTGTTTGTAGGCATTTTATCAAGATTCTTACTCAATGGAGGAGATGGACCGAGATTAGAAACCTATGGGCTAAATATTTCTATGAATCTTGTATTTAAATTTTCATTTTTTATGTTAATATATATGTGAACATTTGTAATAACTATCATTAATATTAATGTAAATTGACTAATATAATTTTATTATGCATTTCTGTTGATTATTTGTTGGTTGTTGATAGTTACATTTGACGATAAGGTCGAATATAAAATAATAAACAAGATTTTTGGATTTAATATATATATATTGTGTCGTATATTCCCTTTACTATGTACGTCTGCATCGAATGTTCACTTTCACAACTGACGCGTATTATCTTTTACAACCGACGCAAATGACTAAAACTATACTAGTCTATGTTACTTGTTCATGAATAACATAGTTTATTAGATCAAATATATTGATGCTTCTAAAGTAATACAATAATATAATTAATATTCCACAAGAATATTAATCCCAGATCTGTCTATTATGAAGAATTAATTGTTGCTCTTGAAATAGCACAACACTATGACTAATATTCCAAAATAATATTACATGAGTTAGTAAAATTTATTTTCATTCTGTTCACATATCTCTTAGCAAATTATAATAGATGAAAAATAATTTTTCCTTCAACCAAATAAAGACAAGAAATTATAGGTAAAAGAATTTTCAAGGAAAAGTTTATTTTTCTTGCTCAAAGTAAAGGTCGGTAATCTCTTAATTTTGAATTTTCATAGAAAGCAGTGTAGTTATTCGATTTTATCATATCGTTTTGATTGTACCAAGTTACAATAAACATTTGTTTGAATGTATACTTTACATTCAATAATATAGTACAATATTCCAGAAAAATATTGCATCAATATTCTAGAAAAGGAATCATCTAAATCAATATTCCAGAAGATTATTGATCAAAACGATATTCCATTAGAATATTGTAGTATTAGAAATATCTCATTTGAGTTATTTAGTAAAATATTCCCGAATAATATTTCCTTTTTGCTCTTGAAGAAGCAAAAAATCTTATTTCACATTGAATATTCAAGTTTATATGTTTAATATGTTGTTGCTCCCAAAGAAATACAATAATTATAAAATAATATTACATACTCTTAAAGGGTATGATATTACAATTTTAATATTTCAGAAGAATATTTACATCTTGATTTTAAATGAGCAATAAAAAAGTATTTTCGAAGTAACACATGTTTCGGAGAATATATTATTTTGAGTTTATGTTTATCCCTAAAGGAAAACATATAACTAATGTCATAAGGACGCTGATTAGTTTGACTACTTGAATGATATATCATTATATAATGTTTAAATCATATAATTAGAAATTAAATAATTGAATTATATCTTATATTGAGCTAGAAGTTCAATTTGATTTTATTATTTGGTATGACCAGTTGGACCATCACTGGATCAACAATAATGCGAAATTAAAATGGATACTCAATGAAGAACCAAAATATTCTTCAATTCAATCATGTATGATGTTTGTTCTCTTTCATGAATTTTTTTCATTAACCATCACTAGTTAAAATAAGGATTAAATTCCCTATAGTTATGAAAATTAATTAGGGTCATAAATGGGGCCTCATCATCATCTACGTTGATCATCTAAATATTATTTATATCTAATAGATTTGATACATATACTAAATGATTGCATGATGTTCACAACCTAAAGTTTGCGAATTTACCGCTCAAGTTTTAAATGATGAGCATAATTTTCAGATTATATAATCAACATTGTGTCTTGTTAATGCTAGTGGACATAAATCTCAACAAGTTTTAGTTGGGATGTTGATAAATGGTTTAACATTATTGCTTGTTAAACGCCTCCAAATAATTTAATTGAGAATAAAGTACTTCCCTTTTTGTTTAGGGATTTTTATTACGCATCATGTCAATATCATAGTTCTCCCTGCTATTGATTAATGGTTAGAGCCTATTTTTTTCATTTAATTTTTGATAGTGCAATTGATCCATCAGAATGCACTAAAATGGAAAACAAAGAATTCTAAGAATAAATGCGTGGTTTGAACGTATATCTCAAATGAGCGATATTTTATAATGTCGTAGAAATAATTGTCAACTTGATTGGATAATTTTCTCAGCATTAGGGAGAATATTAGTAGTTGAAAATCATACAAATGCATCATATTATGTTATATATATCCTCCTGATTGATAATACGAACTAGAAGTTCAATTGAAAATACGAACAAAAAGTTCCAAGATAACATATTTACAAAATGCAATATCTATAAGAGATTAATAAAATCTCAAATACTAGCTACAGATGCTCTATTTCATGTTTATGTATGGCACGTTCGAAGCATAGGGATACCTAATTCGAACAAAGATCTCCAAATAAATAAATAAAATAGAGTAAATGATTATGATGGTCTTATAGAGGAGGCTTATACTCATCAGAGAGTATTTATTGACATAACAAATTGTAAATCTTCAGAAGAGATTCAAGTACTTGAAATATTGAAAATTGAGATCTCTATAGTTATGTCATTTTGGGTGGAAAGAAATTGAATTGTAATGATAATTGTGTCGACCCACTTTATAAAGTACTTTTGTAAATGCAAACTGGGAAGCTGGTCACATCATAATATGAATGATAGCCAGGATAATAAAAGAAAATATGTAGAAAAAAAATCGACATAAAAATAGTTGGCTGAAATATGCATCCAGGATAAATTGAACTTACTATAAAATCTGAAGTTTTGGGATCTGGAGTCCTAACACTTAAAAGTATAAAGCCAATAAAATACCTATAAGTATTTGCAAAATCGTATAGTCGTAACACAAGACTTGTTGCACAACGAATGTTTCAAAGATCTAGCATTGGATATGAAGTATATGTAATATTTTATTTGCCTGAAATGTATAATAAGTGCCATTAAATATATGATTATTAGAAATGTATATATTGAAAGATGATTGACTCTAATTACTAGCTTGCGCTCTTTAATATACCAATGAGTGATATCAAAATGTATGATCATCAACTCGCTACGTTGGGAGTATTCTTTGAAGTACCAACGAGTGAGATTAAAAATTTTAATCAATACCTCAGTACTTTGGGATTACGGTGAAATAATTAGAGAAAATCTATTTGAAATATAGGAATCGTTACGTACCTAAAGTTTCACGACTTAAATTTGGTTGTAGCAATTTGATAATTGCAATGTGAAACATATACGATACCTGAAACATACAGCATATTCCTTGAAGGATTAAATATATTTGAAATATATAGTTCAAATCTTTAAGAAACTTATTTGATCAAAGTATACAGATACTTTGCGATCTGAATATTTAATATGCCTTGAAAAGATTCGATTTGTAATGAAATATGATTGATAGTATAAAATTAGATTACATGAAGAATGGTACAAATGACTCTATATGACAAAGTGTTGAATTGAGATGTACCATTATTGTGAATAATATTTGAAAATCTTGGCAATTGATTTTCAAGATTCAAATTCATGGTTTATTATTCACCTGAAGTTAATAAGTTAATTGTTCATTGAAGTGAACAAGTCACTTTCATATTTGAGAACTCCATTAAATGCATTGATAAATATTGATTATAGAATATGGCTCGATGCAGTATGTTCAAATGATTGAAAATATGATATAATTCTTCAAGTTCAAAGAAAGAATTGAATTTATATTCGAAGAACAAACAATATGAGATATGTGTCATTTATATATGCCCGTGAACATATTCAATATTGCATCGATTAACAATTGAAATAATGATATACAATATCAATATAATTGTAATGTTCCCATGAGCGAGAGCTAATATGTATTTTTTCCTTGGCTGAGGTTTTGTCCCACAAGATTTTCCTAATAAGGTTTTTAATGGGGTAGTTGTTATTAATGTCTATTGATATACTCTCATATACAAGACTCTCGAAGAGATCAAGATATGGATGATTCAATACAGATTGAATCAGGGAGGTAGCTATATGGATTATTAAATACAGATTGAATCAGGGGGAATAGTGGTATACTTTTTCCTTCATTCAAGTTTTGTCTCACTCAATTTTTTTGACAATGTTTTAACGAGGCAACATCATAATAATTCAAAACTTTCAATAAAGTAATTTAATTGACAATGTAGCTGATTTATCCACAAAAGTACCGTCAACATCTACATTCAAGAAATAAATTCACAAGATCATCAACTCAATGATTTATAGTGATCAACACTAGGAGAGTAGCTTTACTCTTTTTCCTTAGCCAATGTTTTATTCCATTGGGTTTTCCAGGTGAGGTTTTAACGAGGCAGTACTTATCTTAATATTCCAAGAATAATTAAAATCTTTTGCCTTTATTTGATATTTTTTATCAATTGAGTTTTTATCAAACAAGGTTTTCACGAAGCAAATATTTTGTAATATGTCATTCAAGGATGAGTGTTATAAATATTATCTTGTATTGGTGGATGACAATTGTACCTATGTAACCTTAGACATGATTACTTTTTATATCCTTATTATCTCTTATATATATGAAGTTCTGGTTCATAATAATATATATAAGTTCATTCCCCTATTTATCTCATCTTTCTTTTTTCTCTAGTTTATAGCATATATCTACTTTTTAATTATATATTTATTGAGCTCCAATCGCTTAAACAAAGACTTATTATTATTATTATTATTATTATTATTATTATTATTTTGAAAAATAAGATATAAACGTCATGTACATTGTGCCCTTGTGTGGTTCGTAGATGAACCGAGTTGATCATACAACTGGGGTTACCGACCTCTCACGAAACAGGGGGATGGGGCCCCTCTTTTTTGGCAGTCCCACCCCCCTCATTGTTTCTAATCGGTACTACAACCAGATTTTTTGATCGTAGATTACTGTGTATTTTGAGAAATTCTAAAAATCGACCGCGTGAGCAGCATTTCAAAAAAGCATTTATGCTTTGGACATTAACTAATATAGGGGTCAATGATTTTTAATTGATAATTAACACATATAAGTAACTTCATATCTTCTTTATCCTCTATTCTCTATTCATCGTCCCCTATGAGACGTGTGTAGTGAATAGAGATGAATAGAGAATCGGATTTTTTTGTCACACAGTAATCGGATCTTGACTGGTTATACAAAATAATGTACATAGGTAGTAGGACAGACCTTATGAGTAATGAGTCTCATCATCCTAGAATATGCTCGTGCTAGTTCATTACATAGAACTCGTTCCAAAAGAGTAAAGTGATGCTGACCACAAAAAACCCTACTGAATATCCCAAACCAAAGGGAATAGTGTACCATGGAATTGTTGACTCCTCCGGTGCCGGTGGCAACATTTCGTCTTGACCTCTGGCGCTTGTTGGGTGGCAATTTTTTTGCAGGACAGACCCACATAGTTTTGGATTCCCCTCAAATGAAGTGTTTGAGAATGTATCAAACTGATCACCCTTTGGGATCTCTCCCTCTAAATCATTGTTTGCCACGCTAAAATAAGATAAGAAATTGAGTTTTTTAAGAGATTTGGGGATCTGGCCTGTGAGATGGTTCCCAGACATGTCCAATTTCTCTAAATTTACGAGATTGGACAATTCACTTGGAATGCTTCCATTGAAGTCATTATCGTTGAGATCCAATTCTTTGAGAAGTTTCAACTTTCCTAATTCAGCCGGAATATTCCCACTCAGGCTGTTATTCCCAACTTTGATTGCCCTTGGCATGTTGAATAGTCGATTGTACTGGAGGCTGCCGAATAAGAAAGGCAATGCTAAGTTACTCAAGTTTGAGTCTGTGTCGTCTGAATCAAAAGCTTTTAGGTTACCAATTTCGCTAGGAAGCTCTCCCGTGAGGAGATTTCGAGTGATGTTTAGTACAAACAGATTAGGCATACTCCCCAGCCATTTTGGAATTGTGCCCGTAATTTGATTGTATGACAGATTCAGCACTTTGAGTTTCTTCAATTTTCCAATCCAAGAAGGCACATGTCCTCTGAGTTCGCATCCACCAAGAGTGAGAATCTCTAGATTTTGGAACCCATTTAGGTGTAATAAATAGTCATCATTTGGCACAGGTTCATCATTGAAGCACCTTGACAGGAAGAGGACTGAAAGATTATCGCATTGCATAAGAATCCTTAAAGCTCCAACAACGTTGGACAGGAAATTGTCGGAAAGCGAGAGATGGGATAATGATTTTAGGTCAGTCATGCAAGCTGGGATTTCGCCTGTCAACTGGTTGTATGCAAATCGAACTGCAATCAGGGATCTACACAAGCACAGGCTAACTGGAAAGTTCCCCTCAAAGCTGTTGTTCCCAAAATCAATGGCTTCCAGTTTCTCGAGTGGGGAAAAATCAAGAATCGTAATTTCTCCTCCCAAATGGTTATTTCGCAGAAGCAGCGTTTTCAGGCTAGAGCAATTCATCAATGATGGAGGCACAGAGCTATTTAGGCTGTTGGTATGAAGAATCAGTTGGTTCAAATTTGACAGCAACCCGATATCTTTAGGAACCTCACCTGTCAATTTATTCTCATGGAGATCTATAATGCTAAGATTTGAGAGAAAAGCAATGCTATTGTTGATAGCTCCTGTAAACTGGTTGTTACCTAAAAAGATTTCTCTCAGCGTTTTCACACCGTAAAGATCATCTGGAAGCCATCCCGAGAGAGAATTAAGACCAGCCCTAAAAACTTCCAGCTTAGAACACCTTCCAATTCCTTGTGATATATTGCCGCTGAATTTGTTCATGGAAAAATCCAATATCTTCACCAAACTTGAGGTGATGCAAATAGAGGACGGAAGTGGACCGGTAAAACTGTTGTTACTAACATTGAAACTAATCAAACGCGGGAAGAACGGAGACTCGATTGACCCATTAAACTGATTACCCGACAGATCTACGGTTATAATTGAAACAGGCAAGCTGTAGTTTGGTGACCCGAACAGAAGATTATAACTCAAATCAAGTGATTCCAAATGATTCAAAGTTTGAAAAATTCTGGAAGGAAGAGGGCCAGATAACCGATTGTGAGACAGATTAAGGTGAGATAGAAACGTGAGATTCCCAAGAAAGGGAGTGACGGTTCCAGAAAGATGCCTACCCGGTATCGATAAATGGATGACCCGAGACTCCCGATTGCAAGTGATGCCTTCCCATTTGCAGCAGTCGATGGATGACCGGTTAAGAGGAATTTCTGGTGACGGGACAGAAATATGTTCATAGAACGATACAAGGGAATCACGATCAAGTTTATTACAGGAAAGTGCTTGTACAGAAGAGATTAAAAGAAAGAGTAAGAAGCAAAGGAATATTGGCATTAATCAAATTCAGAGTTCAGTTTCTTGAGATGTCCGTGTTGTCCAGTAGACATGAGTTTGATTTGCTGTGCGCTCTTTTACCAAAAGATTACAATTTATAAACAACACATTTTCTCAAACCACTTTTTAACTACACACATTTTCTCTATCCAATTTTTACCTACTCGCCCATCCGTTGTTCAAAGTTCAAACCTATGGCAGCGAAGGTAAACCCACACTGTATTTTATATGAAAAATGGACAATGTCCCAGTTAGTCAAGTTGATGTACGAAATCCATTTCATTTTCACAACTCACAAGTGTAGAAGATTTTTATTGAATGATGAAAGATTCACTTCATATCTACCCTTTTTTTTTTGAAATTAAAAATAGTGGGTGGAAATTTTTAACCAAGTCAGAATTGTTGAGTTTTCAAAAAAATGGTTGATTTCAAGCGTAAGACTGGATTATTCCTAGTAAGGTCAGCCTGTTTTGGTAAGATCAGCCCATATTTTTGAAGTTGCCTATTTTGTTCAGATATCACCATCACATTCATTAAGCTCGGGTATATTGCTCGGCCTTTAGATGATGAACAAGGTCGGCCCATATACCAGGCCATTTGCCTTTCATTCTTGGAGGCAATGTTCAAGGACGGTCTTACATGGTCAGGATATGTCTAACACTCGCATTAGTTCTGGCGTGTCCTTAATCCAGATTTTTGTGGATGGGCCATATTGTGGAGCCCAACAAATTCAATATATATCTGTTTACAAATAAAATCTCATAAAAGAAAGTCTAATTCCTATATGAACTTTCTCCCTGAAAGGTAAGTTCCTTCAATAAGGACTCATTCTCTTAATAGGAAAAGATAATGGACTTTGAGCCCGATAAATACAGCTCTTTTTCTATCAATATTCATCCACTATCAACATAATTACCAACTAGTTTCACACTCGTGCGATGCACGGACATATTCCATTAACAAAAAATAATGTACTGACAAACAGAGAACAATGGAAAGAAATAAAAATAAAAAAAATTAAGAGCAACGATTCCCAATTTAAATAGTAATATTAATTATGTTATCGAGATTATTACAAATTTTGGAAAACTTCATTATATACAATAGGACATATTAAATTTAATATGCCCACTACATATTTTGTCAATAAAATAATATTACAAATAAAAAAAATCAAGAATTTTTGGATCACACTTCTCCTAAAAATCATTATTCCAAACACTATTTTTCAAAACATATTTTTTAAAATGATGAGGAAAAAAAAACCCCCACACACAATGATAAAATAAAACTTACTACGAAAGATTGTTCAATAAAATTTAATAAGCCATCTATGAAAACCCTAACATTTTTCTTCTTCTTTTAAAGCACATATTCACTCAATAAAAATATATTACACATCAGCAAAGGAATCAAAATTTTTTGGATTGCATTGTCTCCTAAAAATCATTATTCCAAACACTATTTTTCCAAATATATTCTTTAAAACGGAAAAATCATTGGCTAGATTTTTAGATACTTGGTTACGATTAAAAGTCTTTTGTCTACCAATTGCGAGTTAAGGACCAAATAATTACATTTGAACACACTATTTAAAATTAATCTCAAGTCATTTTAGTTTAAATACAAATTTATTATTTACGGTGTTTTATAGTCCAGTATAGAACAGATACAACATTATTTACGGCTACACAACGGTGTACTGACATTACTTGATAGGGAAGAGCTTGATTCAGTACATAATTGAACAACAAGGACTTTCTCATTCCAGTTCTTATTTTGATTTTTTAATTAGTATACCATAGAAATTACCCATGTACGTTTAAGAAGTGATTTAATTAGTGAAAGGCAGTTGCCTGTTTTGGGAAATAAAGGAAAGTCCAATTCCTATGGTTACTTTCTACATGAAAGGTAAGTTCCTTCAATAAGGACTCATTCTCCTAATAGGAAAAGGTAATGGGCTTTGAGATCGATAAATACAGCTCATTTTCTATCAATATTCATTCACTATCAACATAATTACCAACTTTATATTTTTCCTCTCTAATTTCTCTCTCCAGAAAACTAATTATCACACCGAAGGGGTGATGAGGAGTCCTCTTTTTTTTTTGCAAGGTAAAGGCCAATTGGAGCATCTTTTCTAGTGTTCAAGCAGCTTCAGATCTTGCCACGTTAAGGTGAGAAAATTTCACAGCATCAATTGGCACCGTCTATTGGAAAAGATACAATTAGTCATGGTCAATAGACATCAAGCTCGCTCTTCGACTTCCACAGGGCAACCTCTTCCAACCAATATATCAGCTGAAGGAGATAACCCCCACCTCTCGAAAATATTCTGAAAGAGCAACATCCAAAAACCTTACCAGATAACGAACCTATTAGTCGAGAAGCCTTCAATGAACTCCAACGATAGCTCAACGACCTCTGTCAGATTCTTCAATAGCAAGCCCGACATTAGACAATCCCAAAGATGAATAATCCCAAAGTTGTGCCCAGGAACCACCAGAGACCAATTAATCCGGTGGAAACCAATTCTCCGGGAATCAAGGGAAGTCATCCAATTATGGAAAGATCAACAAACATGACACAGGGAGAAATATCTAGAATTATTTAGGAAGGAATAACTGATTGGATAAGACAGAATATGGAAGCTAGGGCCTCTTTCGCAAGAAGAACCTATTTCACTCCTGAAATAACAGCATTCCCCCTATCAGAACGATTCAAGTACCCTTGAATAAAAGAATATTGTTGATACAATAAAATAAGCAAACACCCAGTTCGATCATATGGAATGGATTCGGCCCAAGATATGATAACTCTCAATAAAATGGGCTTAGCGCATATCAGACATTCTACTTAGGGTCAAGGTCTTAGCCACAATCATGGACTCCGATCTCCGAACTAAACAGGACCTCTTCCTAATAAATATCACTAAAGTCGGTAAAATAAAGACCTCAACATATACGTAGAATAAAGTAGGCCTTGCTTAAGGCAATGAGCACTGACCTCAACGCAAGTGGGTTAACTAGAGCCACGTGATTCAGAGAATATCTCTGAATAAGCGACCTATACCTTACACAACTGCAGAAGATTATATACTAGTGGCCCACCAAGGAATGGTTAATGCTTACTCAACAAGTTATAATAACTGTGGGTATAGATTAATGTGAAAATATATGTATTTAGCTACAGTAAACCTTAGAAATCATCTATAAATAGAAGGGTTTACCATCTTGTAATGCATGCCAAGTCTTAAGAATCAAGAGTATACTCTCAAAAAATTACAATTTTCTCACGTCTTCTTGCCATTATATTATTGTCCAATTGAACATAAATACTGACCTAAGTTGACTAGTAAATTGCCACGTGTCAACTGCAATTTTTGATGTCAACAGTTTGGCGGTAGAAGGAGGGCCTCCCCCTAAAAAACAAGGTTCTCCATTATCCAGCAAATATCACAACCACCATCTTCTCAAAAAATACAAAACAACATTGTTCCCAACGATTTGCTTACAAAAACCCTCCAAAAATGAGTCAACACTCTAGTAATGCCAAAATTAAAAGCCACAAAATTGATATTTCCCGACACTTTGGGACAAATCAAGGAGAAAGTTCCAAAGAAGTAAAAGACCCTCGTGTTAACGTAATCATGGATAGATTGGGTCACTTTGCTAATGTAATGGCTCTGTTGGGGCAAAACCAAAAAACGGCTCTTCCTAAAAGTACTTAGTTTGAGGTGCAATCTCCATTACTGAGTTCACAACATACAAAAAGAACTTTTTGCTTTGAAAGAAATTCCTCAAAAGAAACACGGGAAAAAGGAAGATTTCACCAAAGACCTTACACTAACAAAAAATGAGGAAATGTATTTACTCTCTTAAGTGAGCCAAGACAATAACCTCAAGAGACCACGTTTACCAAGAATGGAACCTTATCATAAAAAAGAGAGAACATCTCTCCAAGAGATGGATGAAATAGAAGCGTTGAAAAAGCAAATTTTGGAGTTGGAGTCAAAAAAAAAAAAATTGCAACACAAGGAGTAAATAAGGGTTCATCCCCTTTTTCTAAAGAAGTGTTAGCTGAAACATTATCAGAGAAGTTTAAAATGCCCATACTCACGGGCTTTGAAGGGAACACTGACCCAACATTTCATATTTACAAATATACTTCTTGGATGGAGCTCCAGAGGGAAAGCGAACTGATTTTATACAAAGCTTTTCGTCTAACTTTTGGCGACTGAGCTCAAAGATAGTTCAGACAACTCCCCCAATGGTCCGTGAAAAACTGGGATGGTCTTTCCAAAACTTTCCTTAGCCAATTCATGGGGGCTAAGATGAAGAAGACACCAAAAGATCGCCTTGTATCTATCAAACATGGCTCAACTGAGTCTTTAAAAGCTACATTGAAAGATTCAATAAACAAAAGGTGGAAATGAAGAAAGTATATGATGATGATGCATTGATGGCTGCTTTGTCCGGAATCCGGCCGAAAACGCGTTTCTGGTGGTCTGTGCATGAAGATGGCCCAACATCCTAACATGACTTCCTGAGCAGAGCTGAAAAATACATCAGTGCCTTTTTTGATAAATGGTTCCTAAACTCACATGAGAGATACATAAACCTCAATCGAATCGAAGTACCTCGATTCCCTTAATTACTTCTCAACTTCTGTCCAAAATTCTTGAACTTCTCCAATCTTTCAGATCAATGAGATATTAAGTATAGAATTGAGATCCAGAGTGATCATCAGCAAAAGTGATGAACTACTCTTGCTGTCTCATAGCTTGAGCACAAAAGATCCACACATATCGAAGTGTATTAATCCCCAAACTCTTAAGTCTATTTAAAATATGAGGACTCTTGGTTATCCAATCCTCTAAACAAGATTCAAAAACCAGTATAAGTGTCGCCTCTAATCCTTTTGAGTTCCATCCCCTACTGGACTTATAATTGAATTTTAGATAAGTGCAACCAAATCTAATATCTTAATCATTTTATCCTCTAAATTAGATTCATAAGCCCACATAGATTTCACCTCCAAAATACTTAGAGGTCTATCTTTACTAGTATTTGAATCTTATTTAGATAGATATGATTGTCTTAAGATCTTATCAAAGAGTTCGTTAATACAAGAAATTATCTATCCCTAATCATTTGTAGTAATATTATACTAAGTACCATTTACAAGGTTTTGAGATTGTAAACTATTTGCAAGTACTAATAAGAGCATTATTCAACTTAATTCCAACTAATATCTAGATTAAGTGTCAAATAATTCTGCTCAAATAATAATAAAGAGATAAGATAACAATCAAAGTTATTTCATAAACACAAAAGCCCAAGGACTCTTTCCATATTAGTGTACCCGTGCTTAAACTTATAGTATATTCTATCTTATTGAGTCATTTGGTCACCTAGGACCATATTACAACAATTTGCCACAGTGATTAGTTACTTTAGAATCTATAATCCAGATAGATTCAATTATTAATCATAACACAATGAATAGAGCCTTACACATTGTAGAGTGTCTAGGAAAGGCTTCCTCCTCATGATTCCTATCTTTGCTAAAATGCAAAATAAAATAAACTACCATACATTGACTCTAATTTTGACTTTATAATCGAGGCCTTTCATTCACAGAATTGTCAATTACATTAAAACCTAACAATCTTTCCCTTGTGTATGACTTCTAATGCATGCCAAATATCATAAGAAATCACATATGCTAATATGATTAAATTCTTCTATATTCAAACCACAATAAAGCAGATTTTTTCCTCTAGCAATTAAAGATAATTTTCTGTTTATCATCCTCATCATATTCCACTATAGGTTTTAAAGTAATTTGGTCCAATTTTTCATCAACTTTAATAAACTTGACAAGTTCATAAGGACCAAATTCAATAACCTACCGAACATCATAATCTATTGATTGAATGTAAAACATCATCCTAGTTTTTCAATTGTTATAATGTGTACCATCAAAGAAATGAGGGCAATTTATAGAATGCCCCTCAAGATTTTGAAGAGACATTACTCAAGATTGTAACAATTTTTTTTTTAAATGAGTAGCTTGCTCTGATACCAATTGTTAGCCTAAGGATAACTAACCAATTGAGGTTTATTTGATTTTTAAAATTTTTTTCAATCACTGATCTCAAGTAAAACCAATAAACATAGGGGTAAGCGTGGGTTGTGTTGAGTTGGGTCGGATCGATTTTTTGCCCAACCCAAACCCAACTCACTATGGTCCGGTTGATAAAAATCAACCAAATCCAACCAAGTTTCGTCAAGGTTAGGTTGGATGGTTTAGGTTTTGGCCCAATTAGTAAAAAATTCTGAAAATTAAAAAATTAAGCTCATAAATCAACTATTAACTCAAATCAATTATGTACAATACAATAAACTCAAATACAACAAATTCAATATTAGCTAATAAAATTAAAATATGTTCAAACTCATATTTGAATTTCATCCAAATTAAAAATGGGCTTGAGATATTTGAAATTTAAATGAGCCTAAATTTCTAAAAATTTTATTGGGTTGGATTTTTCACCCAACCCACAACCCGACCCAACCCGACAAAAAAAATTATGTAGAACCCAACCTGATTTTTATAAAAAAACTACCCAAACCGATCGAATTAGGTTGATTTGGACGGTTTGAGGGATTTGGGTGGGCTAATAAATAAACACAAGTATCAATACTAAGTGTAACCAGAGATGTAAAGTAAATCAATTACCAATCGAAAGGGATATAAAAATGTAAACTTAATTAATTAAAGCAATTATAGTACTTTCACAAATTATTTCAAAATGTAGATTGGTAAATATGAGTAAGTGAAACATAAGTAAAATGGAAGAGATGAAAAATGAATTTAATGGGGCTACGTTCCCGTTACCAAGATCCATGACACAAGGATTGACAATTTCATTATAATGATAACTTACAAAAATGAGTAATAATTCTTAGGCGACTTATAATAAGGAACACATATCCTTAAGTAATTTACAATAAGGATCACTTATCCCTAGATAACTTTCAAAAAATAGTATATATACTTAAGTGATTTTAGAAATTGATCATTTATCCTTAGATGACTTACAACTACGAGCACCTATTCTATATAATTGAGCTTTCCGGGGACCTTGATACAACCCAAGTATAATGTTACAATTGAAACATTCCTCTTGACAAATGATATTCAAATTAAGTGTCAAGAGAGAAATAAGTTAACACTTGTAGCAATGAATAAAACTCAAGTGTTAAATATGAAGACTTTGATGAGAATGATCAATGAAAAGATTAATTCCAACAATCAAGAATTTCTAAAAGATTTTCTCTTAACAAATGATATGTACAAGAGAGTCTAACGCTTTTAGAAAATAGTAACTAATTAAGCTCAAGTGTTAGATCTTAAGGAATCTTTTTTGAATTTAATGATCAATGAGTTTGATTAACTTAATCAAAGATTTCTTAGAAAGTGGAAACTTTATGAATATGACGATAAATGAATTTAATTCACATATATAATCAAAGTTTATTGATGAAGCTTGTTCTCTTAATAATTTGTATATAATAATTAAGTATCAAGAGAATTTCAACACTTTTATAGATAGTTAACAAGTTAAGCTCAAGTGTTGTCAACTTTGATAAATAAAATGATTTTAAAAGTTTGATTCAATCAAGCAAAGTTTTTTTTAAAGAGAAATGTAGAGAGGATTGAATGCAAAGAAAGCCTAATGAATTTATCAATAAATTACTCTTTTTAATGCTCAAGTAAGTTCATAGTATAATGTAAAAATAAGATCTATTTATAGAGTGAAAATCTCGAGAACAATTTGTTGAGTCCGATCGACCTGACTACATGCGATCGACCTGTGACTAGCGTTAGAAAATAGTCTTTGAGAAAAATAGCTGTTGAATTTTGAATTTTATGAAATCCTGTGGACCAATTATTCGCGGTCGACCTTTCTAATTTCACCAACTTAGATCATATGAAAAGTGCTTTATATGAATTTTAAAATATACTTGGATCTTGTATTTCACAGATTCGTTAGCTAATAGCCTAATATTTTGACCAAGACAATTTCAACGGGCGTGTTATTCAACTCACTTGACAAATTCGACAAGCAAGACACATTTGCACCAACTTGAATATGAGTGCTGGTATGATATATCCTTAATTATATGATATTTATATGATTGTGTTAATTATATCTACGTATTTTTCCTCGAAATCAAAAAATATGAAAAACTTCTCCACTATTTTTTTATTTCTCAATAGCAAAATTTTCCAAATTCTAACAAGGAATAGATACGATCAAATTAATTATTACCTGTTTAATAGACCCGTCAAATGAAAAACGTAGATTAATGAGATGGGTCTCAATTGTCACTTGTACATGGCCTTTTTGAATTATTTTATTTTAACAAAGCTCTTGAGAAAGAACTTGACAAAAGTTCTCACATGTAATGTAGGGGATCAAGATCAATGAATACCGACCCCCACCCACTATGTGAGAGCTTTTTTCTTTGAATGTAAGAAGAAGCCATGACCACTTAAATCCAATCTTTGACAATGTAAATATTAGGTGATGTTCTGTTTGTATTTTTTTATATTTTATATTTTAAAACGTTTTCTATTTTTTGTTTTCATTTCCTTTTTTAAATTTGCTGAAAATTTGTTCTGTTTACCATTTTTTAAAGCAGTTTCTAAAAATGAAAAATTAAAAAACATATTTGAAATTTTGCAAAATATTACTTTGACTATTTGTAATTAATTTGTTTGTGGGTTAAATTATAAAAAAAATTGTCTTTTGAAGATTTATTTTCTATTATAAAAAATTAATTTATCTAATTTTTATTGATACCAAACAATGGTTACTAATCTAATTGAAGGTAACAAACACTTGTGACAATGAAATAAACGAACTTCTAGAGAATGTGAATAAATAAACCGAGAAATCTAAATTTTACTCCCCAATGTTTCTTCAACATTTAAATAATTTTGATTATATGACTTTTTTTTAAGTTTATATCTAATATTCATTTACAAAATAATTAAAATAATTTTAAAATTTTTGTTAATATAAACTATAAACGTTGTTTTGTTTTCTTGTACTATATTAAATTTTTATATTCTATTCTGATAGTTAAATTTATTATGAGATTTTTTAAAAATTATCACTGACAAAAAATTCTTTATTAATTATAAAATATTTTTTTTATTTTATTTTATTAAGACATTTCAATGATTACTATCAATATATAATTTTATTTAGTGACAATTTTTTGTTGATAAATTAAATTTATTAAAATGCATATTTTTTAAAAAAAATTATTATTCCTAAATTTATTAAAATTTATTGATTATGTAGCATTTTTTAAATTTAAAATTAATAACTCATTAACAAATTAATTAAAATAATTATAAAATAAAAAATGTTGAGTTATCAAGTCTCATAGAGCGTTTATATATAAAAGGAGCATCTTATGTTATCTATTTTTTTAAGTCATGTCAACTTATCATTGTGTTCCACATAATGTATTGAAAAATATTTTTAACTCATTATGTCTATTTATTGATACGTAACCTAATTTCTCCCAACTCATATAATGCATTGGACATGCTCCTTTTTAACGAGTCCAATTTTGTTCACCTCCTTTAAAGAGGGTAAATATAAATGTCCATTTAAATATTATTACTTTTTGAAGGAGTGGGCCTTTTTTCTCAAGTGAAGTGATAGAAGGAGATATATTTTAAGATTAATTTATAAACAAGTGTTTGGTAAATAGTTTATAAATCAGTCTATAAATCATACGATTTTTGAAATCATTTTTTAACTACATACATTTTTTCTCCAATTTTCAACTTATATTTTTTTTTTTGGAACTATTTGTAACCACTTATTTTACATTTAAAAAACACAAAAATTTATATAATAATATTGTACTTATACTAAAGATTTCATTAAGCCTTTGTTTGATAATACTGTGTGTTTTGGTAATTTTTGTGACCTTGACGTGGCAAGACAAAAAGTTGATATTTTGATAGAGTTGATGATCCAAGCCTCCAAGAAACCTGCAAAAAAGGAAACGAGGGATGTCCTCGTCGCCCATCCAGTGTAATAATTAGTCCTCTGGAGAAGAAGAAAATAATATAGAGAATATTCAAGAACTTATGAAAAATATGAATATTGTGTGTGTCCTTAATTATGAACGAATGAGACCTAATTATAAGACTCGGAATAAGTCTCCCCATCTTAGTAGGAAATGAATTCTTAATTAAAATAAGTTACATTATATAGGAATACTCCTTAAGTGAATTGAATTCTTTTTTAGGTAAAAAGAGTTTAATTAAATCATTACCTTGATTTTCTAGGATGTAAGGCCCAAGACATAGCTCATTAACGTATTTTAGGATTAGGTCCAGCCCATTACAAGATCATGACGCTTTATGAATAGATAGACCTTAAGCTTAGCTTATCCTTTGATTATCAAGAGACAGGTCGGTCAACGAGGTCAGGCTTGCCCAGAAGGAATAGGTTGGCCATATTCATGACCTTGATATCAATCATTTTATTAAAATCGTACTTTTTACATAGTTCGGGATTTATGCTGATCTTTGTAAATGAGATTGGTCCAAAGTGTGACCTCGAGCCATAGAAGAGGTCGGCCCAAAGTATGATCTTGGGCCTCAAACATAAATGTAAAAAGTAATATTCTGATAATGGGATGATCAAAAAATATACCAAGCATTAGCCCCCCGTGCGTCAGAGGTCGGGTTTCGGCCTCTAGACGTATGTCATATCAAGTGTAATTATTATTTGAGGAGGGCAAACATGAACCTATGTTGGACGAACAAGCTCAAACATGAGGACCCGTGCATTGATGTTTTATTCGTACATACTAACATAGTGTTTGGGGTCATGTACTCATCATAAGCCCCCATGTATCCCGTATCGAATTCGAGAAGAAATGGACATGCAGTAATGAGATATCGTGGTTTTGGTAGGATGTGATGTGATGTGATGCGATGGTTATGTTATGGGCAAATAACAAGAGCTTGTGTTAAAAGGAATGAGTCCAAACTTATACTAAGCAATAATAAGCGGATCTCATGTTAAGTAATGAGCTCGAGCTTATGTTAAGTGATAAACTCAAGTTTATGTTTAATAAGCTAGAACTTATGTTGGGGAAGAAATAAGTCAAGCTCATGTTGAGTAATGAGCTCGAGCTTATATTTAAACAAAGAATAAGCTGAGTCTATTAATTAATAAGCTTGAGCTTTTGTTAGCGAGAATTAAGCGCGAGCTTATGTTATGTAATAATCCCGAGCTTATGTTAAGCAATAATAGGCCGAGCTCATGTGAAGTGATGAACTCGAGCTTAAAATAGGATGTTGAGCAATAACAAGCTGAGCTCATGTTATGTAATGAGCTTAAGCTTGTGTTGAGCTTATGTTAAAAAATAATAGGCTGAGCTCATGCTTAAGTAAGGAATAAGTCGAGCTTATATTAAGTAATAAGCCATAACTTATGTAGACCCGAGGGATTCATTATATCAATTTTTTTAATTGATTGCTTGAGAATGGCCATGAATACTTGCATGAGCAAGTATTTAATTGCTTGCTCATGGTTAAGGTTTTGAGTGCTTGCGCTTGGGCAAGAAACAATTTTGCTAGGTAGTGTCATTAATAACTAGTGAAGGTCTTACTTTGTGTCCGACCTTGTAAATTATTTTTACAAGTGAAGGGTCAAGCCCTTGACTTCGTGTTTTTGAGGAAATAATTTGTAAATTTCAAGCTTTGTGACCGACCTTGCAAATTGTTTTGACAAAGAAGGGGTTAAGCCCTTGAGTTTGTGATTTTTAAGAATTTATTTTTAAGGTCAGGCATTGTGGTCAACCTTGTACATTTTCGCACAGAGAATGAGCTAAGTCCTTGATTTTTGTGTAATTTATAGGAATAGTTAACAGGTCGGGCAGGTAGGTCAACCTTGTAAACTTTTTGTACAAAGAAGGGATCAAACCCTTGACTTTGTAATTTAAAGAAATAGTTGACAGGTCTGGCAGGTAAGATGACCTTGTAAATTTTTTGTATAAAGAAGGGATCAAACTCTTGACTTTGTAATTTAAGGAAATAGTTTGGCAGGTCGGGCATGTAGACCAGACTTGTAAACTTTTTGTATAAAGAAGGGATCAAACCTTTGACTTTGTTTAATTTGAGGAAATAATTTATAAGGTCGGACATAAGGTCAACTTTGCAAGTTATTTGTAAGAAAATAATTTGTAACGTCGTGTCATGAGACGGACATTGAAAATTATTTGGAGGGAAATAATTTGTGACGTCGTGCCATGAGACAGACTTTGTAAATTATTTGCATGGACATAATTTGTAACGTCGTGCTATGTGACGAACATTGTAAATTATTTGTACGAAAATAATTTGTAACGTCGTGCCAGGTGACAGACATTGTAAATTATTTGGGGGCAAATAATTTGTAATGTCATGCCATGAGACAGACATTGTAAATTATTTGTATGGAAATAATTTGTAACATCGTGTCATGTGACAGACATTGTAAATTATTTGTATGGAAACAATTTGTAACATCGTGCCATGAGACACACATTGTAAATTATTTGTATAGCAATAATTTGTAACGTCGTACCAGGTGATAGACATTGTAAATTATTTAAGGGAAATAATTTGTAAAGTCGTGTCATGTGACCAATCTTGTAAATCATTCCCAATGTGATTGTATGGTAGACTTTCTGCAATTATCACAGTTGTTTTCGTTCGATGACTGGATGGCATAGAAGCTAACCTCAGATTGTCGAGGGATTATGGCTTGCGTTGGCAATAGAAACTATTTATATGTTTAAGCAACGAATAAATCGAGATTATGTTAAGTAATAATCTTTAACTTATGTTAAGAAGCGATAAGTGGAGATTATGTTAAAAATTAATCTTTAACTTATGTTGAAAAGCAATAAGCCGAGCTCATGTTAAGAAATAGTAAGCTCGAGCTTATATTAAGTAATGAGCTCGAGCTTGTTTTTTAAGTAAGGAATAAGCCGAGCTTATGTTGAGTAATAAGCCCAATCTTGTTTTAGCGGGAGTTATAGGCTGAGCTCATGTTAAAACATATTTCCCGCTAAAACATCCATAAGGTTGCGTTTGATTCGCTAAGTTTTCCATGAAAAATGTATTTTCCAGGTAATTTTCCAACTTTTGCGCTGTTTGGTTACCTAAGTTTTCCAAGGAATTCGTTTTCCAACTTGTCTTGAAATCAGGTATTTTCCTTGATTTGGAGGAATTCGTTTTCCAAGGAGGGAGGATGTTTTATTTTCCAAGGAAAATTTTTTACTATTTTCGTCACGTTTGATCCTTTTTGTTGTTATTAATTAATTTATCTTTTTTTTAAAAAAATAACATTATTATTATCAAGTACAAATGTATGAAAAAATAAAAAATATATATATATTTTTTATTAAAATAACTAAATTTTGCTTTATTTCCATGAAAAATAATGTCATCAAACAACAAAAGTTGAAAAATTTCCCACTTTTTTTACATAAAAAATTAAACCAATCAAACATATTAAACTTCCAATTCCCAAAAATTCAATTCTCTAGAATTCAATTCCCTAAAATTCATTTTCTTTCCACCCAAATTTCACCCTCTCTATCAAACGCAACCTAAATTTAATTGATTCAAAGCAAACATTTTTCCAATTAATATGATTAGCTATTGAAGAAAATTGTTGGAGCATGTTAATCAATGTAGATTGTACTCAGAAAGGTCATCCTAAAGTATATTAAGTGTTTCTATGGTTGATCACATAGGAATATGATGTTTTATATAATTGGTCACTGTGCGAGTCACTTTATAATTTACTATTTAACTCAACTAATTTCCAGGTTATTCAAACTTTAGATCACAAAAAATAGCATGAATTATCATGAGAACAGATCAAATAACTTCAAATTCAGCAAGCAATTGAGTTTAACTTGTGTATTATTGATCTGATCATACTTGAGGTCATGTAAATAACGAGACCAAAATTACAATCGAATTTTATCAATTGAATCAACATATTAACAAATTATGAGGCTTTCACGATTATCACAAAGATCAATAATTAATTTATTGTAATCCTTTAGGCATATTACTCATAAATTATAATGGTTTTGTCATAATTGTACCAAGAACACTCCAATTTGAGTCTTGGTCGCAACGCTCGACTTGTTCTAAGAAATAGAGGGACCAAAAAATATCTTATGATCGAAAAGCATATTTCTTGAATTAACATATCACAAGCTATTGCAGATTTAATAATTTAATCTCAACTTAATGAATTGATTATCAGATTAGGCAAAGATAAGTAATCTTATCTAGATTTGATGAACTCTTTATTTAGCAGTAACCACTGATAATATGGGATTACAAAATTTTTGAGCTCCAAAACATGATCAACATTATGCAAGAATTATTGAATTGATAAAGAGTGTTATGGTACACCTCGTTTTTGCAATTCCTCAATTAGATCTAGAAATGACCAAGGATATGGGGAAATCCTTACTCAGCATGAAGCGATTGTTGCTTCGATGTCTTTGATCAAAAGGCTCAGCAATTACAACTGGAGGCTATCCGGTTGAGGTGTTTTATCCAACATCTCACATTAAGACATAAATTGAAATCAAATTAAGGTTACTGCAACTTTATTAAATCCAATAAAATGTCAAATAATTAAAGATATGGATTTAAAAACTTTCTATTCTTCGATGGAAGTAAATGAATGAAAACATCTCAATAACTCCCTTGTTTATTAATGTCAGGAAGGAAGTAATAACAAAACTTATTGACTAGAGGCTCAGCCAAAGTAAGCTTCAAGTGCAAAATCTTTGCAATCGGCGAACCCATAGCTCCAGCCAAGAACTAGGAAAAAGTAAACGAGCCTTGATCGGAGAAGAAGTTGGAAACCAAGGTCAACGAGTCTAGGATCAATTCGGGCACCGATCCAGCAGTAAGAAAAAGTATCCATCAAGCCCTGAGGTGGAGCAATAATTGTCAATTGTGTCACTGCGCTACCTTTTGAACCCACATATCTCCTCGAAATTAGCTACTATTTTTCACACACTTTGTTTTCTATTGCGGTTTCAAATTCTTAAATGTGGTCGTAGGGGTGAGTTCTCCTTGCAAGGCGGCGGTTGTCGAGATGAGTCTTCGCTGTTGAGTTCGTTGGGGGGATCCTATTACAGTAGCCTTGCATCGGTTTCTTCAAGATTTCTATGGTTTTGGTTCCACATATAATGAGTAATATGAGAGACAAAGTTTAATGGAGAGTGGAGACGTGTCTTGCAGCTGGACCTTTATTTTTCAAGGGTTTTTATTTATTTTGAAATCGATCTTTGAACAACATGATTTTTTGATCGAGTTCCCACATACCGCGCCAATTGTTTTCGGTAATTTTTCTAACCTTGACATGGCAAGACAAAAAAATGATATTTTGTTGGAGATGATCATCCAAGCCTCCAAGAAACCTGCAAAAAAGGCAATGAGGGATGCCCTCGTCATCCCTCTGGTGTAAAAATTGGTTCTCTGGAGAAAGAGAGAATAATATAGAAAATATTCAAGAACTTATGAAAAATATAAATATTGTGTGTCCTTTATTATGAACGAATGAGACCTATTTATAAGAATCGGAATAAGTCTCCTCATCTTAGTAGGAAATGAATTCTTAATTAAAAGAAGTTACCTTATATATAGGAATACTCCTTAAGTGAATTGAATTCTCTTTTAGGTAAAGAGAGTTTAATTACATCATTACCTTGATTTTTTAGTATGTAAGGCTCAAGACATTGCCCATCAACTTATTTTAGGGTTAGATCCATCCCATTACAATATCATGAGGCTTTATGAGTAGATGAACCCATATGTCGGGCTTATCATATGATTATAAAGATACAGGTTGGTCAACGAGGTCGGACTTGCCTAGAAAGAATAGGTTGGCCATATTCATGACCATGATATCAATCATTTATTAAATTCGTGCTTTTTACATTGTTGAGACCGTGCCCAAAAAGGAGCGCAATGAATCACCAGCGATGGCCCAATAGAGGCCCAATGGGCCTTGGCCCATGGTTAAAGCTTAGGATATCTCCTTGGGCCAACTGCCGAGGTGGAATAGCACCTGAACCTCTTTAGCCGAACTGGTCTATATCTAGCCGAGGTACTCTATGGTAACACATCGGATGAATGATGGGACAACGGACTGTGTCAGAGATGTGTGACTCTCCCCAGTTGACTGTGGGTTGACATGACATTACCTTTATCAAGAACGTGACAGGCGACATCCCCTACCAAACGTAGCAATGATTACTGCAAGAAAGTAAGATCCTCCTCTCCAGCAGCTAGGTTAAATACACGTGTAAAGTCTGCCACGTGTCTCCATCCAAGACCATAATTTATCATATAAATAGAACACTCTCTCCACCTTATAGGGGGTTAGCAATCACATACTCTGAACTAAATATTTTTACTCTCACTCAATTTTCTCTCTTTTACACACTTATATTTCCCGCACCCAATTTATATTCGCTTGAAATGAGTACTGAATTTGGCATCGGAGTGCAAACGGGAGCCACCTCGGCCCTCTTTGCAAACTAATTGTTTGTCATAGTGTGCAGGAGATCCACGTGTTCAAAAGGGAGGAGCTGAGACGTGTTGGTCCAAGGTCCAGTTGGATTTTGTGGTCAATATTTTGGCGCCATCTGTGGGAAACCATACTACTTACCACGAAAACGCATGATAAAAAGCTACAAAAAA
The DNA here is from genome assembly GCA_963555705.1 of Ligustrum vulgare. NCBI lineage: Eukaryota > Viridiplantae > Streptophyta > Magnoliopsida > Lamiales > Oleaceae > Ligustrum > Ligustrum vulgare. The sequence goes on along the minus strand of OY743172.1, from coordinate 43,996,862 downwards.
ACCCTGAAAAGGGGCGAGTAACCTCTTGCAAAAGAGCGAAAAACTACAAGAACCCCTTGAAAAAGGCTTAAATCTTTGAAATTTTGAAATATAAGTTTACTAACCTTGAAAAAGGCTTAAATTTTTGAAACTTTGAAATATAAGTTTATTAACCTTGAAAAAAGCTTAAATCGTTGAAACTTTGAAATATAAGTTTATTAACCTTGAAAAAGGCTGGAAGCTTTGAGATAAAAGTTTACCTATCCTTGAAAGAAAAGATAGAACAAAGCAACTGTTATGGACATGAATGAAAATGACGATGATGTTAATCCTCGAAGGAGCAGAGATGAACAACGCAGCGAGGAGGAGGCTCCCCAGAGACCTCGTGAGAACACAAAAGAGGGGGTGGCCCAACACAACCCTCCACACCGGCACCGGAATATCCGCATGCTGCGAGATATGACTCATATGGCAGCTCAGATGTTGGAAATGCAGAAACGAAAAATAGAACAAACTGCTGCAATGAGTGCCTATATGGCTAAGGGGTATGTTATAAACGAACCCATGGTGCCCCCGCAGTACTCACAGTCACATTACTTACCATTTGATGCAGCCACTGCCTCATATTACTATCAAGATCCACAGGCATATTACGAGGTGGAATCTATTCCCCTCAACGAAGAAGACCCGGTGCATGAAGTACCAAGAGAACAAGGCATACCCCCTATTAACCATACGGAGGCCTCGCCCTCAAAGTTTGGCAGTGTTTTTAGCCGAATAGGGGGATTATTCAGGGGTAAGCAAGGGGGCCGAACTGACCAAGGTCGGCACAGTGCAGCTGAGCCTAGAAATAGGCGGGAGATAGGTATGACACGGGGGCGGAAAAATTGAGCCCCACACATGAGCCTAGAAATAGGCGGGAGAGAAGAGCAGAGGCAGCTCGGACCCAATCTCATGGTGGCCTTCCGACCTTCCAAAGGCCAAATTACTACCGAGTTTTGCCACCACGGGGGCAGGATTACATTCAACCGCCCTACGACCAGTACCATGATGCGATGAATTTCGACTGTGGTGAGAATAGTGAATTACCGTCAGATGAGCTAGACGATGAAGAGGAAATAAGCCCCTTTACGGAGGGAGTGCCCGGTGCCCCATGGCTTTAAAATGCCAGAAATAACAAAGTATTCTGGTCGAGGTGATCCTGATGATCACCTGTTAAATTATCGCGCTAGCATGGAAATAGCCGGAGCCACACGGGCATGAAGTGCAAGCCTTCGCTTTAACCCTTGAGAGAAGTACGATACGATGGTATAAAAAACTCCCTCCTGGTAGCATCCACAGTTGGAGAGATTTGGAGGCAGCCTTAAAAAATGACTTTGTTTCCTCCAGGCCCGGTCAGCTCCCACTCCAACGCCTTCAGGACTTAAGGCAAGGAAGGGAGGAATCTTTGAAAAGCTACCTGGCTCAGTTTACTAAAGAAATGCACATTTGTGAAAACATCACTGAGGCGGAGATGTTTTCTGCATTAAAAGGAGGCCTAGACATGACGAGCATGTTTTGGAGGGATGTCCGAAGCAGAAAGCCAAGGAATTTCAATGCCCTAGTAGATCTGATGAAGGAGGAGATCATCTCAGAAGAGATGGCTAGGGCCAGAGATAACCATCCTCAACGGAGATACAATCTTGGGTACCCTAGTGAGGCGAACCATAGGAAATGGGGTAATAAGGATAGGTCCGGCAGTAACCGAATCGGCCCGCTACATCCATTTCCGGGAACCAGGTCCAGTTATGCGGCGGAGATCACGGAGGCTATCCCCAACTTGCACTCAAATTCTCTCGCGCACGAATCCTCCCACAGTTCATGGAAGAATGGAAGGTGGCCGAAGTGGAAAACAGCCTACGATTGGGGCTTACTGCGTGTACCACAGGTATTATGGCCACGCAAAGGAAGATTGTAGGGAAATCCACATGCTGGCGGACCAAAAGGCACACGGAAGGAGAGGAGGTGATTTCTCTCCTGACAAAGGAAAAGCGCAAAGACCAGGTAACCAAAAGTTTAACCAAGCTGACAGGCGAGCTCCATGGAAGAATCCAACGAAAGAAAGGATTGACGGTCGTCAAAGAGACAGGGGCAAGGATCGGGATAACTCCCCGGCACATGCTAAAAACACGAGAGAACCACCTATAGTCCGTCGATTCGCGAAATGACACGATATTGGGAGGCCTCCATCCAGGTGGAAGCACAAATAAATCTCAAAAGTGGTATATTAGAGAGGCCAAGCAGCCCGCCAACGTGAATTATCACATCCATTCACATCTTGCAGGGATGTCTCGGACGGAATCTATCACATTTACCCAAGATGATGCTATTGGGGTACATTTCCCACATAATGATGCGTTGGTTATCCGGGTAGTGGTAGCTCGGAATGGATTGTCACTAATGATGGTGGATGATGGTGCCTCGGTAAACGTGATTTATGGAGTAACTTTTGATAAAATGGGAGTTAGTACCCCACTCATACCAGTCTCAAATCCAATATATGGATTCACTGGGGATAGCATAACTCCCAGAGGATCTATAACCCTTATGACGGAGGTAGGGTGAGAACCAACTTTCTCCAGGATCCCCATGGAGTTCTTAATTGTAGACAAAATTTCCCCTTATCATGGCTCAATTGGAAGGCTGGGTCTCATTGACTTAGGGGCTGCAACACATACGAAGTACATTTGCATAAAGTTCCCCACGAAGCATGGGGTAGAAACTGTCAGGGGGAGCCAGATTGAATCACGAGCCTGTTACACAAACGCTATTCGAAAGTTTCAAAACCGGAGCTTGAACATGATTAGTGATGTAGCAATAGCCGAGGCTGCTCCAGACCCTAAAAGATTAGGTGAAGGGCCCTCAGAAAGTAAAGATGTTACAATGACACCGAAAGAAGATCTAGCAGATCTAGATCAAAGAATGATTGGAGACAATTGCTCTACCCCAGTTGAAAGGCTGGAATGTTTTGGTGTTGATCCACTTGATCCGATCAAGGAGTTGTAGATTGAATTAGATTCATCGGTTGGATACAAAGATCAGTTGAAAAGCTTCTTACTTGAGAATCCCGACGTATTCGGGTGGAAACATGAGGACATAATTGGAATTGATCCTAAAGTGGCCTGTCACAGACTCTAGCTTGACCCAAGAAGTCCTGGGCACAGGCAAAAGAGGAGGTCGATGAGTTCTGATAAATATGAGGCCTTGAAAGAAGAGGTAACGAAGCTATTGAGAAATGACTTTATCAGAGAATCTAGGTATCCGAAGTGGGTGTCAAATCCTATTTTGGTTCCAAAGCAGAATGGGAAATTGAGAGTATGTATTGATTTCTCAAATTTAAACCAGTCCTGCCCAAAGACAGTTTTCCCCTGCCTCGAATTGATCAATTAGTCGATTCTACAGCGGGACATGAAATGCTGAGTTTTATGGATGCATACTCCGGATACAATCAAATCCCTATGCATGAATCGGATGAGGATCACACTTCGTTTATCACGGATAGGGGACTCTATTGCAATAAAGCCATGTCGTTTGGTTTAAAGAATGCCGGGGCCACCTACCAAAGGTTGGTAAATCGTATGTTTTCAGAACAGTTGGGAAACACCATGGAAGTATATGTCGATGACATGCTGGTCAAAAGTATGGTTGCCACAGAGCATGTCCGCCATCTGTCAGAGGCCTTTGACATTTTGAGAAAATATCGGATGAAGCTCAATCCCGTGAAATGTGCTTTTGGGGTAGCTTCTGGAAAATTTCTTGGATTCATGGTGAACCGGAGAGGAATTGAAGCCAATCCGGATAAGATCAAAGCCTTACTAGACATGCGCTCTCCAGGGAACCCAAAAGAAGTACAAAGCTTAACGGGAAGAATTGCAGCCTTAAGTGGGTTTGTTTCTAAGTCCACTGACAAATGTTTGCCGTTTCTTAAAGTTTTGAAAGGGGGAAAACGATTTCAATGGACTCCGGAATGTGAGCAAGCTTTTGCCGACCTAAAATCATTCCTGGGGCAAGCCCCCTTATTGTCTAAACCCAAGGTCGGCGAGCCGCTTTCTCTGTATTTAGCCGGATCAAAGGAATTTGTTAGCTCAGTATTGATCAGGGAGGAGAACGGGAATCAGCTTTCGATGTATTATGTAAGCAAAGCCATGCTGGATGCAGAAACACAATACCCAGACATGGAAAAACTTGCTCGAGCATTGGTCACAGCGGCTCGCAAGCTTCGCCCCTACTTCCAGTTGCATTCCATCCATGTACTCACAAACTTTCCTATGAGACAGGTACTACAGAAACCAGATGTATCAAGAAGGTTAATGAAATGGGCGATAGAAATTAGCCAATACGACCTGCATTATGTGCCTCGGACCGCTATAAAAGGACAAGCATTAGCAGATTTCATAGTTGAGTTCACGTATTCGCCAGAGGTAGAGATGATTGATAACACAGGAGATGGCCTTAAGTGAAAAGTGTTCATTGATGGGTCCTCAACTGATGGAAGATCCGGGGCAGGAATACTACTAGTGAGTCCAGAAGGATACAAGCTGCACAGTGCGATCCGCTTTGGCTTTAAAGCCTCAAACAATGTTGCAGAGTACGAGGCGCTCTTAGCCGGACTAAGGCTTGCAAAAGCTCTAAAGATTAAGTCTGTAGTGGCAAATAGTGATTCTCAGCTTGTTGTGAGCCAGTTTAACGGACAGTTTTCTGCCAAGGAGTCAACCATGGTTGCCTACTTGAAGAAAGTGAAAGATTTAGCCGTGCACTTTGAAAAAATGGAGTTACATCATATTCCCAGAACTGAGAATCCTAATGTAGATGCTTTATCTAAACTAGAAAGCAATAATGATTTCGAGCAACACAATATGGTTCCAATTGAGCATTTGTCGATCTCTTCCATTGAACCAAGAACGGAGATTTTGGAAATAGAAGAAGAAGGATCTTGGATGAGTCCTATACTGGCATACTTGAAGCATCAAACCATACCAGTCGAGCCGGAAGCAGCTCCGAAATTGCAAAAATATGCCGCAAATTTGTACTCTTGGATGATCTGCTTTATAAACGGAGCTACACTTTTCCTTTGCTGCAATGTGTTGGGCCAGAGGAAGGACAGTATATAATGAAAGAAATTCATGAGGGCATATGCGGCAACCACGATGGGGCGTTATCACTGGCTCGGAAAGCCCTCAAATAGGGATATTTTTGGGAAACTATGCAAAAGGATTCTCATAACTTCGTCCGCAAGTTTAATAAATGTCAGAGGCATGCCACCATACCGCATCAGGTGCATCACAAATTGACTGTAGTAACTAGCCCCTGGCCTTTTGCGAAGTGGGAAGTTGATATTATTGGTCCTATGCCCAGAGGTACTGGTAACAATTGTTTTGCAGTAGTGGCAATTGATTACTTCACCAAATGGGTCGAGGCGGAACCCCTGATGAGGATTACTGAGGCCAACACCACCAAGTTCATCTGGAAGAATATTATATGCAGGTTTGGAATACCACACTCATTGGTTAGTGATAATGCAAAACAGTTCAAAAACAGAAGTATTGATGAATTATGCGACGATTTGGGAATTAACAAATTATTTTCGTCTCCGCATCATCCACAAGCAAATGGGCAGGTGGAAGCCGTGAACAAGACCATAAAGAATACCCTAAAGAGGAAGTTGGAATAAAAAAAGGGCGCATGGGTGGATGAACTCCCACAGGTATTATGGGTACTTCGGACTACCCCACACACTGCCACAGGGGAAACGCCTTTCTCCATGGCGTATGGATCCGAGGCGGTATGCCCAGTCGAAATTGGGGTGCCATCTCTTCATCAAATTCATTACGATGAGGCAGAAAACAAGGAAGCGCAAAGGGCAAACTTGGATTTCCTCCTTGAAAAACGGAGTGACTCCCAAATGGTGATGGCCGGGTACCAGAAAAAAATGGCCCGCTACTGCAACAAAAGGGTTAAGGGTCGGCACTTTAACATTGGGGATTTAGTCCTTAAAAAGATCCTTCCTTCTACTCAAGAACCAGGAGTAGGGACTTTAGGTCCTAACCGGGAAGGCCCTTACAAAGTCACCGTCGAGGTGGTACCCGATACATACATAATTGAAGACCTATCTGGGGTACCCTTGTGTAACCTTCAATAAAATCAAATTCCCCTTTGAATGATTACGACGCCTCCACATAATTTAATGAAAGTTGTAGCGATTTACGTTAAATATTGCATCAAGTGCTATTCGGTAAACATGGCGGATGTTAAAAATGCCCAAAATTATTTTTGTTCGTGAGAAAATACAACTGTACCTATAGTAGTCAAGCAACAGTAAAATGATGACAATACTATACTTGAACTTCATTGAACAAGGGACTCTTATAAGCCCGCACTACGCTCACAGCGTCTTGGCTGAACGTATTAAAACCATCAGTAGCAGCTTTTTCAAACTAATAATCATAAGGAGGTAGAATTGCAGGTGTTACAAAGCACAACTCGAATATGGTCAAGTGTTTGTCAAAATCAGATCTAACCAGTAAACATGAATGTCATAAGCTACTTAGATCTGAGGGACTATCATTACATATAATGCGTTTAAAAGCGTTTGCGTTTAGAGGCGTTTAGAGAAATTACATACAATGCGTTTAAAAGCGTTTGCGTTTAGAGGCATTTAGAGAACTCACACTCTAACAAACCAAAAGTGTACACAACTGTTGAACTTCATAAAATGATCAAAACGTTGAGCTAATTGAATCATTACATTTACAATATTAAGTATCATTACATTTACACATTTACGTTTCAAGAAATTTAAGAAATATGCAAAATGGAAAAAATAAATACAAAAAAGGATCATTGAGGAGGGACATCTTCTAAAGAGTTCCCGCCAGGTACATCCAGAGAAGGATCAGCAGGATCGTCAAGAGAATCGCTTTTATCCGCATCCTGTGGTTCGGGGTACAGGGCTTCGATGGGGAAAATGTCCAAGGTTGGGAAAGCTTCCTTTACGTCCCCCAAAGCCATCCTGGCCCCTATATTCTCCAAAGACCCTCTGCATGGCCTCATACTCAGGCGTCTCTTCAAAAGTGTCTTTGAAATTCTGGATCGCCTCAGACACCTTGGCATTCAGAGCTTCTTCCACTCGTGTTGCAATAGTCTGCTCCAAAACCTCTGTAATCCTGGATTGCATGTGCCGCTCCAGAGAAGTAAGATCCTCCTCCGCCTTTTGTCGAGCCACCGCCTCTCTCCCCAATTTATCAGTGGCTGCTGCCACCTCTGTCTCCAGCTTAGCTTTGGCTGCATTGGCCGCTGTCAAAGCCTCGAAAATTATGGATTGAGCCCGGTTGGAGTCATCCAGTTTCTTTCAAAGGGATGCCACATCTTCCTCGGAAGCATGGAGATCGTGCCTGAGCTTCTCATTATCCTCTTGGAGGCGTTTGGCTATTAGCCTATCTTCCGAGGAGGCCTTGTGGGCGATGGACAAATGCTCCTTAAGGTCATTAATTTCATTTAGCATCTTGTCCGCGTGGTGAAGGGCAGTTTCGGCCTCCTTCTTGTCCCTTTGGGCCTCAAGAATGGAAGACTCCACTTCATTGATTAACGCCAGAGCCCTAACGTTCATGGCCTTGGCCGCAAGTGGTTCTCGGGCCGGTGGGACACTTGAAGAGAAAGCAGACCAGCCCTCTATCTAGAATTGACTGGTAGCTAGCGCAGCTTCGGCCTCTTTTTCCAAGCTTGACTGCTGGGGGCCTACTGGCAACAAACTGGGGGGTGGCAGCACCGCGAGAAGAGGACCTTTAAGCTGGGTAGTGGATGCTTCAGATACCTCCTTTGGCACCCCCACTTCCAGGTTAGCAAGTACTGCTTTCTGCTTCCTCTCGATTTCGCTATCGTGGCGAATGGTAGGAGGGATCTTCTTGGCCATGAAACCCTTCAAGGAGATCTTAGGGAAGTTTTTGGAACCTAGCCAAAAAGATAGAGGAATAAGACTATGAGTAATTGAGTAAAAGCTATAAAGACAATAAGAAAATTTTACTCACTCATGGCTTTCATAAGGCCGTGCTTAACAAAGAGTTTGTTTTGTTGGATGGCCTCCTGAAAAGTGCCCTTCTAGGCAAAAAAGCGCCTCACTGTCGCTAAGTCCGTGTCGGAGAGGAGGCAGACGAAAGTAGACCCTGTCAGAAGCCAATAAAGTAAGGAAACAAATTAAGAGTGGTGAGCAAAAATGGAAAGTAAATGACACACAACACTTGAGGACGCAAAGCGAAGACAAGACTCACTAGGGGAGGAAAGAGTTCGGGGAACGGTGATTTCCGGAGTGGGGTCCACAGGCGAGCTCTGCCACTCCCCCGCAACCCAGAACCACTGGTTCCTCCAGTTCTTTATTGAAGTAGGATGATCAGTGATGATAGGAGGATATGAGCCTCTGGGGGACAAGTAGTACCAATCCTTAACATCCGACCTCACATCCTTGTCCCTTCTAACGGATTTCTTCAGGGTGTATAAGGTGTGGATGATGTGTAACGAGATGGGGTAGTCAGGGTTGACCTCTTACCACACCGACCAAGTACCCACGGCCTGTGTCCAGAAGTTAGGGGCCAACTGGTAAGGGCATAAGTTGTAGCTCCTAAGCAGTGCCCTGAAAAAAGGGTGTAGAGGCAGCCTCATCCCGGAGGATAGAGCATCTTAGCATACGACCACTTGACCTGGGGGAGGACTGCAGGGTCAGCAAGAAGGTGTGGGGTGCACCAGTTGAACTCCTTCTGGTATCCTGTATTTCGCCGATGCTCCCGCCAAATCGACGCCTCGGATTTCTGTGACAATCTCACTGCTTTCTCAGGATTCTGGATTCCGATCAGGATCCACATGGTACCCTGACACTTTGTTCACCAGGTTCACCCAACCTTAAACCTGGGCTATTTCCTCCTCAGAAAGTCCCAACTCTTCCCTATGCGCCCTAAATGGGGCCCTAATAATTAAGCCGAGGTCTTGATGACCAGAAGAAGAACCCACTGCCTCTTCTCTTCCCAAGTCCCTATCCCGCTTGCTTCGGAGTTCCAGCAAAGAGGCCTCCTCGTCAGATGACAGGTCAGCCATGTAGGTCTGGTTCTTTTCTTCTTCACTGTCAGAATCATCCAAGTTAATTATACTTCCATATTTTTTATTCCTCCTCTTAATCTGCTCCCTAAAGAAGCGAGAACTAAAAACGGATAAAAATAATGGGCAGAAACCTCTGACAGGAATCGCCATTGCCAACAATTCCTGTGAACCCGTTCCCCCAACTCTTTCCATTTTTTCTTAAAAATAGGCCAGACTCACCAAGAGGAAAACAAAATGCAAAACAAAATTTTCAAACCCGCACTCGAAGATTAGAAATGAAAAAGTTTTGTACATGAAGGGAAAGCACGAGTAGAAGGTCTACTTTACCTCGAGTCCGAGCCTCCCTAAAGAGTAACATTCCGAGCCTCGAGTTTGTGGCGCTATATAACGATTCCCAGCTGATGGATGGCAGAATAATTATAAAATTCTGGATACAATAAATAACGAAATTAGAGCAAACTTACAATCCTATGGCTGTCCAATTACGTAACGTTATCAGAACAAGGTTAGTGCTTCAAAACCTATAACAAATTCGATCTGCCCATAAATGACCACATCGAATTTGAGGGACTGGTGTTGAGACTGTACCAAAAAATGAGTGCAGTGAATCACCAGTGATGGCCCAATAGAGGTCCAATGGGCCTTGGCCCATAGCTAAAGCTTAGGATATCTCCTTGGGCCAACTGCCAAGGTGGAATAACACCTGAACCTCTTTAGCCGAACTAGTCTATATCTAGCTGAGATACTCTATGGTAACACCTTGGACGATTGATGGGACAACGGACGGTGTCAGAGATATGCGACTCTCCCAAGTTGATTGTGGCTTGACGTGACATTACCTTTATCAAGAACGTGATAGGCGCCATCCCCTACCAAACGTAGCAATGATTACTGCAAGAAAGTAAGATCTTCCTCGCCAGCAGCCAGGGTAAATACACGTGTAAAGTCCGCCACGTGTAGTCATCCAAGACCATAATTTCTCCTATAAATAGAACACTCTCTCCACCTTATAGGGGGTTAGCAATCACATACTCTGAACTAAATAGTTTTACTCTCACTCCCTTTTTCTCTCTTTTACACACTTATATTTCCCGCACCCAATTTATATTCGCTTGAAATGAGTACTGACTTTGGCATCGGAGTGCAAACGGGAGCCACCTCGGCCCCCTTTGCAAACTGATTGTTTGTCATAGTGCGCAGGATATCCACATGTTCAAGAGGGAGGAGCTAAGACGAGTTGGTCCAAGGTCCAGCCGGATTTTGTGGTCAACATACATAATTCAGTATTTATGCTAATCTTTGTAAATGAGATTGACCCAAAGTGTGACCTGGAGTCATAGAAGAGGTCGGCCCAAAAGTATAATCTTGGAGCTCAAACATAAATATAAAAAGTAACATTTTGATAATGGAATGACCCAAAAATATACTGATTACTGTGTAATTTATAAATTGGTTTATTTATGATTTTGAGGTAAAAATAGTGATTGAAAATTGGAAAAGAGAAAATGTGTTTGGTTAAAAAGTAATTTGGGAAAATTGTATATTTTATAAACTGATTTATAAATCAGTTTATTTTGGTTACCAAACGGAGGCTTAGTAATATGAAAACAACAAAAAGTTCGAGGTTATCAATATCAAGGAGAAAATTGAGGTTATTTTAACATTTAAAATAATTTTTCATAACCAATTAATAGACAATTTTTTTTACTATATGATTATTTAAGATATTCTATATTAAGATCAATTTACTTGATAATAAATAAAAAATTAAATTAATTTCGAATAATTTTACATTGTAATGAAAAAAATTGCTAAGTCCCGAAAACCCAAAAAGTAAGGCTCTATTTATTAAATATTTTGTATTTAAAAACATGTCTTTTTGTTTTTGAGGTAAAATATGTGGTAGAAAAGTACGGATAGAAAACGTGTATGGTTGAAAAGTGATTTAAAAAATTATGTTGTTTAAAAATATATTTTTAAACATATTTGTCAAATAGAGACTAAAACAAAACCATTGCAAAAAAAAAAAAAAAAAATATTCCCAAAAAAAAATGGCTGAGGCTAGCTACTCTGTTTTTAAATTTTTTTTGTTTAAAAATAAGTTTTTTTATGGTTTCGAGATAAAATATATATGGTTGAAAAGTGAAGAGAAAATATTTGTGATAAAAAGTGATTTGAAAAATATATTGTTTAAAAAATATATTTTTTATCACCTTCGAAACAGTGTAATGAGCAGCAGCTTCTAGGTAGGTCAACGAGCCGAGCCAAAGCTAGGCCAAAAATTTGAGGCTCGGCTCGAGCTTTCGGCTGGAGCTTCATCGAGCCGAGCCGGCCCTTTTTTTTTTTTTTTGCGAATGAATATGAATTGTATTTGTAATTACTAATTACTTAAATGAATTATACACAATAAATGTAGTTAAAATATCAAACATAAGATTTAATAAAAATGTAGACGTAGATTTCGCAAAGTCTATCTATACTAAAATTAAATTACTAGTTGTTTTATACATATTCAATAAAAGTTACAAGTTACATTCTTAAAAGTTACAACCCTCAAATTTCAAATTTTCAAAAACAAAATCAGCATAATTCAAATACGGATCAAAAAGTAGTCTAGTGAGAATTTTTGGGCTCGGCCCGAGCTTCGGCTCGATCCTACGAGCCTCGAGCCGAGCTTAGCCCGAGCTTTTAACGAGTCGAGCCCGAGTTATCCGAGTCGACGAACCGTTTTGACACGCCTAGCAGTTTCTGCATGTGTTTCAAAAATTCAAACCCGATATTTTAAACAATAGTGGGCCCCCTTCTTGTCTTTTTTAAAAAGGAGTAGGGGATTTCGGACCACGTAACACATTCTCACCCTTACGCAATCACATAAGAATTTTGAGGGGGACGTTTGACTTAGTCGATTTGGCAGGGCTGCCTCTGACATTGACTTTAACACTATTGACTAATTCAATGAGTCAGTCTAACTTTCCCCTCTTTTTGACAAAAGTAAAAAAAACAAGTTTTTAAATATCACAATTTCCTCGAATCATCTTTTAATTACAAATATTTTCTTTCTTCACTTTTCAACCACACATCTTACCTAAAAAATATAAAAAAACATATTTTTAAACACCAAAATTTTAACAAATTCAATTTCTGCCGTAGATTTAGCCCCGTTCTCTTTGATGTTTTGAGCCCGTTTTGAGTTTTCGATTTTTGGAAATGTCGAAAACGCATTTCACTTTTCCCATTTTAAAAAACACATTTTCCAAAACACCAAAAAAAATATAAAGAAAACTCAAAATGAATTTATTGCATTTTGGATATTTTGTGTTAAAAAGTACAAAACGACCAAAACGCGATTTTTGAATTTTTTTTTTTTTTTTTTTGAAACACTTCCTTCACTTGAAGTTCTTATATTATTTTGTCATTATATATAGATTCATATTAAGATTTTTTTTTTTTTGTAATTTATTTATTTATTATTATTATTATTTTTTTAAATGTGAGACACTTCCTTCCCTTGAAATCCTAATATTACTTTGTCATTATATATAGATCCATGTTAAGATTTTTTTTTTTTTTTGTAAATTATTATTATTATTATTATTATTATTATTATTATTATTATTATTATTATTATTATTATTATTGTAAAAGTGAGACACTTCCTTCAGTTAAAATTCTTATGTTATTTTGTCATTATATATAGATCCATATTAAGATTTTCTTTTTTATAATTTTTTTTTAATTTTTTTCCTAAAAGTGAGAGACTTCATTCACTTGAAGTTCTTATATTATTTTGCCATTATATATAAATCCATTTTAAGATTTTTTTTATTTTTTTTGTAAAGGTGAGACACTTCATTCACTTGAAGTTTTTTTTTTCTCTTTTTTCTACAGTACTCAATCTCAATTATCCATTAAAAGTCAAGCCCACAATATTTGACTTTTCAACCAAATCTCGATCATTCATTCTCCTAAAAATTATTATTCATTTCAAAAAAACTTTTTTTAAACAATACGAAACACACACATAGATTCAATTACTATTTGGTCCTAATTTTTTAAAATTTAATTTTCAATCGCATAAAGATACATAGAATTTATTATTTTTTTTTCAAAATCAACTGCGGATTTTTAATCAAGCCGAAAGGATCTTAATCTTTCAATACAGTATATTTATTGTATTCTTCTTTGTTTTGTGTTCGAGGAAGCGGGTATATAATAAATTATTATTTTTACCACGTTAAATTCAGGTTCCGTATTTTTGGGGTTTTATTTCTTTTAGCTTTAAATTATATTTTCCAATCATACGGAATTAGTACCGTTAATTCCGACTGATTCAGCAATAGAGATGTCTAGGAATTATGACAACTGGGAAAGGCTGGTGGAAGCTGTACTGCGGCGAGAGAAGGATTGGCAAATTGCTCATGATCACTCGAGGAGCCCGAGCATCAGCTCAATATCATCAGATTCCAGCTCAAGTTTACCGACTGATCACGTACCTGTCAACATTTGGAGGGCAGAAGGTTCATATTGGTCTGCGCAGAATCCCACAGCTTACTCCAAGGATGGAAATTCAAAGAAAACTAAGGGATTTGGTAAGAAAACTACTGTTCCCGAGCTAGTATTTCTACGAGATTATAGTCCTTCTTTTGGCCTGGGAGAAATATTCAGGTCTTCTGCTCAGGTGCTTGGAAAGGGAACATTTGGGACCTCGTACAGTGTAACACTAGATAATGGAAATACAGTCATGGTAAAGAAACTGAAGGACGTAATCCTTAGTAAACGAGAATTCGAGCAGCAGCTGGAGATCTTTGGAAGTATAAGGCACGAAAACGTGGCTGTGCCGATGGCTTATTATTTTTCCAGTGATGTGTTCATGATTTATGACTACCAAAGTCAAGGGAGTGTATCTGCTCTGCTACATGGTATGCAAAACGTGTACAACTCGATCGAGTCGGTCTTGATGCTTATGACTAGATAATATTTTTCTATGCGGTTAAATTTGTATCTCTAATCTGCATTATTGATGCATCTTGGTGATTAGAAATGACAATGAGTCGAGTATGGATCAGATTTGTCAAACTCATACCTTAATTGTTAAAGACTTATAGCCTCCATACTCTATACATACTCATTTAAAAATTGGGGATTGGGTGCGGGGCGAGGCGGGGCTGGTTTACTCTATACCCATTTAAAATTCATTACAAATTATTTATTATTTTTTTTTAAACTGTAAATAGATTATAAGTGCTTCGGATTAACTTGAATTAGTTAAATGTTGGGTTTCACTTGAATTTAACTTGAAAAAGACTTGTTATATGTTGTTGAAATTAAATAAGGGAATTTGAACAATTTTTTTATACGTTAACAAAGTCAATAATTTAAACATATTAAGGTTTAGACGTTAACAATGTCAATAGATATTTGAGTTCTATTTTTAATTATTTATTATTTTTTTAAAACAATCACTTTTGTTTTAAATTCTATAATTTTTTAAGAAAATTAATGGGTATGCAGGTCGGGTATGAATATTGTAGTAAAACCTACTCTCGACTCATATCCATGTCGGGTTTTAAAGTTTACCTCCATATCCTAACCACAGACCAATTTAGTCGGGTAATTCCTGTCCATTTATGTTTGGTCTCTAACGGGTATCGGGTACGTGGATATTATAGTGTTACTTAGATTTTGAAGGTTTGATAAATATTGATGCCTTGAATCCCATATGTATGTGTGCATGCAGGAAACACAGTTGAAAACCAGCCGGACTGGGAATCACGTCTAAGAATTGCAAAAGGTGCAGCAAGGGGCATTGCTCATATACACACACGACTTCACGGCAGGCTTGTACATGGAAACATAAAAGCCTCCAACATTTTTCTCAACTCTGAAAAATATGGCTGTGTGTCTGATTTTGGCTTGGGAAGCGCAGAAGTAGCGCCTGTTATCCTGTGCAGTACTACAGGATACCGTGCCCCGGAAGTGACGAATTCTGGGAGGGTTTCACAGGCATCTGACGTCTACAGCTTTGGAGTCTTGCTGCTTGAACTCCTCACTGGAAGATCTCCTATGAATGGAATTGGTGTTAGAAAGGTGGATTTAGTCAAGTGGGTTCTCTTCTTGTTGGGTGAGGACAGGAAACTTGATGTGTTCGAAAGTTTGGCTCTGAGTTTCCCTAATGAAGTGGGAGAGATGGTGAAGATGTTGCGAGTGGCAATGAGTTGTGTGGCAGACAGTCCACGCCATAGACCTAAAATGCCCGATGTGTTGAAAATGGTAGAGGATTTACACGAGTTCTGATGCCATGGCGCACACTAGCCTATATGTTGCACTAAACTGGTTATTTCACTTTACTGTTTCTAGTACACGTACTTCAGAGTCCAGTCTTCTAATTATGAGATGACATAAGAAAATAATGCTATCTGCAGAGTATTTTAGGAAAAGTTGCTAGTGATTCTTGCAACTTTATTAATAAACAAAGTGGAGTGTGGAAGATAATAATAGATCTCATCTCCTATGCATAAAGTGGAATCACTTCTATGAGGGTATTGTAAAGCTTGAATTCTTTAAAGAATGTATAAAACCCAAGGTTTCTTCATTGCCAAAATAAAAACAATCGTGAAAATTGAAAAGCATTATGGAGGTTATTGCGTGAGTAAAATTGTCAGTTGTCTTGGTTTAAACCAACGACCAAACAACTCGTAATGTTCATCAATTAGCCAAATAAACTTGATAGCACTCAATTGAGGAAGGTTCAAAATATGGTATTTTTGACCAACATTAACTAATTGGTTATGTGAGATATGTTAGTCGATTACAGGAGTTCAAAGCTCAAAAGCGTTCTTATTGAAAAGTGGATTTTTGTAGTGTTTTTACTTTATCAAACCAACTAGTAATCGTACATATGCGATATACGAAAGATATAATTGACAATTATTTATTAAATAAATTAAATTGTGTATTCATATATAATGAAAAATATTCAAAAAAATAAAACATAAAATTGTGACTTGAATATTTCTTTTAACAACTAATTATTCATTTTCTAGTTTCTTAGCCTATTTAAGCGAAGTAAGATATGAACATGAGATTCATTCTGTGCTTTACAATTTTAATTTGGTGGCTCAAGTTGAGCTTACGATTTTTTTATTTCTAAAGGCTAAAATGTTTACAATTTTCAAATTGTAAAATGAAATAAAAAGGCGAATAAACATTTACAGAATTAATTTATCGACTCCCCGTATAGCACTATATATAAGAATTTGTACTAACTATCTTAATGCAATAATTGATATTTAAATATATTAAACAAATATTTCATTTGATTACATGTAAAAAAAACAAATACATTATGAACATAATTTACCAAACATTTTAAAAAATAAAAAAATAGCTCAAACTTAAATTAAATGTTGCAATTTGATAAACTTACACGTGATAAACTTATAAACAGTCTCATACTTAAATGAATGTAACAAATAAATAATATGAAATACAAATTTTAATTAAATCTTATTGAATGAATATTACAAATATAATTAACTTTATAAACAAAAAATCATCTATACATCTCAATTTATAAATGGGGGTTTAACCCACAAGGCATAAGATTTTATCACTATTCGTATAGAATTGATTCTTCGAAAATAATTTTTTCATTGTTCGTTTTCAATCATACATTCTTTAAAACTCATTTTTCACAATTGCACATACTATTTTTGTACATGCTAAATAAACGTGTTGACCTTTCCATTTTTAAATAGAATGATTTTGCTAACATCTTTTATTTTACAAATTGGACCAATGAATTTATCAAAACCGAAAGTTGTAGAGAATTATTTGATTTAATTGAATTTATTTATTTAGAAAGATCAAATATCTATGAGTTTTTCAATTTGATAAGAAAAAGATTTAAAATTAATCATTTAGGTCAAATTGAATTTAGGTAAGAAATGATAGCTAGGTATCATTTTAGGACTTGAATGAGATAGATTAAAAAGATTGGATGTTGGAAAAAGTAAAAAGTATAAGTAAAACTTTTACATTTAATATTTAAAACGATTTTACGAATGATGTGTTTAGAGTTTGTTCTCATTTCTTAGTTTGTATTAAACTTCTCGTTGAGATCTTGAATTTGACACCCATATTGCTTATTTTTCGACTTCAAAATAATACAATAATTATCAAAAGAAAAAAATTCTTTAGTTTAACTTTTTTATAAATATTTTTCTTTTCATAAATCCATAAATCATTTATTATATGCATTAATTGAACTTTCCTAATGTATTAAAATAAATTTATAAAAATAAGAAATTTTCTAAAATGGTAGGTGAAAATTGGTGGGAAATTATGTGAGTAAAATGCTGACGATTATCCTATTATTATATATGGGTGAACAGAAAATTAAGACACAAAGTGAGAGCTTCACAAATAGAAAATGTTGAATTTATTAGCATGGTGGAATATTGTGTTAACACGACTACATGTGAGAAATGTAAGAAAATATTCTAGAATATTTTAAACAAAAGGATTTGTCTTTTTCTGTTAAACAAGTTTTACATTCGTGCGATGAACGAACATATTTCATTGATAAAGACTAAATTACAGATAAAGTATAATTGAAAAAATTAGCAAAAACTTCAAAAATATAGTACCAAATATACAAGTGTACACATTTAGGAATTTAAATATGAATAAATAAATGATTACTTGTTCTTGAAATCCTCTATTTTTGGGATGCTAGCGTTGACCAACAGTTTGGTCGCATGGTATGCATTACAAAGTCCAATATGACATTTAGGTCAACACATTTGAATAATCACTAGAACGGGTTCATTACCTGAACTTCCGACGTAGTTCTTGATTTCATCAGCATAAGATCCCCATATAATGACGAATATCATGTTATTTTTACATAAACTGCCAGTTCGTAACTAAACGAAAATTTAGATTTTGTTGACAATTGAAATTCATGTCAAAATTTGACAATTGCTTTTAATAATACATAGATAGATTCTACCATTGATGACAATTAAACTCACATTTTCTAGAGTGGAAAGGACAAAATCTAAATATATTTTGGGTCGTATTGGAGATGGGATCCAGTCAGGAGGATTAGCAAATCACAACAAACTCCAAATTCCATGGAAATATACAAGATGGGGGGGCGGCTTTTGCAGTTCGCTGAGCGAGACTTCTGCTATGAAATTTTCTTTAGTATTGAAGTGTTCGTGTTTATATGTATGAGAGATTGGGGGTAGAGGCAACTGGAATATACTTATCTGCTCATCAGTTCTAACCAGACATTGAATGCTAGGGAAAGCCAATTCTTCTTCTTTTGCCTCGGGATAAAGCATCAAGACAGAAATATATATTAATAGAATGATTAATATTTTTAATCATTCTTAATTGTAATAAATTTTTAAAGATTATAAGGTATAAGATTTTCGATTTAATTTTATGATCTTCAACTTTACTCGATTGTCATATAATGATTAATATTTTTAATCATTCTTAAGTGTAATAAATTTTTAAAGATTGTAAGGTATGATATTTTTTGTATAATTTCATGATCTCCAACTTTACTCGGTTGTCGTATAATGATAAGTTATGAGTATAAATTTTATTCACACCCAAGCCTTCACAAAAGCCTCGAGGTCCACCATGAACCTGAGGAGGACCTCAACCCCGACCACATGAATATCACCCTATATTATATTTTCTATCCCCGAGGAAGACCTCAACCTCGACCACCATAAATTCGAGGATGACCTTGAGCCCGAACACATGAATATTATCCCATATTACATCTTGATACCCCCGAGGAGGACTTCAACCCCGACAATCATTTATACCCCGAGCATAGCCTTTGTCCTCATCCCTGAGCACTTGAATATTTAGCCACGTCATATCTTAGTACCCCCGAGCAACATATGAACCTCGAGGTCGAACACTTAAATATTACATCATACACCATATTGAGAACCCCGAGGAGAATATAACCCTCGATCACACTTAAAATGCCCGTGGCGAAAACGTTGCCCCGACCACTCATAATACCCCTGAGGATAGAATACCCCGAGTACATATATCTCACCAAAAAGGTGCATGATGTGCTCGGGGTACATGATGCTCGGGTCATGTCTCTCATTGATCGGGCATGACTTGATCTGACAAGTGGTGTATACAACCTCCTAATTCCAATAGAACTCATCTTCCAGCAGAATCCTATTTGGGTTTTACAACCTCATCCCTAAAAAATAGGAGGATGATTCCTAACAGGACTCATGCAGTGCAGGTATTTCAATCCTATCATGATTCGTCCATATATCTCTATAAATATATGACACTCAATCATAATTCAAGTACACAATTATATCTACAATTTATAGCCTCTTTCATATTTTTTTTCCTTCCTCTTTACTGACTTAAGCATCGGAGGGGCGACGAGGACACACCTCATCGCCTTTATTGCAGGTATTCGGAGATCCAGATCGTGCTTGTTTACTGTCCAAGATCGAAATATTCTAGGTGCGATTTTTAGCATCATCATTGGCGCCGTATGTGGGAACCATTACTAGAAGCCATGGTTAATATACGTTCTGGACTTCCACAAGCAACATTACCTGCTCATGATCATCCTGTTGTAGGGGAGCAGGTGCCCCCGACGTTACCAGGAAACCCTAATACATTACCAGGATATCAGACATCACACCCCCAACCTTCTATTGATACCCAGGCAGCATTGGAGGAACTTCATCGGCAAGTCGCTGTATTGACTCAGTTGCTCACGCAGCAGAACCAAAGTGCACCAACACCCGAGGAAGGGAATAGTTCACGGGTCCAACCACAGAACCATACTGCTAGGGCAAGTACCTCGGGACTACCCCCATCACCACCGAACATGATTAGTTCAAGAACAGTCGCCATGCCCCCTGTTGAGCTTGTGAGAATTATCCAGGAGGGAATAGCAGTCGGTATACAACAAAATACTCAGGCCCAGCAGGTTTCACCCCGAACGCTCCATTCACGCCAGAGGTTTTAGCCTTTCCCTTACCAGATAGGCTCAAGTTCCCGAGGATAAAGGAGTACGATGGTACAACCGATCCCATAAATCATCTCAATGTGTACACCGACGTCATGAATTTGCAAGTTGCCCCCGATCATGTCATGTGCAAGGCGTTCCCCCAAACCTTGGCCAGTGCTGCTAGGGATTGGTTCTCAACTCTTGAACCAAACTCTATTCCAACATTCGCTGACCTTGCAAACAAATTCTCGGCCTTCTTTGCAAGTAGTAAACGTATAAGGAAAACAGCTGCTTCGCTTATGAGACTCAGCCAAGGACGAAATGAGACACTGTGTGAATTCATGACCAGGTTCAACACTGAAAGACTACAGATCCCTGATCTCCATATCTCTGCTACTGTATTTGCTCTTACTCATGCCGTAAGATGCGAATCTTTCAAGATGTCTCTATCGAAAACATCACCAAAGTCAGTGACCGAGCCCCTTACTCGAGGAGTGAAGTACATCAATATGGAAGAAACAATGTACCCCAAGAAAAATAGCCCGAGCACTGAAAATTCAGATCATATAGAAAGTAAGCCCGAACACAAGAGACAACATGACCATGGCACATGGAAAGATCAGGCTCGGGGCAAGCAAGAGCATGACCCTCCTACACCTTTCACATGTCTGAACGCCACAAGGGCAAGTATCCCCATGGAAATCAAGGATCAGGAGGAGTTGAAGTGGCCATCAAGAATCAAGTCTCATCCGGACACGCGAGATAAGAGCAAGTATTGGGAATTTCATCGTGACCATGGGCATACCACTGAGGAGTGCCATGCATTACAGCAAGAGATTGAATCTTTAATAAAAAAGGGGTTTTTAAAATTTTACATGAGTACTGAAAAACGCCCAAGGAATGACCATGTTCAATGAAAGTCTGAGGATGAACCACGGCCTGAACAGTAAACGTCGTCGTTGGTAGAACAGCCTCAGGGAGAAACTCACACAACGTCGCCTAAGCCTTGCTAACTACTAATCATGCATTATTTTATAAGTTGTATGAGTTTTCATACCCTAGTCTTTACCATTTATTTTCGTTATTTCGTTTTTCTTTTCTTACATATAGCATCGGGGGCCTACGTCCCTACCTTTAATTTCACAGTAGATAGGTCGAGTCTATACAAGCAATATGGGATGTCATCCCAAAAAAAAAAAATCTCCATCATTGATGAACAAACAAAGCTTTGCTCTACGCAAGCACACAAAGCCTTGCCCCGTGCAATCACTCAAAACCTTGCCCTGCCTCGCGCAAGCACTCAAAGCCTTGCCCCCGAGCAAGCACACAAAGCCTTGCCCCGAGCAAGCACACAAAGCCTTGCCCCGCGCAAGCACTCAAAGTCTTGCCCCGCGCAAGCACTCAAAGCCTTACCCATGCGCAAGCACACAAAGCCTTACCCCGCGCAAGCACTCAAAGCCTTGCCCATGCGCAAGCACACAAAGTCATGCCCCGTGCTAGCGAACAAAGTCTTGCCCCGTGCAAGCAAACAAAGTCTTGTCCAGCACAAGCATACGAAATACTTGCATGCGCAAGTACACACGGCCACCCCAGCAATCAAGTAATCAAATTGATATAATTAAGTCCTTGGGTCTACATAAGCTCAAATTTATTTCCTAACATAAGCTTAGGCTTATTCCTTGCTTAACATAAGCTCTTGTCTATTTCTCCTTAATATAATCATCGCATCATGATACCTCACTATTACGCATCCATCTCTCCCCTAAACTCGATAATGGATGCGCGGGGGCCTATGATGAGTATAAATTTTATTCGCACCCGAGCCTTCACAAAAGCCTCGAGGACCACTATGAACCCGAGGAGGACCTCAACCCCGACCACATGAATATTACCCTATATTATATTTTCTATCCCCGAGAAAGATCTCAACCTCGACCACCATAAATCCGAGGATGACCTTGAGCCCGAACACATGAATATTATCCTATATTACATCTTGATACCCCTAAGGAGGACTTCAACCCCGACAATCATTTATACCCCGAGCATATCCTTTGTCCTCATCCCCGAGCACTTGAATATTTAGCCACGTCATATCTTGGTACCCCCGAGCAACATATGAACCTCGAGGCCGAACACTTAAATATTACACCATACACCATATTGAGAACCCCGAGGATATGAACAACCCCGAGGAGAATATAACCCCCGATCACACTTAAAATGCCCGTGGCGAAAACGTTGCCCCGACCACTCATAATACCCCCGAGGATAGAATACCCCGAGTACATATATCTCACCAAAAAGGTGCACGATGTGCTCGGGGTACACGATGCTCGGGTCACGTCTCTCATTGATCGAGCATGACTTGATCTGACAAGTGGACTCTACAACCTCCTAATTCCAATTGAACTCATCTTCCAACAGAATCCTATTTGGGTTTTACAACCTCATCCCTAAAAAATAGGAGGATGATTCCTAACAGGACTCATGCAATGCAGGTATTTCAATCCTATCATGATTCGTCCATATATCTCTATAAATACATGGCACTCAATCATAATTCAAGTACACAATTATCTCTACAATTTATAACATCTTTCATATTTTTTCTCCTTCCTCTTTACTGACTTAAGTATCGGAGGGGCGATGAGGACACGCCTCATCGCCTTTATTGCAGGTATTCGGAGATCCAGATCGTGCTTGTTTACTGTCCAAGCTCGGAATACTCCAGGTACGATTTTTAGCATCATCAATAAGTGCGAGATTTTCAAAATTATTATTTTGACTGCTTATTTTTTGAATAAAGTTTTATTAGTCAAATTCAAATATTTTGTCTACTTATTTTCTAATTATTTTAATTGATGTTTTTGAATGAAAATTGAAAATTGTGCTAAATATGATAGGCAAATGTAGAAGTTATGAGAAATATATTAATATCTTTCACATACATCAACATTCGTACATATAATATTACATGAAATATGATTTATCACTAAAAGAAACTACTAAATTTCCATTTTCAATGAAGTTAATAATAATTTATAAAAAAAATTAAAATCAATAATCATTTATTATTTAAATATATAAATTAACGTTACTATTCAAAAAAGCTTTTAATAATTTGAAACATTTATAATATTTTTTAAATTCCAATAATTATTTTAATAGAAAATTATTTTTTATGAATTTATATATGTGTTGATTATGTATAAGCATTAAAATTTTTCAAATACCTATTGAAATTAATATTACGAATAAAACTTTCGTGTATCGTACGGATGAAATATTAGTAAACATAATTGTAAGTAACATTATAGCATCCCACCAAAATCAAAAATAAAAAAATAATAATAATAATTAAAAAATAAGAGACCACAACAACTTTGTGCTAGTTTAGACAATCATGCAACACTTAGAAAGAGAAAAAGGTATCTTGATGGGACAAGTTGTGACACGTTCATGTTTATGAATAGAGATGAGCAACAATTACACCACTCTAAAAACTATTGAAAATTCATTGCACTACTATAATTTAATTTCCCTTGCTTGAAGCACTGGATCGTCACTTCTGAAATAACATAAATAAGTTAATTAAGCTTCAAAAGTTATAAAAAATTGCCTCATGAAATAGAATAATTATAGAAGGCAGATAAACATATTTTTCAATCTAGGTATTTTACATGCAACTATTTAAAAATCTCAATGGTAAGCCCCTTTATGTTGCAAACCAAACACCTTACTAATTAACAATCCACCCCCTAATATTGCAATATTGATGACGCTTATCTTTTTCATTTTTTTTCTTCTAAAATGTTGTTGGTGATGAGGAGTAAAATGCTATGTCAAAAGTTTTAAAGAACTATGAAACAGTTAGCTACATTATTATTATAAAAATTAAAAATGAAGAAAGCACAATTGTAAACAAAAACACAAGCATGCTCATTCACTCCCAGGAGACCTTCTAGTCCAATGTGCCATTCTTGATCCCTGATTTTGGATGCTAAGAATTCAACACGATTTTTGCTGCTCTCTTCCTGCTCTTCTTCTACTTTCACCATCTCCCTCATAGGAAATTTCCCCATTCTTCTTCAATATCTGCATTTTCTTTTGCACTCTCCTAATTAAGCCACAAATCCATAGTTAATTCTACCTCCATTAGAGTTTCCCCAAAGCCCAATGTTAAACCCTCCTAATCTTCATTATCCAACCCGAAATCGTTAGCTAATTTCCAGCAATTCAAATAATGCATTTTCATTCCCATTCGTTGATAACGTTGCATTACCCAAAAAGTCGTTGTTTAGGATTTTCTTGGTGAATTCCCACTCTATTTGGTCTTTGTACACCGGGTCAATGAGTACATTGTCATAGAGCTTGGCCCATTATTCTCAGTCTGGGCTCTTAGGTTTCTTGTTTCCCATTTCAGATATGTTGATGGTAGGGTTCCCAACATTTTACCTTTGTATTTCAGGATAAAGATGAATATTCGAGCACTCATTCTAGCACTTTTGATGTACAACTCATATCATTTGGCTCCTACTCCTACTATACTAAGAGCTACGTAAGCATAAAACTACAGAGATCGTGCTATTAATTCAAAAAAAAAAATTCGTAATCGTGTAAATTCAACAAAAAAAAACAAGGCAAATATAGAAGGAAAAAAATTTGGGAGCTTTTAATTCATTTTTGTTCCATTACGTGCTGTAACCAAAGTAGTTAAAACTAGGAAATGAGATATTTCAAGAAAAGAAAGGGGAGCTTCACGTAGAAATGGAATACACTATCCATGGAAAGCTCACTTGTGACACAAGGGAATTATATCCACGAGGCAAACTTTGGCAAGTGAAATTGGCAAAAGAACCCCTTACTGAGCATCATAAATGAAGGTTGATAGGATAAAATACTATTATACATTTCCCAGTTTAAATAAGTAAATTGATATCTTTTTTCCTCTTAGCATCTTATAATCTTTAAATATCTATAATATATCAATAGAATCTACCTGATGTCAAATACTACATGTCTTTGACTCAGTATACCCAATTCTGTTTCAACTATTAAACATGGTCTCTCATCTGAGATTTATATATCATTTCGAAGGAACCTACATCGAAGTAATGCCTGCAAGAGACGTATGGGATTATTGTCACGCTTTCACTTAAGGTGGTTAACTCTGTTCCAGCTTCTACTGTTGTTGGAATACAGGCCGGCTTTGGACATTTTGATTTTTTGACCAAGAAGAGTTAGGATATTTTCTCCAATCTGGATTTTGCGTTTGAGAATATGGCCCTTTCTACATTTGATTGTTTCCCACAAAGTTTGTCTACTCCTCACCTAGTTGACCTTGAAGTGCAACATGCCAATTATGTGATGCCTGATTATCAAAACAAATATCACATACTTGATTCACCTGAACTGCATGTATGGACTATTTTCCTATCTGGTTGACCTTGAGGTGCAACAGGACAATTATGTAATGCGTGATTATCAAAACAAATATCACATACTTGATTCACCTGAACTCCATGTATGAGCTGTTTTCCTGAACCATTCAATTTCTTCACCAAAGCATCAACCTTTGAAAGTTGTAATTCCATCTACATCGTGAATCCCTCAAGCCTTTGGTTCTACCCAATCAAAATACCACAGATGGCAATTTGTTGCCATCTTCTCTAAAATATCAGCTGCTTGGTCATAGTTCAAATCCATAAGTGAACCACCAGCTACTGAATTTGCATATCTTTTGTTTTCATATGTCAATCCATTGTAAAATTGTTAAGCCAAAATCCAGTTAAATATACCATGAATGTGATATTGTCTCTACAATTCATTGTATCTCTCCCTTGCCTCGATGATCAATTCCCCTAATTATTGATTGAAGGCTAAGATCTCTCTTCTGAGTTTTAAAATTTGACTAGGTGGGGGAAATTTATTCACAAATTTCTAACTTAATACATCCCAAGATGTAACAGAGTCATGTGGAAATGAATAAAACCATGATTTCGCTATATCTGCAAGGGAGAAAGAGAAGAGCTTCATTTTGACTGTTGAATCTAGGACTCCATTCATTTTTTGAATATCACATATTTTGTAACAACCCGAAAATTTCATACCCTAGATAATTTATTTAGAAAGTTAGAATCAAGTTTTTTCTTAGAGAAAAGACAATTTCACATGTTGTATGACGAGATAATATAGCATTTATAAGAAAATGGGAGAAATTGACGTTATTGGTAACTTTGGAGACTAAATTGTCATAAAAGAAAGTTGTATATGATGTATGAACTCAACCGGATGGAATTTCATAGATGAGGACTAAGCTGAAAATTTTAGAAAGTCCTATTAATTACAGTTTTACCATTGTGATTAACACAATTTTGGGATCATTTTGCGGATTATATAGTGATATTTGGCCATTGAAAGTTATACCATTTTATAGTTCATGATGAGATCTAAGTATTGGTATCAAGTTTGATCACAATTAAGGTCGAGAAGTGTTTCAAAAATGGAGCTAAAGTTGCATAAGAAGAATAGTTGGAATGCTGAAAATCTTCAAAATAATTCTAAGTGTAAAGTGGTAATCGAGTAGCCATGTTTGAGAGGATGGTATGAACAACATGGTAATTTAATGTCTTTGCACGTTATACTACATTTGAGTCCACAATGAGATGTATGTATTAGTATCAAATTTGAGTACAATTGAGTTCGGGAAGTACTTCAAATATCGAATTGAAGTTGCATACTATAAATGATAAAAGTGTTGAGAAAATCAAGAAATTTGGCTAAGTATGGAAATCCATTCGAGTAACCATAATGGTACTTGCGGTATAGTAATCCGTTCTCTTTGCATGTGTAACCGTTGTGATGTTTGAAGTGTGAACTTTACAACGGTATGAAGATTGGCCAAAACGGAGCTCGTCTTGACCTTCAAATATTGACCCGAAGGTTACAACTTGAGATGGAAAAACTTAGGAATTTTAATTATTAAATAATGGGAAAATAAACACTTGGTATTCCCATATTATTAATTTAAGGGTATGTTTGGCACCTCAACTTATCTTGGTGAGAAGTAATTATTCTTCAAGAGTTATAGGACTTGGATGGTAAAAAGAAAGTTTTAAGGACTTAGTTTGCAATTACATAAGGACCAACTTGTGCAAACTTGAAACATAGGGTCTTATTTGACATATATACATTATATACCCAATTGGGTGGATTGAAGCCCATTCTTCTCACAATTCACAATTCAGTAAAGGGAAAGAGAGAACCGAGAGAGGCAGAGAAGAGAGACCAAGGGAAGAAGAAGGAGAGAAATCAAAGGTGAAAATGGAAGAAATGAAATTCTGCTATAGCGAGGATGCTAGTAGCGTCAACAGAGGCAAAATGAAGGTTATTGGTACCATTTTTCGGTCATGAACAAATTATTCAAAATCATGAAATTCTCAATTTTGGGCTGATTTTCTTGGTAATTTTTAGATTAAGAAGTGAGATTTTTAGTATATTGAAGTTACCCTAACACTTGGTTAATTAATTGTAGGGGTAAAGACTCAAAATTATCTTATCTAAGTTAGAGGTGAATGGAACTTGATTTGTGTAATATTGTGTTAAGTTTTTCATATGGTGTTGAAGTATTATTCTTGAATTTCATAATTCAATAGGTTTCATATTGATTATGGTTGATTTGATATAGTATGTTCAAGATTGAAAGTTAAGAACACTTATGCTTCCGAAGTGTTTGATAAAATGTGTGAGTGAAATAAAAGTGTTGATGAGCTTTGTATTTACCTTCACTTACTGAATTTTTGTATTCATATTGAAGTTTCATACTTTTTATAGTTGATTATGTGTTAGGACATATTTTAAAGATGTTCATAAGATGTAAGTCTTGACCGAAAGTAAAATCATGATACAAAACCGAAACCTACTGAAATTGGAAGTGATGCCTTGAAGTTTAAAGTGCTGTCTTTGATGATTAATAACCTCAAATAATCATTTATAGATGGATTTTTTTCATGTTTGAAATCTAATTTTAAAGTGAAGTTATAGATTAGAAAGTTAAATGAGACTTGCACATTATTTGTGATCCATCTAATGAATTATCTTTCTTATGAAGTTGCAAGTTTTACAAATTCAGTTTCAAAGTAGTCTTAAAATCTACTAGAGTTATACACTTGAAATACTACTTGAAATGTGTTGAGACTTAAGATTTTTTAATGCTAGTTAATATCGGATTTTATGCCTGAGACTTTTCATTAGTTTAAGTATTGTCTTATGCTCAAAACACAAGGATAAGAGTGTGTTAAGATGTTATAAACATACTTTTGAGCTTGCATATATGTAAATTCAGATTTGGAGACAATTATGTTTAAGTATGAATTTAATTTTTGAGGTTTTAGAGATATGATGGTAATACTTTATGGTCTAAACATATTTTTGAGGTTGTATGTATAAGAATGTCAGATTTGAAAATAATCGTTATGGAGATAAGAATATGAAACTATGAAAGTATGCTAAGATGAGACTTGTTGAAGTTTTTTTAAATGAATGATAGCTAGATGTTATATCTTAAGCTTGTGAATTGAAATGCCCCATGTTAGAATCAATCCTTATGATTTTTAGTGTTCAAATATGCATAAATATTGATTAAAAATCTACTGGGATTGATTGGATTAACTGAGACCTTGAGGATGTTTGGAAGTGGATGTTTGGAGATTTTAAGGTATCAAACTTATGGTAGAACTTCCCTATGGGTCTAGTTGGTATTTCATGTTATTACAGATGATGTTAAGTATGATAAAATGCGATATACATTATGTAAAAATCTACTGGAATTGATTTGGGTTTATGATGGTTATAAGGATCTTAGAAATGGACTTTGGATATTTTAAGTTACGATACTTATGATCAAAACTTGCTATATGTTTAGAATATATTCTATGTCATTACACAATTGGGAAGTGTAGTAAAAAGTGACATAAGTGATGTAAAATCTGTTTGTATTACTTTCTTAAGTTTGTGATCACCTAAAAATTAGAATCAAGATTTCGATGAAGCTAAAGACTAAATTCAGCATCCAGGAAGTAACTCAAAGGTTGAGATGCTATATATTAAACACAGGAAACTTTATTCTATAGTGAAAGACTTGACCTTGATCCTTTATGTGTTAAGTTAAGGATAAGATATCATATTCCAGTATGTGATTGAATATTATTATGTAAAGTCTTTCATATGATATTTGATTGAATAGCATTTCATCTCATCACCACAAGCATGCATGATCATTTCATATAAAAGAGCAAATTGTGTGTTTTCAAAATGTGAAGAAATGATTATGTAAAAGATCTTTCAAATAATATTTTCAAGAAATGATTTTGAAACATTAAAGAATCCCTATTTAGGTTGTACACCTCGGAGAAAGTCCCTATTTGAGGTCATGGGCTATTAGATGCCCTTAGAAGAAAGAAAGATTCATTTGAAACATGCAACATGACTTTTGGTCTTGGTTACACTTAGGGTGTATGGGCACCTGTTTGACGTGGACGCTGATTCGAAAGTATGTGTGTCTGCTATGGGACTATGTCTCATTCGAGCTAGTATGCTTGTGAGTCAAGTGCTCTAGAGAAGAAGAAGAATTGAGGGTAAAATAACACTCTTGTGACCTTGTACTTCAGACAAGTACTTTTGTGCACGGTGTATGACTCTAATATTGGAAGGGCCCCTAAAGAGAAAAGAAAAGAGATCTTTTGGGAAAAAAAATATTGTATTTCTCATTCATGTCCTTTTTCAAAGAAAGAAACAAAAAGAAAGAAAAGATTGAAAAAAATGATTTTGATATCATTAATACATATATCACCATGCATTACATTCATTCCATAAATATGATATTGTTTATTTGAATGTAGTAATACGGATCTAAAAGTTGTGAATGTGATGAGTTGATTATCAAATGATATGTTAATATGATTGTGAATTCATTCACTTACATGAAGTATAATGTCAAAGTTAAGAGATAAAGTGTATGAATCATGTTCAAGTTAAGGTTTGACAAGAAACAATTTAGAATGAAAGAAGGTTTATGACTTCATACGCTTTATGTTGAAATTAAACTCTTATTACATTTATCAAGTTTTATTCACTGAACCATGTGGTTCATAATTGTTTCATATTTCTCTTTATAGGCAAAGAAGCATCTATTTAGTGGATGTTTGAATTCCCTATGGAGAATGCGACCGAGAAGGAAGAGTACTTATTGGAAACCAAGAGAGAGGAAAGATTAAGCCCTTTTCTACTTAAAACTATTTTAGAATGAAATTTTATTCTTCTAGTATTTAAAAGATCAATACTATTTGGGCTCAATTTTGAGATAAATAAGTAGGTTTAGGCTTTTATTAAATGAAATGGGCATTGTATTTTAAAGTTCCACTTAATGTTTAAGTATCATTCTTATGAAGTATTGAAACTACTTTTACTTGATTGTTATTATAATGTTAAATTCAAAGTAAGGATGATGATTATAAATGTTTAACAGGGTAAATTATTGTTTAAAACAATTAAAATTGTTCTAAACAAGTTTAGAAATAATTTTTAGTAAAGGTATTAAAGTTGCCCTGCTTTAGAAATATGCTTCTAGTAGCCGCCCATAGTTGTGTTTTTAGTTCAAAGGAAGGTTACTAGTAGCCGTCAGCACACTTGGAAAAAAAAATTTAGACAGAATTTTGGGGTCGTGACATATTTTCGGAAAAATCCTGAGATGTGCAAGTGGGTTTTCTGAAGGTAGACCATGAAAGACACATATGTGCTAGATCAATGTAATCAATGAGGTTTTAATTTCATAGTTGTTTGCTGGTATTGACGACAGAGTAACACATGTCCAAATATCATCCACTGGGGGAATCATGTAAACCCTTAAAGGTCAACCCCTAAGTATTTGTTGTTGCTCCAATACAATTGCCTGCTGTTGATTTAACTGATTTGCATTTATATGATCATGTTTATTGTTTTGAAGTTGAGGATTATTTAGAACTCTGTCTTTTGCCATTTTTTTGCTGAAATTCTTCCAACTGCTAATATTTCCTTTGTCGAAAAGTTCTTTCGATTGCTGCGTCAAAAGAAAACAAATCACAGTTTTGTGTAACTTCTTAACAATAACCAAAACAAATAAACTAAAAATAAAAGTAAAATTTAAATTCAAATTAACGTATAAATTAAAAGATATCGATATTAATCAATAATCCCTTATAACGGCGTCAAAAACTTGATGTGTGTTAATCGCAAGTGTACGATGTCGCATCCAAGTAATAAAATAGGCTTTTTGAGTCCGAGTTATCGTCTCACAATGATTATGATTAACTACCAAAGGTGTTCTGATTCTTGCTTTATTTGAATGAATAAATAGTGAGATTTTTGTAAACTAAAATATTAAAATAGAAGCAAATGTAATGCCCCAAATTCTTTTAACTCGGAATGCTACTAAAGTTTAAATTTAATAAACGTTCAAATAGTCTTTTTCAATAAACATAAAATATGTAATATTTTTTTTCTAGAACAATAACAACTAGAAATAAGATGTGAAAGGGTATTGGATTGAAATAATTTAATTTTCAATATCAAAGATAATGAACTTATCGTCAAACTTTCAAAATAATAAGATTCGAAATTAATTTGACAAATGGAAAATGATTGCTAAAATATATATTTTAAAAAAGAACGCGAAAGAGTCATTTAATGAACTAGTTTACTCAAATCAAATTGTCACTATCAAACATAATAATAAGCAAAAGTCCAAAACTTGTGAAATACTAAATTTTGAAATTAAATTAACGAATGGAAATCAACAATTAAAATACTAGTTTTCTAAAATTTATTAATTGAAATAATCTATCATTTTATTCAAAGATTGCCCCGCTCATTGTCATGCATCGCCGAGATCCTTAACCTGAAAATGTGAAAATATTGGGGGTGAGTATAATGAATTATTCTTATTGAGGAACAACAATCAGTCCAAGTTAAATTCAAACATGCAAATCTAATTATGAATACCATACTAATACAAATCTTTTTGTTGATTTGTGTATTGTAGGACAATCCCAAGGACTCACTTTCGATCTCAGACCTATTAATGATCCCTGGAAACTTGTTATTAGCGCTAAACAAAATTGTGCACTGTAGGAGAACCCCAAGGACCCACTTTCGATCTCAAACCTATTTACGGTCCCTAACAACCTTTTCATATATAGAAGCATTATATCACAATTAAAATCACACATTAAGAAATAACATGGTCAAAATAACTACAATTGCTTTAATGTAAACCCCACCTCAAAGTTTTGAAATTTTCTGAAAATTGAACTGGATGTGAAGCTAAAGTGCTTTAAATATTTCCCGCGATTTCGTCTAGTCAAAGAAAATAAATCTTAAATTAGTAATTTGGGAATTAAAAGTTTTAAAACAAATTTAAAAGTTTCGGGACTAATTTGAAATTTAACAAAGTTGAATTTGAAAAGTTCTGGGGCTGAAGTAGAATTTTCATAAAGTAATTGGACTGACTCATTAAAATTTATACAATTGGGGATGACAAATCAAATTTAAAATATCATATTCCTCTCTCTCTCTCTCTCTCTCTCTCTCTCTCTCTCTCTCTCTCTCTCTCTCTCTCTCTCTCTCTCTCTCAACTGAGAGAGGGAGAGGCGGAGAGGTGGCAATCGGTGCCTTCACCGGCGTTCGCAAGAGGTGACGCTGCTATCGATGGGCGGCAACGACGGAGGGTGGAGGGGGCAGTGAAAGAAGCAAAATTTGGGAAATTTTGCTGGGCGAAGACTAGGTACACTGAGGCTTGAAGTTGGATTTGGGGTTGCGTTCCGACCATACTTTCGATCAACACGGGTCCGGCGGTCAAGGTTGCTATTTAGACTTTGTTA
Organism: Ligustrum vulgare; assembly: GCA_963555705.1. Taxonomy (NCBI): domain Eukaryota; kingdom Viridiplantae; phylum Streptophyta; class Magnoliopsida; order Lamiales; family Oleaceae; genus Ligustrum; species Ligustrum vulgare. The sequence continues at coordinate 43,963,823 of OY743172.1, read as the reverse complement.
TTTCTTAGGTTTCTTTTTGGATTTTGATTGGGGATTGAAGTTTAGGTTATCTTGGTGTCATGATTTCCAGTGGGACTTATGGGGGTCTGAATCCCACATTGGAAGTATGGGCTTCCTTTGTGTGGTTTATATGGGTTTGGGTTCTCCAACCACAACAACTAGCTTTTGTGGATGGCTCTTCTAAGTTCCATGACATTGGTATCAGAGAAGGCACCGCGTCTTCCGATCTTGGTCATAAACTTAGGGTGTATGGGCACCTGCTCGACGTGGACGCCGAGTCGGGAGCGTGGTGGTTTGTCTTGATTTCCAGTGGGACTTATGGGGGTATGAATCCCACATCGGAAGTATGGGCTTCCTTGGTATGGTTTATATGGGCTTGGGTTCTCCAACCACAACAGCTAACTTTTGTGGGATGGCTCTTCCAAGTTCCATGACATTTGGGTTTGATTTTGGTGTTGCATTGGTTGAAGGTTGAGGTGGTGGTGGTGGTGGTGGTGGTGGCAGGTTGGCGGAGGGGTCATGAGATTAGTTTGTGCTGGTGGTTCAATGAAGTGATAGTGGTGATTGAGGTTTGGTGGTTCTATCGTTTTTGCAATCGGTGGAAGGTTTTGGGCTCAGTCATGGTTGATTTGTGGTGTTAAGTGTATAGTTCGTTTCTGTGGATGATAAAAAGGTGGTGAATTCTTTGGCTTCGATTTCATTGTGGTTGGTAGAGATTCTATGGTTGATTTGGTCGTGTGAAAATTCAATGGCTTGATTGTGGTTGTGTGCGCGCGTGAATTGAAGGAAGCATGATGGTGGAGTTGGAGGCTAGGTGGTGGTTGAGGTGCTGGTTAGATTTTCACCGAGGCAAGGACGGTTTCTTGATGATTGAAGACTGTGGTAATGGTTGAAGGCAGAACACTTGCGGAGAGAGGAAATTGAAATTCGAAAAGTGTTGTTGTGGTTTTTGTGCGTGTATTGGATTGGGGAGAATATGGGTATATTAGATTGGTCTGGAGACGTGTTGTAGTTAGAATGTAATTGTGATAAGGTTGAATATAGAAATGTTTGATTTAGAATAAGATTGTAAAAACTTGAGATACAAGAATGTCAACGCGAATGAAATACCTTATCAAAAATAATTGTTTGAAAGATAAAACTTGAATTAAAAAATTAAATTTGGATAAACATAAATTTAAAATTGGGATTAAAGTAATTTGAGTTTAAAATAAATAGAATTTTGGAATTAAATCAATTTGAACTTGGACAGTATTTAAAAATATGAAATTGGATTAGGAATCGAATTAGATTCACATTATATTTTATTGGCTCGAAATGATCAACATAGCTAGACGAACAGGCTTAAATTTAAAAATGGGAAAATTATGACGACACGTTTTTATTTGAGAATAGAGAAATAAATATTTATTTAATTTTTAGCTTGAAAATTCTCTGTTGTTACATAAACAATAAATCAAAGTTTGTTTTTAATCAATGAAAGAAGACTTGGGATTTCACGATTTCACGTATTCAATAATTGTAATTTCACCATTCAAGTTTTAATCTATTAATGTGATCGATCGAGTTCACTTATGCATATGAAATTCCCCTCTCGGGTTTAAATTAATTCTACCGAATTAGTCAATCGTGTTTCTAGACAGTAGGTTGTAATGATTCGGTATATGAAATACAAAAACTCAATTTAAGATCGCATTAATAACAAAAGTATATTTCTATCGTTCGTTCAATTACCGAGTTTTATTCCTAGATCTTGTTCGTTAGCTCACTTCTCGAATTATGAAAATAACTCATTAAATCAATGAATTAGTGATCATTTAATTTATGCATTAATAACAAAATAAAACTGTCACATGCAATTAATATGTAAAACTTGAACAATGTACTTAAAAATGAAAAACTACGCTACATCGTTAATCCCAAAAAGTAGTTTAGTTATTTATCATGAAAATAATAAAGATGCAATAATAATAAAAACTAAACATCATGAGTAATTCAAATTAACAAAGAAGAGAACTCTTGCATTAAGAATATTCTGTGTTCACGCCTTTGCCTTTAATTATTCTTCCACGATCTTGATGAGTGAAACTTGAATTATGTCTCTTGAATATGTGTGTAAAAAGTCCCTCTCTCATGCATGAAAAGCTCATTATATAGGTTTCCACGAAACCTAGGTAAAACACAACTTGAAAATACACATGAGCCTTTTTCTCGCTGGGTCGGACAACTGCGCAATCGTTAGGGTGATAGTTGTTCGGTTTGGTTTTGGTTCCAGAAGAACCAAATCAAATCATAAATCGATGGTTTTTTTACTAATGGAACCAATTGGTTTTTTTAAAGACATGGAACCAAATCGGAACCAAACCGTTCAGTTCTGGTTTGGTCTAGTTTGGTTCTGGGACAATTACTTGAATTTTTAAATAATAAATGCAAATTAAAACATGTTTATATCCGCTTCTTCATTAGAATCCATCTACATTATTACTAAATAGAAAATGAAATTTTTAGTTAATAAAACAAAAATTTAGAAAAAGTAACATGTTATTCTAAGTCAAAGAAGAAGAAACTCGTCTGAAGGAAGCTCGTTGACCCTTTGAAACTTAGAGAATCGAACATAAAGACCGTTTAGACTTATAGTTATAGATTACGATAAAGTTATGAGTCTCATTCTACCGTGGTGTCGTGTAAGTTAGGGATCGAATTTACAATTTGAGTTTGGGTTAACTCTTGAGAATTGACGAATTTGGTCGAAATTTATATATACATAAATTTTAAAAAATAAATATCAATCCCGTATATTAGACTAGGTATAAAGGGAGTTTTGTTAAATTTATTCTTTATGCATGATTATGTATGTTTCTTTCGATACAAGTAGATAAATCTTTGCATTATTGAGCATTTAGCGTTCATTATTTTAAAAACTCATTTTTTTAAAAACACAGATTCTTCCATTAAGTAATTTTATACATAAACCAAAAACTTTTTTCAAAACTCATTTTAACCACATATTTTTCCGTTAAATAAATAATTTTACACGTAAATCAAAAACATTTTCCTATTTTTTAACCACACAATCTTCCACAAATCATAATATGTTGAAAAAAGTGGAGCAAAAGGGATATTGGACTTTTTACTCTAAAAATGAAATTTGTGCAACATTTTCAGAAGTGACAAATTTCTTGTTCATTTTTCATATGGATGGCATCTATTCAAGTGTCCCTTAATAACAAAACCGTGCTCCAACTGGATACCAATGGCCAATTAGCGTTGACATCAAAATTGGAGACGCGGTTAGTGCATATGTGCAGTTCGACGCGACATGATCGAGGAAAAGAGAGTAAAAAAGGTTATTTGCTTCAAGTATTCTTTAGTTCGAGGCACAAATAAATAGTAATTCCTCATCCTCGCTGTATCGAAACCTATCAACCAAACCAATCATGAATGCCAATGTTGATTATTCACTGGTCATAATATTCACAAGTAAAAAACAATATAAACTGACTGAGCAAGATTAAACAATCTAAAATAAATATTCTGACTTATTTTCCTTCAATTTACCCACCAGGCAACAAATAATAAGTGAACATACTAGAGAATACAATTCTGTTAAAAATGAAAACAAGACGAAGGAAAAGAAAACTATAACAATAACCTAATTTCAAGAAACAAGAGTCCCTTTATGAAACTGAAGAGGATCCAATCTGAGCCCCAGATGGTGTTAAATTTGGTGTCGAACCCGGAGATCTTGTTTCAGAGGATGGCCGATTGCCCGTGATGACACTTCTAATATCCTCAACCATTTTTACAACATCGGCCATTTTTGGTCTCTGTTCAGGCATTCTCGCAACACAACTCATACCTATTTGCAACATTGCTACCATTTCTTCTTCTATATTAGGATACCTCAAGAGCTCGACGTCAAACACTTCACCGGTCCATTCCTCACGTACAACAGAGTGGACCCACCGAACCAAGTGGATAACCTCGTCACTGCCAGAGGCTTGGACAGGTGACTTTCCAGTGAGAAGCTCGAGGAGGAGGACGCCATAACTGTAGACATCAGATGCTTGGGACACCTTTCTTGTATCTGTTACTTCTGGGGCACGATACCCTGCAGTTCGCAATACTTGTGGTGTGATGGGACTCATCAATGTTGCCAACCCGAGATCGGACACACAACCATATTTTTGTGAGTTAAGGAATATGTTCGAGGCTTTTATGTTTCCATGAACAAGCTTCCCACCATTCTGTAAGTGGATGTAAGCAATTCCTCTTGCTGTACCAATAGCAATTTCCAGTCGCGTTTCCCAATCTAACGGAATTCTATCTTCACCCCTCTTTGCTGGGGAAAAAAAAATGCCAAATGAATCAGATTTATGGTCGCTATCTATTGTGGAGTGTTGAAAATGTTCAGCAACTGACCCATTGTTTCAGTTAATGCACTTAAAAATTATTTCAATGAGGTGTGCAAAATCAGCATTTTTGATCTGGCATGCCAGAAGAACAAGACTTTACCTAAATTTAAATATAGAACACAACCATTCTTATATTAAGCAAAAGAATCAGGAGAGCATAAGATTAAAAAGATTTTTTATTTGATTTAACCTTTAACCATAATATGTGAAATCATGTACATCTCCTTATGACAATTTAACCAGCGTGTTAAATCCAGAAGACCAATTTTGAAGTAGATTGTAGCTACAAGTATTAAAAACTAAAAAAATAAAAATAAAAAATGCCACTGGTAAATTTGACAGTTTTGAGACAAATTAGAACTCGTACAAAAACTAAGGCAGTTCTTTTAGCAGCTTGTAACAAGGCTAATAGGATAAAAAAACTAACAAACAAAGCGGGGTGAAGTCAAATAAATAGTCTTTTTCAGAATAAATCTACCTTCTATGACTCAAACTAAATAGAGATTATTGTGTTTAGCATACCATGTAGCAATATAGAAACACTCCCCCGATTGTAGAAATCATATACCATGAGTTTTTCATCATTAGAATAGTAGTAAGATCTCAGAGGAGCAACATTCTCATGCCTGATATTTCCAACAACCTCCATCTGCTGCTCAAAATCCTTTCTCCCAATACTAACTTCTTTCAATCTCTTTACCGCAACTATGGTTGCGTCCTCCAGTGCAGCCTTATATGTAGTACCAAATGTTCCCTTCCCAAGCACCTCAGCTGAAGCCCTCAACAAATCTTCGAGGTCAAATGCAAGGTTACAACCCTCAAAGAAAACGAGCTTTCCATTCGTGCTGTGACTCTCGGAAGCTGCCTTCTTGAGGGATTTTTCTTTCTTCTCTGAATTCACTGCAGTAGCTTTCTTGTCTTCTTTCTTTCTGTTGGTAAGAATTAACAACAAGGCAATCGACACGAATGCTAGTGCACTGGTTCCAATTACAATTCCCAGTATGGCAGATTCACTAAATTTTGAAGAATGCTTCTTTGGTTGGGCTGCGGGGGGAAGAACTGGAGGCTGTGATGTTTGGGGTGAAATCTGATTGCCAGCAAATGCTGAACTAGGAAATCTTAGAAGAGACCGAGGCATAACTCCAGTAAGATTATTGTTGGACAGATCTAACAGTTGCAAACTAGGGAGATTCAGATCAGGAATATTACCAGAAAGAGAATTGTTAGCAAAACTTAAAGCAGTCAAATGAGTCAAATTCGTAACTGAAGGAGGAATACTCCCGTTGAAAGCATTATGTGACAAATTTATTACGTAAAGATTTTTCCAAACTGAAAAATTCCATGGCAATGGACCCTGAAAATTATTGAACTGAAGATAAAGACCAGTCAAATTTCCAAGCTCCAGAAGATCAGTAGGGAAAAAGCCACTAAAACCGTTAGATCTCAGACTCAAGATCTGAAGGGCCGATAAGCGCCCAAGAGTGTTCAAAGGAAGGCGACCACGGAATCCAATTCCAGGCAATCGAACAGCTATTACTCTTGAATTATCATGATTACACGTGACACCAGTCCAATTGTTGCAAACAGAAGTTCTCTCATCCCAGTTCAGATTCCTGGAGTGGGAAATATTATCAATGAAATCGAGCAAGGCATGTTTGTCTTCAATGGGTTCAGCTCTTGATAGCAAGCAAAGACTCCCAAACAGAAGAATTGCTTCAAAAATTAACTTGATTCCCATTTTCCCTCTCACTATCTCCAGTTCCAAAGTGAAAGCCCTAGCCCTCAAATGAATTTATGCATTTCAGCCATCTATCTACAGATGTCAAAACCAAAAGAAGTAGAATTGGAAAGTGAAACGGAATTCATACTTAATACACGGGTTACCAACAAATTCATGACCGTTTGTTTTAATATTCTTATAACGTTTGGTCAACCACCCAGTGAATTAATAGATTTTTTTTAAAAAAAAAAAAAAAAAAAGTATATTTTGATAAATCATTAAATAGGAAAATCAACTCTCTGATGGATCATTCATAATATGCTACAATTTTTCATGATTCAAACAGAATAAACTTAATTTCACCAGCAACAAATCTCAAATCTGTAGAAAAACAAACAGTTAGCACTCACCAGTTAAAACAAAAACCTGCTACAAGTCTACAACACACCACCACCAACCATAATTCTGAAAATCAACAAAACCGTCAGTCAGTAAACCAGTTGCATAAACTCCAAATCTAAAGATAAATCATCAATCAAATTACAAACTTAAAATTGAGTGCAAAAGAGATGCATGCATAGAGATAGAGAGAGAAAAAAAAACATACTAGTTGGTGATAGATTGAAACAATTGGGGGTTTAGGGACAGAGCAATAAATGAATGAAAGTGTTGTGATAAAAGCATAGCACATATTTTATATTTCTCTCCCCTCTCTCTCATGGATTCATGAGGGAGGCGCGCGAACAAAGGAATTTGCACGTGATGATGTAGCGTAATATACAATGGTAGTATTCCAGTGCAATGCAAGGAACCTTTTTAATTATTTGTATTACGTATTCAAGTTTTGAATAAGCCTACGTTTGGTTCTCAATTTGACAAAAAAAAGAGAGAGAGAGAGAGAGAGAGAGAGAGAGTTTTCAACATTAAATGATGTGATATTATTAAAATGTATGGTAAAAATTGAGTATATAGGAGAGAAAAGAGTTTAGAAAATGGCAATCTAAATATATATATTTTTTGAAATTAATTTGAGAATATTTTTGCGTTTACCTGACCACAAATTGAAGTGATTCATAAGGTTGTAAAAAATTGACTATTCAGAATAAAATGGTTTTGTGATCCCTAAAGTAACTTTAAATTAATCAATTTTATTAAGCTTGCGTTCGACAGCTACTTATAAAAGGTAATGATTGTCTTTTTTTAATTTAAATAATTTTTCAAACTATGTTTTTAGTCACACATATTTCCGTCCAATTTCCAATCATATATAAAACACAAATAATCCATTATAATCAGATTAATGAGCAGTTGAACACTCATTTTTTAAGCTATTATAAATGAGATTTTTTTATAGATTTTTGATAAAATTGTATTAGATATTGGTTGAAAATTTATAGATCTTATGAAATGTGTGGTTGAAATTATTTGTTGACCGTGACATAAATTGAAACCTTAATTGATATCAAACAGGGGCTAACTATTTTTGTGCGAATCAAATTTTATTGACTAATTAGTGAGATCTTATATGATCACAATTGTATAATTCTTGTTTATAAATATCAATGTTTAGAAAATCGGAAATCGGTTCGAACCGGAAAAGGCAACAGGTCAAGAGTCAAAAGGTCTAATCGGGTCGAATCGGGGTCGAACCGGTTTCAATTAAAATATAAAAATTATTTAAAAATCACAAAAATTCTAAAAACACAAGTTATTTTACAAATAAACTAATATTTACTCATTTAGAAAATAAATTATACACAAAAATAGCTTAAAACAATAAAAAATTAAAAAAATAAAAAGAAAAAAAGAAAACCGGTTGAACCGGCCGGTTTTTTCCAGGTGAAACGGTTAAAAACTGGCTGAACCGACCGGTTTTTTACGTGCCGGTTTTTGGGATGAACTACCGGTCCGGTTCCCAGTTTTCCCGGTCAAACCGGCCGGTCCGATCCGGTTTTCTAAACACTGATAAATATGTTTATGAGTAACATATTTTTTCAAATCATTTTTTAAATATACAATTTTTTTCAAATTGAGCCCGTTTGGTTCATGGAAATTTTTTTATTTTTGTGATTTTTTTTTTTTTGTGATGGATGTGTGGTTTAGATTGATTTGAAAAGTAAAAAAATTGTGGGATTAATCAAAGATGGATGGTTGAAATTGAATTTTAAAAGTTTTGATAAAAATTTTTGATGCACCAAACAAGCTCTTACTTTTCAATCCATATTTTATCTCGAAAATATTACATTTTTTATTTATATATATAAAAAAAAAAAAAAAAAAAATTCCAAGCAAAGACAAGACTCTATTCTTTAACATAATCATTACAATCAATGTTGTAAAATTCGACTCGGCCAGATCGGGAAACCTGTTACCTAAGCCAAAACTCGTTGAGGTCAAACTCGGTCAATGACCTAGGTTGACCAGGGAAAACCGATTAACCCTGAGTCAAACCAAAGTCTACCATCTAACCCTTGACTTGATCGGCTCGATAATCATGTCGGGTCTTAACACAATTATTACGATTTATAAATTAATTTATAAATAACACAATTTTCAAAACTAATTTTTAGCAACATTTTTCATTTTTCCCACCAAATAATAATAAGAGTATGGTATAAGTGACAAGGTACTTTTAAATGACTCCGTGAAACTATTGACAATTCAAATTTTTATAAAGAACAAAATTTGTCAATGTGAAGTTCCCTTCATTCGAGCATTTCTTTCATTGAGTTTATCATACACAGAAGAAAAAAAATAATAAAACATTGGAATCTAAAAAAAAGGCCTTGCTTTGACTTTAAAAACAACGAAAATTCCTGAAGAAACAGGTTATTATTGAAACGGATTCGTAGTATTCTATATTCAGAAGTAAGTTTTTGAGTTTTCCAATGATTTTTTCTCTTTTTTTTTTTGATCAAAATGATTTTTTTCTCAACTGCCGTGCATGCGGGTGACTTTTCAAAGGGTAAAATGAACAAAACGTCACCAAATTTTAGAAGTGGGACTAACCCAACCTTTTTTTTTTTTATAAACTCAATTTTATTCTCCCAATAAAATAATTTTACATTTAATTTGAGAAAAAAATCTCAAAAAAAATACTTCTCCTGAATCTATTCTTAGGCTGCGTTTGACAGCGATTGTGGAATTTGGGTGGAAAGAAAATGAATTCCAGGGAATTGAATTCTAGGGAATTAAATTTCTGGAAATTGAAAATTTAATTTGTTTGATGGGTTTAATTTTCTAGGTAGAAAAAATGGAGAATTTTTCAACTTTTGTTGTTTGATTGACATTATTTTCCATGAAAAATAAAGTAAAATTTAGCTATTATAATATATATTTTTTTTTCATTTTTTAACAAGTTTGTACTTAGTAATAATAATGTTATTTTTTGGAAAAAAAATAAATCAATTAACAATAATAAAAAATGATCAAACGTAACAAAAATGGTATAAGATTTCCATGAAAAATAAAACATCCTCCCCCCTTAGAAAACAAATTCATCCAAAACAAGGAAAATACCGGATTTCGAGGCAAGTGGAAAAATGAATTCCATGAAAAACTTAGGCAACCAAACAGTGCAAAGTTGGAAAATCACGTGAAAAATATGACGAATCAAACGCAGCCTTATATTCTTAAAAAATATGACTCAAACAAGAACTAAAAGGCTTAAATTGTGCATCGAGGTTGTGTGTCATTCATATAGCATAAATTGGTTTATTTATTTTTGAGGTAAAAAGTGTAATTAATAAATAGTTTATTTATGTTTATAAGTAAAATGTGTGATTAAAAAGTGAAGAGAGATAAAATGTATGTTGTTAAAAAATGATTTGAAAAATTATGTATTTTTTTTTATATAAATTATAATAATTACGTTAAATAATAGAGGTACGGAGATTTCTTGTTTCTGACTAATTCAACAATATCGTTAGACTTTTATCATTTTACAATTATTGTTACGTTAATTTGATGCCTAACTAAGCTACGGACCAAAATTGCTGCCTAACTAAGCTATGTACCAAATTGCTTCTTCCATTTATGGTCTTTAAATAAAATAAGAAAATAATATGACATGAACTTGTCCTTAAAGTCTAAATGAAGTTATCCCATATTAAAGTCGGAATTGTGGCAAATTTAACTCTAGGTTTTGTAAATCTATGCCATATTATATGGTCATGCTCATCGGGGCGGAACTAGAAAACTTAAAAGTAGTAGGTTAGAAAAATATGGGGTAGAGATGAGGGGAGGCTTCCACTTAAAGTCCGCCCCCGAATTTTATTTTATTTTATTTTATTTTTTTTTGGAGGCAAAAATAAAAAAAAAAAAAAAAAAAACAAAAACAAAAAAAAACTCCAACTTAAAACATGTAAATATAACATAATATAAAATATCTAAGAGATAAAAAAAATGATATCTATGTTTTGACAGCCAGTTAGCACTCAACATAATGCACGAGGAGGTGACTGAAGATGAAGTTACGTTCATAGATTGAAGACATAATATCCTAGTTGTTTAATTCCTCCTTTTTGTTAAGAAAAATTTCACAAACAACTTACTAAATAAGCGATTTATAGATAGATGAGTGAGTGATGTTTTATTTAACTTACTAAATAAGCGATTTATAGATAGGTGAGTGAGTGATGTTTTATTTAAACATTTGCAAATTCATAAGAAAACCTAGTAGGCTTGGTCGGAAAAGTTTGCAAATGCATAAAAAAACCTTGTGTCTTATTTTTTGGATGAAATGTGGATAATTGGTTGAGCTTATGACTAAAATCTAGTAGGGTTGGGTTGAAGAAATTAGGAAATCATTGGACACTTGAACTTGATCGAATAGAAATTCTAAGATGAAAGGGGAAAAAAAGTCAAAATTTTTAAAAATTCTTAGTTGGCTGGGGGCGGACTAAAGTCAATGACTAGTTCCGTCCCTGATACTCATGCCACATTCAAGAATTAGGTTAAAAAAAAAATAAATTTGACTTGCTAAGAAGTGATGTCACACGGTTTACAAAATAATAATAATAATAATAATAATAATAATAATAATAATAATAACAACTCTGCCGACCATTACGATAATGTATTAGTGTGTGTTCATTATCATGTGGGCAGACAGCAAATCTCTCTGGCAGTTGGTTTAATTACGTTTACATATTAATTTGTTTGACCAATTATTATTAATAATTAATTAAGTTTCCATTTCCAATCTACCATGTTCAGTGAGATTAAAATGAAATTTTTAGTAAATTTTGAAAAGTTGAAGATCTCGTTAAATGTGTTATTGAAATTAATTGCTGACTTTGATTTATATTTTAATTTAAGTCAACCCCATTTTGTAAGATTATAATCTAGATTTTAATTTAAGTCAAAGTAAACAATTAATATCAATCACATATTTTATAGGGACATTACATCATTTTAAATACACATTTTATCAACTTCTTTCTAAATATGCTAAAATTCTGATTTTAATCATCACCAAACAAGGTCGTACCTTTCTTCATTTCTGCTACTAGCAAGCTACATTGGGACATTGGACAGTTATTTTAACCAATTAAAGTTGGATAAATTTTTTGTAAGAAACTAAATACCAAAACACTCATCTCTCACTAAGCAACGAAGAACAACAAGTCAACAACAATTTATGAAAGGGACGTATGTAATCAACGAACGAGCACATTCGGAAAACTCCCAAGTTTTATTGCCGCAGTCTAAGAACTCTCACAAAATGGTTAAGAATCACAACAAATGCATTCACTAGTCACTACCTTGTGTCCCCACAGTTAGAATTTTATACAAATTCGTGTTAATGACATTCCAACTATTGGGATTTGGGACCAATAACTCAAATTTTTCGCCAAGAAAACTGCTTAAAAATTGTCCCAACATGCGAAGTAGTTTTTTGGCATGTTCAAAATCACCTGCATATGTCAATTCGTTGTGATGTAAGATCATCTCCAGTGATACACGCACTTGAAGCTGTCAACTGTGTGAGAGAGAGAGTCAACTGTGTGTTAGAGAGAGATACAAAAAATCTTACATCCCACTTTAATATCACTTTTTTCCTTTCTCTCTTTCACTTTCTCCCTTCTTTTATTTGAAATCGTATCTCTTCTTTTTTACTTTTTTCTCTACTTTTTCTCACATTCTTACTTTACATTTTCTACTTAAAATAATATATCTATCTCTTTCTCTCTCCTATCTTGGACATCTTCTCGTTGGAGATGCTCTAACTGCAACAAGTAATCGTCAATGTAAGCCTCCATTTGTTAAATTTTTTTATAAGTAATAGATTTTTCCATGTCAGTTTTAAACTATACACATTTCCTCAAATTACTTTTAACCATATATTTTATCTCCAAAAAATATCAAACTCTTTGTTTATAAACAACTTTTTTTTTTACCAAGAAATCAATTGGTTAGAATAACTCGTTTGTTTTTTTTTTTTTTAAATGAGTTTTGGGTCTACACGCAACAACTCCCCTACGCTATTAGTTCAAAAGTCAACTCCGGTTAATGTATTGCATGTCCCATCCTAAGCATTCGCTCATTCATCACAACCAATTCAATCTCATGAGTTACTCACTTTGATGTCTTGCACTGAATTCCTTAAAGACTCTGTTTGGTAAATGTTTTTTATTTATAAACAAAGAATTTGAAGCATCAATGGGGGCTGGTGATGACAACGAGGCGGGTCCCTCCGACCGGTACCCCACCCCACGAATTTCGGGTCGCGACGAGTTAATCTCATCGCCTTGTTTAATATATTTTTTTTCCAGCATTTTTTATTTTCTCTCCTTATTTTTTTATTAATTTATTTATTTGGGGCGGGTTTAGGTCTGGGCGGCCAAACCCGCCCCCGCCTAGTGACCCTCGGGTCGTGGGAACCTGCCCCACCGACCATTCGAGTCGGGTTTTTTGTCATCTCTAATGAGGACTAAAAAACCATCAACATCAGATAAGTCCTCATTGGATTATCATGTAAAAAACTTCAATATCCTTTTCTTGTTGTCAAAGAGTCGCATCTCTCACACACATAGCATCAGCCTAACTAATACCTATGTAATGAATAAATACTCATCATTTCTATTCATTTTCCTCATAGAAAGGCCTCTACGATCCAAAATTTGAGCAATCTCCTCAGTGGCGAACACAGACATTTTGTAGGAGTAAGACACAATCAGTGTCGAAGCTAGGAAGTACATATTGTGAGAGTAAAAATATGGGGGTGAAGGGGGAAGACCCCCCCCCCCCAAGGGTTCCCCCTAGTTTGGAGTGATTACCCCTCCCATGAGATTTTTTTAACATACTTGGCCTATCAGTTTGTTCATAAATTCATTTAATGTACAAAATTGTTTGGCCATATTGTCTAATGTGTTGTGAAACTATCAAAATTCTAAACTAGAAATATAGAGAGAGATTGAGAGCTAGAGAGAAGGAGGAGGATTCTTCTTGATTCTCAAGAATGGTGCAAGAGATTACAATGAATATAGGCCTATTTATAGGAAAAATATAGGAGTTAAATATAAGTCATTAATACATTAAATATAGTAAATATTAGGTAATATTGGATGTGATGTAATGAAATTAGGTAATGATTTCATAACACTCCCCCTTTAATGACTTATTGCTCAATTGTCTGCCTGTTTAAAACCTTGCTAAGAAATCCCAGTGGGATAAAACTTGAGCGAAGGAAAAAGAGTACAGCTGCTCCCCCTGATGTTGGTCATCATTAATCATTGAGTCTAATATCCAAAATGACATCAATGATAAGTAGTACAAATCATGTACTGGAAACTTCGAATTATGAAGTATTGAAGTGTTTCATTGCTTTATTGCTTTATTGCTTCAGTGCTTTTAGTGCTTTAGTGCTGCATTGCTTTAGGTCTTTAGTGCTGCCTTGCTTTAGGTCTACCTCGTTAAAATCTTGTCAGTAAAACCCAATGGGACAAAATCTGAACGAAGGAAAAAGAGTACAGCCGCTGCCTCGTTAAAACCTTGTCAGGAAAACCCTGTGGGACAAAACCTGGACGAAGGAAAAAGAGTACAGCATGACAGCATGATTCTCCCCCTGAAGTGTGCAATCAAGTATTCATGAACCTTTTGAATAATGATATCATCTTTCGTCTGAAATATGTATATATGAAAATCTTCTTATGTGTAGCCGATATCATAACATTCTTCATAAGATGTGTATGATTTTCTTCATTTGTTGATATCATTCCAGCACAATTTAAAGAGAGAGCTTGTTGTTGAATTATTACTTGCAGATAGTTGTGACAATGTCTCAAAAACCTTGCTAGGAAAACCTTGTGGGACAAAACCTTAGCGAAGGGAAAAAGAGTACATTATTCTCATTGATACGCCATAATTGTTCCATAATTGCTGCCTCATTAAAAATCTTACTAGGAAAACCCTGTGGGACAAAACCTCAGTTAAGGGAAAAAGAGTGCAGTGCGTATTTGTTCCCTTCATAGGAATATCATAAGTATATTAATGCAATCTTAAATTATTTCATCAAACATATAGTTTGTGATGAGCTTTTATAAATAGTTTATAACTCATTTATGAAGTCATAGCTCATTTACTGAACATTCTATACCAAGCAATGTTTAGTTATTTAACTGATTGCATTACTCAAATCTAGAATTGATTCACTTCTATCAAAATCTAGAATTCACTTCTGATGAATAATTAAATATTCATTTTCAAATTCACTTCGGGTGAATATTCATTTTCCCGGTGGATAATATAATTTTGCATATTGAAAATCAATTGCATGCCCAAATATTCAAATATAATAATAGTACACTCCAATTTCATTTTCAACATATTATATTATGGGGTTATATGTATCATATCATTCTTCATGTTATTTTATTTTAAGAATCACATTTCATTCTATAATGATATTATTTTGGGAAAATTGAATCTTTCAATGATTTATACATGTACGTTCTTGCACTTTATAAACTGCAATTTCTAATTTGCAGGAGCATAATCAATCATTGAAATAGATATCAATTTCGACATATAATCTATAATCATTTCGCTTGAAATCCCAACGTACCGCGATCAACTGGTACATCAAAGAAAACTCCCAAAGTACCGAGATGAGAATCACACTTTTTGATCTCACTCATTGGTATATCAAAGAGCTCAAACTAGTGAATTTAGACCATAGTCTATCCATCATATTTCATGCCAGTTTTATGAAAAAATTTGCGCGCAACGAGTCGTCTTTTACGACTGTGAAATATTTTTCATTTGTACATATAATTACTGGCTTTACACATTTAAGTGTTTTGACTTCAGGTCTTATAACAATAATCCCTACATTGGGATTTTATACTTGGCCAAAGTATTATAACTTCACCAACCTCATTTTCATAAGAGGGTTGTTTATGTATGTAGTCGACTTATTTATCGATTCCATTTCAATATAACATAGAGAGATCTCTTTATATGTTCTATCATCAGGCCTGAATCTCTTATCATTTAATTATGTCCCTTTTACTCACTATGAGTATTTAGCCTCAAAGGGATCATCTCAATTATTCAAGAGATATTTGTTTTTGGAATCGATTGTCATTATGCTTCAGGCATAATTACGCTTTAAGCTTGATCACGCTTCATGCGTATTATTGTTTAATTTCCCCATAATATTCAAGAATCTTGTATTATATCAGTCGGCTAACAATACCGCAACACATGTCATTCATATTTATGGATATAATCATAATATTATATCTAAGTGCATTTTGTTGGAGTGTATATAAATATCGCACTTTTTAGAAATCATAAAGCTTTACAAGCAAATCTTTATTTCATCGTATTGACATGTTTGTATGTAGAATATTGTTGCATAAGAAATATTTATATTCAAGTTGTTCTTATAGCAAATAATTTGAGGCTATTAATCTGCTAAATCATTAGCAATATAATATTATATTATCTCAACTAATTCGTAAAATCATTAATGACTTTAAGATATATTCATGCTAGCATTTATCACTTTGCTCGTAATATCATTATTTGAGCAAATAATCAGTCATTCATTTTCTTAGTGAGATAATTAATTTGATTTTCAGAACAAGCAGCAATGATAACTTGTTAACCTGAACAATCTTCTGGTTCTTTAATGAATGCCATTTTGCATTCTCAATAAATCTCATTATTGAATTGGAACCCAACCAATCATTATAGAACTTCTGGCTCAGCAAGATATTTCATTTGTACATATGTATGAACTTCTGGTTCAATACAGTATTCATTTAATCAGTACGTATTTCTGTATAGTTCAAATCAGTATACTTTTATTACTTTTAGTATACCGAAAAAATCAGGTACAATATCCAAGGAAATATCTCATGATCTCAATCTTGTCGCCAAATCTTCTCTTATTTCGAAAAAGGTAATGACGCATTATCTCATTGTTCCCACATTTTCAATAATTTATTCCATTATTTCTTGATGGAATCGATATCACTGACACGCGGAGCGCTCCTTTACGCGTTTAAATATATCATTTGGGAAGAGATTAGATCCATAAAAAAATGGATGTTATATTATCAAATATTCGCAAATATTATTCTAATCTTCCGGTAAATGTTTTGAAAAAGATTTACCGAGTTCGACTTGAAAGATTGAGGCTGCTGATGGATCAAGGCTTTCCAGAAGATGTTCGTTGGTTGATCGAAGCAAAAGTTCGATTAGCTGGTGAATTACCAGATTCATTTTCTAAACACATGCCTGGTTTAGGTAAGAGTACTTTTGCAAAGAAACGAAGAGCAAAAAGGCTTAACGGTTGTTACAAATGTGCTCGTTGGACATGTGATACTCGTTGCAAATCAGTAGGATATTCTTCTAGAAATCGGGATGATAAAATCGATTTCATTAAGGGTGGACTGAGTAAGGAGTCATTGGGTGATATCCGATTAACTCTTGAGACGCACCCAAGTGGGTATGTGCAACGTGAACTCCTTTCCTTATATGCTCAATTTAACAAGGATAAAAACCGTTATAGTCTCGAAAATATAGTAGCAAAAGATCTTGTTTGCCAGGCTGTTATAAACAATGATGTTTTGGCTATACAGCATTAATATAAGGTAAATCAGTTTATTGTGTGTATATATTTGTACATAAAATATTTTCATGTTTCATTTCTCGAGTATTGACAAAGTGTATTGAAAAATCACCGAAAGGTAAGCTTTATCAAAAGTAGTGTAATTTAGTCAGAATTAGGTTTTCACTTTTTCAAAAGATGAGCAGTAAATAGTGAAATTTTTCAAGTTTAAAAAGCCAATGATTTTCACAATTTCATGCATCCCAAAATATCATTTTCTCATAAGTTTTTCATTCCTTATATTCTCAAAGATGGAAGGACCAAAATTTCGACAGATTAAAACTATCTGTTTATTTTGTAGATTAACTGGATCTCCATACTAAGCCTACTGGGCTTTTAAATGTTAACAATTTCTTTGATGGTTTGCTAACATTTCTTGATTATGCTGTGGAACAGGGATTCATCACTCCATTTTCTAGGAGAATCCTTATTTCTGCTCCTACTATCGAGGAACTGCTGGATAAGTTGCAATCATATGTCCCCATACAAGATCCAACAGGAGTTAAGATAGATTGGTCGCAAGGAAGGGGAATCAAGCGAAAATGGAGTCCGGTTAATGTAAACTTAACTTTGTGAATCCTAGAATAGATGGTGGTAGAGTACGAAGTATTCTTACTCTTGAGACACACCTTAAATTTCTAGAATTTTATCAATGTTTAATCTTGTGTACCTCAAAGATAGGTGGTAGAGTACAGAGTATCCTTACTCTTGAAACACACTTCTTTGAGTGTTTCTTTATTTCCTCAAAAGTTCAGAGGTGGTAGGATACGGCTACTCACGAAACACATCTCTAATTTTGAGGATCATAAATGTTTCCCCCTTTTATGTATGACTTGTTTTATGCTTTTTCAGGAGCAATAATGATAATAACATTTTAGTATGTTTAGATGATAATTTTTACTTCTTCTAGAGTAAATATGTACTTCTTCTGGAATACATAATTGCTCGTGCAAGAACTTTTTCAAATACTTATCATCTAATATTCATCTCATAATACTGATGAGATTATTTTCACATTAGCTATGTCCATGCTATCATGTGATATTATCTTATCATACATCAACATTCTCTTGTTGGATAATCCATTTTTATCTATCTTTTCAATACAAATAATGGTAACTCCTGGTACCGTTTGATAAAATATTTTTATTAACATCTATCAACTTCTTATCAATATTTACCAACTTTTGGTAATGATAACTTCTGGTATCATTTGATAAAATATTTTCTAATTTTAGTATTGATAACTTCTGGTATCATTAAATGAAATAAATAACAATAATATTGTATATATATTAACAATAATAATACTGGGGTTTTACCACCACGTATATATGTTGACAACAACCTCTAATATGTTAGAATTAACCAACAATTGAGGTGTTTCTGAAATAATATAAAACTTGAATATATGTAAAGTATTCCGTAAACCGACCATATAGGCGGTGTCAACATAATGAAATAATTACCTTTCATGAGTGAGCGAGTCATATCCTCCAGTCAAGGTATTCATAATAGTGATCAAGTCATATCGTCAAATCCAGTCAAGGTACTCATAATAGTCCAATCCGTTGCGGTATAAATTCAGTCCATAATAACTCAATCCGTCACGGTATGACAATGATTATTTTACTTATACCTTGTTTAAAATCTTTAATTTATCTTGTTGATCACATATTAATCGTTAATTTTCGATTAATTTACTTTTATGTATTACCAAGGGTAAAATTGTCCATAGTTTAATATGTTGCTCATATGGATAAATCAAAACCGTCAATAGGTTTGAAATTTAATTTAGAACAAACTTACTTTTGGTCCGAAGTTCAAAATCCAGTCGGAAGTGCTTCAAAAACGGTTTTTAAGAAAACCGCCACGTTTGATCGCCGAAAAATCTCAAAACTGCACAAAACAGAAAAGTAAGATCATAGAAAAATCAAGAACGTCGATATGAACAAACTTCCTGTTGACGTCATCACCTGAATCGTCTCCACGCGCCGTCACGCGCCGTGTTGACGTCTGCGCGTGGTCTTCACGCGCCTCACGCGTCGCCGCGCCGGTTCCGGTGACGTCGACACGCGCCGGTTCGGAAGAATCGTCCGGTTGCCGTGGTCATGGATCCGGTCTCCGATCATCATTTGGATATACGGTTTGGCGTGAATTTGGTTTGGAAATCTCGAATTTTACAATTTCTTCAATTTTTCTATGTATTTGGAATTGATCTTCTAATCTATGATGTATAAATGATGATTAATAATAATCTGGTTTCTGATACAGAGGTTCATCATTTAGATGCAACTGTAGAGCATACTCCTGTCATATTACTCAATAGGTTAGAGACTCGTGCTGATAACGTGTTGTGAAACTATCAAAATTCTAAACTAGAAATATAGAGAGAGATTTAGAGCTAGAGAGAAGGAGGAGGATTCTTCTTGATTCTCAAGAATGGTGCAAGAGATTACAATGAATATAGGCCTATTTATAGGAAAATATAGGAGTTAAATATAAGTCATTAATACATTAAATATAGTAAATATTAGGTAATATTGGATGTGATGTAATGAAATTAGGTAATGATTTCATAACATAATGTCTATTTTCATTTTTACAGTATGTATGCTTTGTAAGTTTACCTTCTCAACGATGTCTGAGTGAGCTCTCCCACTAGTGTATGTTTGATATGTGGACTCAACTCCGTCATTGGTTCATAACGATGGCAAGGTCCTTTTGTGTAGCGACCGAGAATTTTTACGCAATTTAATACTTATTTCAAAGTTTCGAAAATCGTGCCGCTGCAATCTCACCCATCTTAAGTTAACGTCACGACGCGCTCGTCTAGCCAAGTCGAGAAATATCGAGTTAATTCAATTTTAAACAAATTTCGAATTTCTAAAATTATATCATTTTATTTATTTATTTATTTTATTTCTTTCAAAATCGTTTTAAAGTCCAAATTGTGTTAAGATCATTTTATCAGATCCATTTTCCAACTCAGTTGAATTCACGCGTATTATTTTCTCGTTTTCCGTTCTTGTGTATCAAAACCCCATAAAATTCCCAACATATTCAACCAACCCATACCTCCACCAACTCCAATTAACTCCACCCCATACCCTATTGCCCTCACATTTCCCAACTCCCCCTTCTTATCTCCATCAGATTTCCCCTTCCTCTTCACAAACCCATCTCAGCATCACCCCAAACCGTCCCTGTTCAAGCTCCTTACAGCTCCATTTTCAGCCTCCACTCCAGCAAGGTAATGCCCTCCTCCTCCTTCACCATTACCATTACCCCCACCACTGCAGTATATCTCCGCCCCCAACGCAGCCATTGACCAACCGCTGTAACCAGCTCAGCTCCATTGCAGCCTCTTCCCAGCATCACCAACACAACCACTTCGACCTACCGTTTACCTCATTCACCTGCAGCACCACCACCAACCTCCAACTCACCACCTCCATCACGCCACCAACCGCCATCGTCACCACTACTCAACCACACCCAACGCGCCCCCTCCCCCACCAATCATCATCATCATCACCACCACCACCACCGCCACCTCCAACTCACCTCCACCAGCGGCCTCCTCCCAACTCCACCGTAATTCCATTTCCAGCAACCAACTCAGCCCCATTGCAGTCTCGGCCAACCCCCAGCAAGACCAAGAACCACCACCCCCTGCAGCAGCGACACCACCAACCACCATCACCGCCATCAACACACCTAGTCCACAACCTTCCAGCCACTATTGTCGAACATCCATCACGCACATCACCACCCATTTCCACCTCAACTACCGTTCGAAAACCGCCACAATCTCGCCGCGACACCACCACACACACCCATCATCATCACTGCCCAATCCCAACCAAAAACCTAAGGAAGAAATCCCATAACCCCAGAAATCCTTTCTCTTACCTCAATCGCCGGTAAGTTCGCCGAAAAATCGCGAATTCATGCCTCGGTTATTCTCGATTTTTCGCACCAACCTTGCTATTTTGTCACCGCCTCCTCCTCCGTATCACCGCCACGCGACGGCGATGATACCGCTGCGGTATCGCCGGCAGAACTCCCCCAGGTTGATCCCCCCATCTCCCAGCCTCCTCCCTCTCGCTCTCTTCGTCTGAAGAAATGGATAGGAGAGAGAGAAAGATTTGATTTTTATATATATATTGATTTTCAGCAAATTTGCAGCTTTAGTCCCTAAGTTTGCAAAATGTTTTAAATCAGTCCTTATAGTTTTAAAATTATCTTTTCAGCCCTTAACTCCTTTAAATGATTTTTTAAATCGGCCCTCATTCTTAAAATCAATTATTTCGAGCCCCCTAATTTAATATTCATTTTTAGCTTCGACCCAACTTTTGAAAAATATTCATTTTAGTCCCTCAACTTTCAAATCATCAATTTTGGTCCCCAATTGTAAATTATCATTTTTAAACTACAGATTTCAAAAGACTAATTCGACTTAATCATCTAATTGGCTAGACGAAGCGTACGGAGAATTAAAGAATTGAAGTCGTTCCCGCTCAACTTTGCACTCGTCAAGTTTACGGTAGACTCGCCCCTATTAATTGATTTAAATTATGATTGCATATGAATGTGTATGTTATGTGACTTATGTGAAAGTCATTTTTATGAAAAGAGAAGAGACGAGAATGTATTTCTTCGGAAATAATTATGTTGTTATGCTTGTCATAACTTACTTGCTTAAATGCATGAGAAAGAAAGAAGAGAATATCTTGCAAGATAAATGATGATGTTATGCATAACATGCGTGCCTTAAGTGCACGAGACGAGACTACCCACACCCTATGATTTTAAAGAGCCTATGATTTTCAAAGAGAAGCCCCGTGCTTTAATGCACAAGAAGAGACTACCCACACCCGTTTTCTAAAGAGTCGGCATTAATATGTTCAATTATATCGTAGATTAATTAATTGACGATGAGTCTACTGAGTATTTCATTCGAAATGCTCAACCCGTTATTTTAACAGTTTTGCAGATCTCGGAGACGGTGGCAAGTGATGGATGATGGTGGCAATAATCGTTAAATGGTTGAAAGTCTTACTTTAATGATTTCCGAATTTCCAACCATGGGAAAATTTTGAGAATTTCAGTTATTTGAGAAATTATGACTTTGTCAATTGGTTTACAATATTAATGGCTAGATTATTATTTCAAATTGTTTCATAAATGTTTTCAATTCTATCGATCATTACAGTTTATTTAATGTTTCCGAAAATGAATTTCAATTATTTCTTCCGCTAAAATATTATTTTAAAAGTTAGATCAGACAATGACGTGGTGAACCGGGTAATTAGAACTCGGGGCGCTACATTTTGTATCTAGGTGCTTTGTTGACCCTCGAATTGCTCAATCACAGAAGGAATATATTGCTGTGTAATTGGCTCATTGTCAGGATTTTTATGAGGCATGATGCTTCAACCTTTTCTTACACTAATTTTCCAGTTGGACGTGCCAAAGTGTTTCATGTAATGATAAATATTCAAAACATTTAATGTTCAAATCGTTTTTCAAAGATAAAAATTGAAACTATATGATTAAGCACATGAGATCCAAAGAAGATCAAGGAAGAATTGAAGATATTCAAGATAAAGATTTAAGTGGGAAAGCATAACTTAAAGATCAAGAATACAAGCATACAAGATTGGATTTCAAGTTGAAGTTGATTTTAACCTATGTAAAGGTATAAAGCTCTCAATCTTTAGCGATGAAATTCAATGGGCTCGAAAATGATTTTTATGCATCAAGACGCTTACTTGAAAATTCATTACTTGCATAAAAACATATTTTGGCTTCAAAATATGAAAAGAATTTTAGCAACAGACAAATATTGACATAAATAAAAATTTCCAAAACTTGTATATTTTAGTCCACCGAAAGTTGGTATACCGAAATGTCATTTTTGATCAACTGAAACTCCAATTGTTGAAATTATATAACGGCTATACTCATCTTTTAGTCGACCAAAACTCCTGATTTAGTCAATCGAAAGTCCTTGATTTTCAGTTTCTTGATATATAAATAGCCATGTTTTTAGCTTTCAATTTGAACGACTAATAAGAGATTTCGAAAAGTTTCTTGTGAAAATTCATTGTTGTTACTTGATTTATATTTATCTATCTTCATAAGAAAACTTTGATTGATCTAAACATTGTTTTATCAAATTTATCAAAGTCTTTGAAAGAAAGTTTTTGTGAAGATTATTGGGTTTATATTGTTTAAACTTCTTCAACATCTTCACATTATATATTGGAATTGAAGTGTAAGCCTCTCTTTATTCTAAACTTGTTTTAATTTTTTAAAGAGAGAATTTCAATTGAAGAACTTTGATTATTGCTACTATACTTTTCATTATCATTTGATTTATCGAAGTTCCACTGCCTAAACACTTTGAGCTTAACTTATTGTTGATTATTCAAGTGTGACATCTCTTGGTACTTAAATTGATTCAATCATTTAACAAGATATTCTATTCTTTGAAAAACTTTGTTTGATTACATTAAACTTTTCATTATCATTTGTATCAAAGTTTTTTTCTAACATTCGAACTTAATTCATTGCTATCTATTGAAGTGTTAGCCTAACTTTCTTGAGACTTAATTTGAATATATCATTTTTCAAGAGAGTTATTTCAATTGTAATTCAATTCATTATATTTGGTTGTTTCGAGAGCCATGAGAAAACTTAATTGCTGTAAGGATTGATGTTCTTTGTTGTAAGTCACCTAAGGATAGGTGCTCCTTGTTGTAAGTCATTTAAGGATATGTGCTCCTTATTGTAATTCACCTAAGGATAAGTGCTCTTATTGTAAGTTACAATTATAGTGGGTTTGACCTTGCTTGTAACGGAGAGCTCGGCGACAGAGGACATAGATCACATTGGCTGATTGAACCTCTTTAAAATTGTGTTTGCATCCTCTTCTCCGTTTTACTTACTTAAATTGCACTTACTTTATTTTATCAATGTATATTGTGTAATAATATTTCTAAGTGCTATACTTGATTTATCAATTAAGTTTACGCCTTTATAATACATTACATTGATAGCTAAGTTACTACACTAAGTGTTTATACTTGTGCCTATCAGTTTTTAGCTTGAGATTATTTATCGAAAAGGTTTTGTAAACCATTTCACCCTCTCTTGGTTAGTTACTCTTGGGCTAACAATTGGTCTTAAAGCTTAGGTGCTCATTTTTTGAAAGATTTTACAATCTTCAGTTAATGGTTAATAATATCGGGGGAAAAAAAAAGAAAGAGTTATTAATTCACCTAAGGATAAGTGCTCCTTATTGAAATTCACTTAAAGATTTGGTACTCCTTGCTGTAAGTTACCATTTTAGTTGATTTTGCATTGCTCGTGACGGAGAGTTCGGTAACAGAGGATGTAGATCACATTGGTTGATTGAACATTTTTAAAATTGTGTTTGCATTCTCTTATCCATTTTACTTACTTACATTAAACTTACTTTATTCTATTAATCTATATTCCGCAATACTATTTCTTAGTGCTATACTTGTTTTATCAATTATCTTTACACATTTATAGCACATTACATTGATAATTAAGTTACTATACTTTGTGTTTATACTTGTACCTATTGATTTTAAGTTTGAGATTATTTATCGAAAAAAATTTGTAAACCAATTCATCCCCTCTTGTTTAGTTACTTTTGGACTAACAAACTGCACGTATCTTATTGAGTATTTTAAATACTCACTCTTACTTTAAAATTTTACAGGCTAATTTGGGTCGATGGGATCTGTGGCGGAATAATGATGCGAACTGTCTAATGGATTTGAAGAATTAAAATTATTAAATTTTTCTTATTCCAGTTTTAGTTATTGTTAAAAACATGTTTATTTTATTAAGTTCATTAGGAGAATTTCAATTTCATATTTGGTAAGCTTATGAATATTTTTAAAATTAAAGAAGTATTTGTTGTTTAAGAAATAATTGAGCAAACAAGAAAATAAAAATAACTTTTGATGTTTCCGATCTTTGTAGGTGAGTAATACATAACACATTACTAAAGTACGTACAACCTAATAATTAAAACGAATTAGAAACATATTAGACCTCTTAGAAGAGTATTGTTGGAAATTAAATACAGATTCTCTCTCTACTTCACCCCGTGAACTTTTGATGCTTAAAAAATAATTGAGCAAACAAGAAGATAAAAATAACAATGCAAAATTTCGGATCGTCATAACGTTTCCCTATATAATAAATTGTTACAATCATATATAATTTTTCTAACTCACTAACCCAGTATCAATCCCATAGAATACAGAGAAAATACTAACAACGATCTTCTATCTAACACAAGTCTTTACCCTTTGATTTATCACACAAATATCGCAAGAATCTACAAAGATAAAACTCACAATTTTCTCTCTTTTAGTCACAAATTGGTCACCTCTCATTCTCTAATTTTTGGATCCTCAAAAAACATATTTATAGGTCTAAGAAACCTACAAAACGTACATAATTTGTGTCCAAAAATATTTCCTCGTTGAAATGGAATCCCAAAATAAGGAAAGAGATTTGTTCACAAAGTTTCCAAAAATTGTGATCGATTGAAGGAAACCCAAGCAATTGCTTGGGGCTCCCTTTTGAGACTCAGTTTTTGAAAACTAAAATCAAGTGATTGCCCAGTCAACAAGCCACGTTCCTTTTGTTTTTTTTGTTCCTTCCTTTATTATCAGGCCAAACACCACAAAACCTTAATTGTCTATCAATTCGCCCTGATGAGCCAACAATCTAACTCCATCATGATCAAAACCCTATAATTTGGGTCAATATTCCATCAATTTCCACCTTGACACAAATACATCCAAGCCAAAAATTCAAATTCAAACATTGAGTATCAGGCAAACATTTACACTTTTTAACAAACTCATACTCCACCATATGAGTATAACCACCCAGAATTATCTACGAGTACTGAGATTTTCACTTACTCATGTTGAGAAAAATTGCTGAAAAATTGTTGTGCAACTCCCATCATTTGATTTTCCATGAGAGATCATCAGCCATCGACATCAATTCAACCACACATTTTGCACCAAAGTCAAACCAACGCTTGTGTATGAACACATGCACCCGCCAGTGAGAACACATCCTCTATCATGGTAACTCGGGGCATTCCATGAGGATGTCACCATCTTACTCAAAGTACATCATCGCCGCCCTCTACCAAAAGAGTTGCATTGTCCATTTTCGAGTAGTTAGTCGAATCAGCTCTACCTTTTGGACAATTTCTTCTTTGTCCATAGTTCCAACATGTTTCTTGCTTTTTCATGGAGTTACCTATTTTCTACTTTTCAGTAACAAGCAAATTTTTTTAAGATGAAATATCGCTTCCACCTAATCTCCTTTCTTCAGAGATCAATTCATTTGTAACTTTTGCAAAATTCATTCTTTCCTTCCCGTACATCAAAGCAAGCTTGATGGGATCAAACATGGATGGAAGAGACCAGATGAGCGTCAATGCTATATCCTCACATCAGTCTTGACTCCAATAGATTTCAGGAAAAAAACAATCCCATTGAGAACAATATGATGATCTGAGATTTCCGTACGTGCATTCATTCTCAAAGAATGAAATTGTTCTCCCAAATACAACCGATTTGGTAGGCTTTTCGTCTTATATAAGTTTTCCAATTTTTTTCAAAATTCTTTAACAGCAGATATTCCATGGATATTTGCAAGGACATTCTTGACTAAACAAAGTTGTATTATACTACTAGTCTTCAAATCCAAATTTTTCCAATCTTCATCACTTTTGTTGTATTCAATTTCTTCGTCGGAACTCAAGGTTGGTTTTCCCTTTAAAAGTTTGTGCAATCTCATCTGAATAAAAAATATCATTGACTTGTACTTGCCATAAGTCAAAATTGATTTTTCCGTCAAATTTCTCCACGTTATACTTTTCAGGCATATTTTCTTTTGCTCCTAATTCTTCGAACCACCTAACGCTATGATATCACTTTTTAGGAATTAAACGCATATTCCCTCTCTACTTAACCCCATGAACTTTTGACGTTCAAGAAATAATTGAGCAAATAAGAAAATAAAAACAACGCTAAATTTTTGACCGCTAAAGTCTTTCACTATATAATAAATTGCTACAATCATATAAAATTTCTTTCACTCACCTATGACCTACCCAATACCAATCTCATACACTACAAAGAAAATACTAACAACGAACTTCTATCAAACACAACTTTCTATCTTTTTATTTACTCTACAAAAGATTGCAAGAAACTACAAAGATAAAAACTCTCAATTTTGTCTCTTTTAGAGCCTGTTTGGTATAAGTTATTTTTCGGAAGTTTTGAGAAATTTTATATTTTTTGGAGAATGTTTGGTCGAAAAGTGATTGAAAAATGAGAAAAAATATGAGTTTCATAAAAGTGTGTGGTTGAAAATTTATTTGAAGGAATGTTGAAAATTTTACTCTAGACCAAACAAGCTATTAATTACAAATTGGTCACCTCTGATTTTCTAATTTTTGGCTCCTTATCGTACATATTTATAGGTCTAAGAAACCTGATAGAACGTGTAAAATTCGTGTCCAATAATATTTTTCCATTAAAGTAGAATCCCAAAATAAGAAAAGAAATTTGCCCCCAAAGTTTCCAAAAATTGCCGCGCACTTTTTTTTTTTTTTTTTTTTTTCCTCCATAAGCTGAAAATAACTTCAAGAGTTTCCAGGAATTTTCCATTTATCGAAGTCAAAACAAAATAATAACAAGATTTTGTCTCGTTTTCTTCATTTCTATAGGTTTATCATTCTTGAGTAGAGTAGTCAATATTTCAATATTCAGTACATCTTTTGCTACCGCAATAGCTCACAATTATTTTGGTCTTGCATCACTTTCATGACGAGCATTTTTTTTTTAAAATGACCCAAGTATTATAGGTTCATCACTCTTGTGTAGAGTATTCAATATTTCAATATTCAGTACATCTTTTGCTACCACAATAGCTCACAATTATTTTGGTCTTGCATCACTTTCATAACGAGCATTTTTTATTTTTATTTTTTTCAAATGATCCAAGTATTCAAGCTTTACCTAACTAATCCAGTGAGAGAGTGCTCTTCTCCTTGGTTCACCCTCCATGTAAATCGAGATATGGATACAGTTTATGCACACTTGAAGTAGATATTCAAATAATAGTTCTCCCCATAAATCATCATCTTTATGTCATATGGATGGGACTCCCGGAGGAGTGACGGAACGCAATGTGAACCTGCCTTCAAAACATACTTTTCTATGTCTATCCAAGAATGCCACAGCAAGAAAAAGACGATCAAGAAAACGAAAAATTTCGTCCACTTTGAAGTATCACGCCCAGAATGAAATAAATTACGCAATCAAATAGCTAAACTGAAAGGGGTCACAAACTACTTCACGAAACGGCATAAAAGGAACAGATAGTAGAACATTCTCCAAAGGATTTAAAGAATTAGTGAATGTTATCTCCCAAGAATGGGGAAACCATAAATAATTATTTCATCAAATTGTACCTAAACGTTCATCTAATGTAACTAACTATTCCTGAGTATCTGTCCGATTATGTATATTGATAGAGAAAAGAAAGATCTGTGTCTAGAAATATATATAGGTCTATGTGCACTTTATTCCCAGTCGAACCTGCAACGATGCTAGTCAAGTATTAAAGAGGTGTTTCTTCTTTCTTCTGTCAGAGAAATAATGCCAAAATCAATAACTAAGCAATGAACTCCATGCCAAGCAGTCTGATGCTGTGTAAAAACATCCCTTTAAAAATTAGAGAAACCTCACTTTGCTTTATACTGCTCTTGAGATCTTCATCCAAGACAAGATTATAAACCTGTACATACAGCTCCTGAAAGCCAACAAAACAATTAATTTAGGTTAGGTGCTGAGAAATCAATCGTGAAAGAGTTTCGACATTGGAGGTATTGTAAACTAAATGGCATGTTTGATAAGGGAATTTAATAATTTGGACAGTAAGGAAGAAAAATAAGATAAACTACTCTCAAGTCTAACCAAGTAGTATATATAAAACTGAACTCCAATTTCCATGCCTACTTTATGCTACGCGTGCAATAAACGAGTAAGCTCCTGCTCCAAAGGCCCAATTACAGGAGAGTGGGGGAGGGGGAAGAGAGAACCTGACGACCAAGATGAGCAGCAAAACTTCCTTTCATTAAAATGCTCGACATTTGCACCAATGAACCAGGAACCGACACTGACATCATCATGGGCATAAGCACGAAGAATAGATCTGCCAACCAAATTTAAACGTCAGTTTTCGCTTCCTGTGGTTGAGTGATAAAACTGCTCTCAAGTATAACTCACCTATTGATTGACACAAATTTTGCCAAAGCCTTGGATATCACGAAAATCTCACCTGAAGCATGCCTGAAGTAACTGTTGATGCGCGCAAATCATGTTAGGCAACATAGATATGAGAATGATAAGGAGAACAGAGAACTGTATCTGGAATTATAACTGTCATTTGATTGTCAAGCATGTCAATACGCTTGGAGACTACAAAAGTCCTAAGAAAATTTAAACTTGGAAAGTACCAAGAAAACTTGGACAAAATCACTTAAAGAGCATTGTGTATAACAAGAAGCTGAATTTTAAATAGGGAAAAAAAAGGAGCCCAGATGCTTTGGTGTAAGTAGAGAAAAAGAAACTAGATTTAACTTGAATAGATGGTATAAATTTAGAAAATTTCTTTCGGTTAAGGATTAGCCACAGATTAAAAAATAAAAATGTCGCTGATACCAAAAAATAAAAAAGCCACTGCCATTCGAACTATTAAACTTTTGAAGACTAAACTAAATGTAAGATGATCATAAATATAGATTTGCTTACGTTTTACCGTCTCCAAATTTCCACCAGTCTGGTTCATACCATTTCTGGCCGCTGCCAAGTTAAATCGGTGAGAATTCTCTTAATGAAGAATGATTAAAGATGAAATTAAAATTCAGAAATCATCTATGACCTAGTAGAGGTTTCGGCCACACTCACCTTTCGGAGAAAACTTCACCTGATTTCATACACCCAATATATATACGAGGCTGGTCTAAATGAGCAGCCAGTATATTTCGCAAGGCATCTGCACAGAAGGTATATTAATTATTGCATATTCTATAGAAGGATGCTTTTGACGATCTTAATAGTCAGACTCTAGATCAAATAGCAAAGCTGGGAATAACTTATCAGAGTAAGTCAATGTTCAATGATATGATTGATGAAACATAGGTCATTGATTCAGGATTGGATAAAACAGGGAAATGCCCATTTTTAGAATGGGGGGATTCTCGGTAGAACTTTATATTTTAATAAGAATATTTGGGAGTTTATCGTACACACCAATGTTTACATAGACGTCATCATTGAGTTTTGCATAGAAGTCAGCATCCCAATTTTCTGAAGCATGAGCCAAAAATAATTTTGTCTTGTTTGGTAGTTCCTCAGGTGCCTCTACATGGTTTTCCTGAGATAAGTTTGAAGGGAAAAAAATCAAACAATATAAATCTTAACCTACTTGAATAAAGACAATTACCTGAATGACAAGAGTACTCATGCAAGATAGGAAAAATTGTCCCTAATTTTGTCTCAGTTCCTTGTAATAGAACTGATGACTTTTGAATTTCCTGATTGTTCAGTTTTAATTATAGTTTACTTTACAATATATAAGATTGTGAGAATTGAAAATTAATATTATTCCCCCAATAAAAGCGCCTTGTTCAATATGATGAGAAAATTAAAAGAATATGATTGAAATAAGGTATGCGGAGAAACGAATGGCTCAGGTCAACGAGCTTACAAGGATATAAATATCATTGGTTTGTTTGTTTTCACTGTCAATGCTCCTGTCCAAACTGTCTCCTCGATTAGAACTGAGATTTACCATAATCAGCTCAAAGCATTATGATACTAATCTCGAACATATGAAATTTGAGAGATACACATCAGAAAAAAGCATACCTTCTACCGATGACAAATCGAACAATGATACCCTTACGGTCCTCCAGATTTTTCAAAGCTGCACCTGCATGGAGAATTATATGACAAGGATGTGGTTGTTCCAACAAGAATAAACAAAATTAAACATGTGGAAATGAACTGAATTCAATAAACATCTAGATCACCTACAAGAATAACGATCAAGACTGTAAGTACATAAAGAACAGGTAAATTAGAAATGTTCAAATGGTTTGATATTACTCATGGTGGAATGCTATTAGGAATATCATCAGTTATTAAGAGGTATGGCTAAGAGCATGTTTGGGTGGGCTTAAAAATAAGATATCTATCTTATAAAAAATAAAAATAAAAAAATAGAGAGAGAGAGAGAGAGAGAAGTTTACATGCTTAGGAGAAGTTTTTTTTTTTTTTTTTTTTTGGGGGGGGGGGGGGGGGGGGGGGGTGTGTTCCACTTAATGTGAGATGAAATGTTGTAATTTATAGAAAATGTAAGGATAAAATGGTAATTCCCTCAGTCAAACCAAACAATAAGCCAAAATGTATGTTGGGTGGTGCTCATTTCTTTTCCTGAAAAATAAGACATCTTTAATAACAAGCCAAGGTGTTTGGGTGTTTTTTGGTCTAACGAGTGATAACAAATGGTCAATATAACATTAAAGCCAGTTGTTGATTGCTTGATATTAGAATAATTCATAAACTTGGAGAGATAAAAACACAAACTATGTTAATCGGATTTGGGTACGGGTATCGGGTACGTTTATAACCAAGTGTCAAGCCTTTTTTTTTTTCAAAATCTAGGATACGGGGACATGGTTAGAAAAGATACAAAATTTTGACATGGGTGTATGAATACGCCTTATATTTTCCCGAAAAATAAGACATCTTTAATAACAAGCTAAGGTGTTTGGGTGTTTTTTGGTCTAACGAGTGATAACAAATGGTCAATATAACATTAAAGCCAGTTACTGATTGCTTGATATTAGAATAATTCATAAACTTGGAAATATATAAACACAAACTATGTGAATCGGACTTGGGTACGAGTAACGGGTACGTTCATATTGTCGAGCCTTTTTCTCAAAATCTAGGATACGGGGGCATGGTTTAAAAAGACACAAAATTTTGACATGGGTGTATGAATACGCTTTATAAACTTCGAAGTTACTTTAGAAATTTATGTATTGGTAATTATAGATGCATTACTTGGATATTTAAATGATTCTCTTTTGATTTAAATGATATAAAGTATTATTTTTTGGTTTAAATGATTCGAATATCTCATACCCTTATCCCATATCCGTGTCCAGATACAGGTACTTCCTAAAAAATTGAGAGTCCAAGCAACATAAAACACAAACCTGAGAGAGCAAGTATTGTCCACAGGCATTTTTTTTTTTTTTTAACATTTCTCATATTCTGGATCAGCAAGTTGTCCAAAGGTTTATCCTTTTATAAGCCTCCCCCGTTTGATCATGTCACATGAATATTTTAATGTCTTTTAGACAGAAAATTGCTCTGATGTTTTGATCTCTTCTTATCTCATTCCAATTTTTTAAATGTTACTCTCCAACTTGATTATGCAATCACAACCAATTATACAGATAATATTACAATTCATCTAGCATTGCACTCTTGGTAAAAGTTAGTATAATTGATCCACTAAAATAAAACAATCAGGTTCTCTTTCCAGTTTCCAGATGACCAAATTGTTCACAGAGGAAATAATAGGGTTGCCAGGGCCTCCTCCCACCCTTACAAAAAAATTGGATCTTCGAGATATAAAGGGTACAGGTAAGTAACTCTATATCTGTATTATACACCAAGTAAGAAAAGTTTTTGAATTTCAATTAAGTAATAACCCGCCTTAAAGAGTTATACGTTTAGCGGACTCCTTAATAGTCACTGCCATAGTATCCTTGTAATAATTCCAATTGCTAAGCCTCCCCCAACTCCCTCCCTCCTGCGTATGTAACACTTATATAAACAAGTGTTTAGATTTGATTTTAGGATAAAGAGAACTACAAATACTATTTGAAAAAGCATTTTTATTGTTGTATCATTTAAAAAAATGCTATTTAGTTCGTTACAACTTCTTTGTCCTAATAATTGCAATTTCTGAGAAAAAAGGAGAACATTCATCTCACTGGACTCCGATTAACCCCATAGTATGCAAGAGATGGAAGTTTCTGGTTTCATCTATAGATTGACTTATTATGAAAATACGTTTAGAAACAAATGAAATTAAACTTTTCTGCAAAATGTTGATTTGTACAGGATTCTAATGTATGAAGGGAGGAGGGGGAAGCATGGCCACCTAATTCTCTTTATTATGGTGTAGATAAATCAATTAATAGAGATGCACCAATTTTGGCTTTGACATTAAATTTGAAATAGGATTTTTTTTTTTTTTTTCTTCATGAGATCTTCCCAAGGATCTCCCCGAGTTTTTCTTTTAGAATTTCTTGAACTATGTAAAGTAGGATCATGTCATATTTGAAGTGGCAGAATTATCTGGTTATATCAAGAAATAAAACATAGATGGAAGAAAATGTGATAGATTACCAGTTCCCATCCATGCCTTGCGTATAGCATCTCTTTCATTCTTGCGTCCGAATCCTGTAAGTATTCCTATTACAACAAGTGGATTTGTCTGAGGAGTCTTGTTCATCTCTGGTAAATGCTTTGAAACAAAACCCTCCTGTCTGGCTGTAGCAAGTTCCATTTCCAAGGCTGATAGTTTCTTCAGCTGTTCCCTAATAGGCACAGAGTTTATGCTAAAATACATGACAACATAAGAATGTCGAGATGTTGAATAAAAACAAGAAGAAATTGATGTAACCTGCATCCTAAGATTTTCCATGAATCGTCGACTGAAATAACAGATTTTCCCTAAACATGAAATGAATGATGTCAATTTCAAGTGTGAATGTAATATATACCTCATGATGACTAGAAGTTCTGTATCAGATGTTGTAACAACTACCAAACAATATCAACCTCATTTCATGGTTTATGTTTGGGGAAGGAGCAGGTAACAGTAACTTGTCATATCATTGCACAAGGCCAACATAATTTCAACATCAATTTCTAATTTATGCAGCACATAGCCCAGTGGTTAACTTGGCCATTGTTAAATGTTTATCTGGAATTTTGTAATCATTGGAATGCGAATCATCTAAGAAAATTCTTCAACTACCAACTACTTCTACCTAAATTTCTATCTACTGTTGTAACAATGGTACGTTTGCTTTATTTGACGGAATATTTGAACTCTTCTTTTATTTCCCTTGTTTTACTGCCAGTGTTTGGTGCACAGAATGCAAAACTGTCAACATTTCTTGTCATGCCTGATGTGCTAGGTTTAGGCTTGTTGAAATGAATAGCTTGTTCTTGTCATATAAATCCAACTCTGAATAATAATCCCCATATTTGAGTAGTTTTAAGTTTTCAACTCTTACAATTAAAGTGCTAAAGCAGTAACAAAAAGCATTGTTACCTGACCGGTTATTCTATCAAGCTCCTTCCCTAAGTAAACTCTGTTTTCCGCATCCTGCCATAAACTGCATAAACAAAAACACATTGAACACATTGTATTACCTTTCTTCTATAATTTTTTTCTTTGACAGAAATTCTTTCTTCTACTGTTTCCCTTTACCAATAGTGTCTATAGAAAATTTCACATGCTCAAGAAATGACATTTAGTCTTTTCAATCTTGAATCTCACTAAAAATTCCAAACAGCAAGAAGCAGGTCAATATGTATATTTCTATTAAATTAGTTGAGTTATGAATCTTCCGAAACACTAAGGTTTGAAAATAGTGGAAAGACTACTTTGGCGTTGCCTTTGATGTTGTATTGCTTTTATATAATGTAAGTTTTATTTGTAAATGTTTCTAACAAAGTTGACTGTTTTGCTATTTAATCCATAAAGTTGTTTTCCCTTGTAAATATACCTTTGTAGGAAATGTTGATAAGGGAGAAAGAAATTTCTAATGATTCATTAAGATTGCATGCTCACATTATTTTTATTTAAGATTTAGTAAGAACAAATTTCTCCATGATCCGTTCTTGATCCCCTTTCTATTTCCATCTCTTTATATCTGTCAATCTACCTTTGTCATTTTGTATCACAGAACAATGCTAAATTCAATTTTCCGTTAATTTTCCAGGAAGACCTAAACACTAACATACCTTTCATTTTCACTTGTATCTCTTATTATTTTCCACTCTCATTGTTCAAAAGTAAAACCTCCATTCTCTGCTCACCAAAACAATAAATAAATAAAAAATCAAGCTTTCAAATATCAATAAAAAGATCAACTAAATAGCTATTCATTTATGACATAACAGTCAAACTCCATAATCATAATAATAAATATAATGAACTGTTTCTATATACATCCCCATTCAAACTCACATGAAGAATGGCAGTTAATGAATTAAAACCAAGTCAAATGCAACTACCTGATATTTTCATGCTTGGATCATAAATTGTAAATAAATTCAGTTACACGCGGGGGGAAAAAATAAAGATGTATTAATGAAACTTACCGGCCAGCAACGTACAAGCAAGCAAAGATGGCGAACATGGAGAGCATCAGAATCGAAATTCGGGATTGAAGCGCCATTCCGAAGATTCGGATGCTCGATTTCCTGCCCTGCATTTTCTTTTCCTTTTTCTAAACTTCAAATCAATTCAACTTTTTCCGAGAATAAAATATGGTATATTGATAAGCTTCAGCACTTCAGTTTATCCGATTGAATCGTGATTTTAATTTCGGGTTCTAATTAAAAAAAAAAAAGTAGAAAAAAAAAATGCAGGGAGAGAGAAGTGGAGACATTTCGGTTACGGGGTTGCTCAAATATATAGAATTTATATTATAAAATTAATGTAAAGTGTTCTTGAAGGAAAAATGATAATTACAATTTATTACAGTGTAAATTTGGCATTGATTTGGGTGATGTAAGTAAATAGTAAATACCCTACCATTTTTTTTTTTTAATCACACAATGTATTTAATATCACTTAAAAATTTTATTAATTAAAAATATCTCTTAGAATTACTTTAAATCAATCTATAATTTATACAATTTTTTAAATCATTTTTTAATTACACATATTTTCTCTTTTCAATTTTTAACCACGTATCTTACTTTGAAAACCAAATAAATTGAAATCAATCACTTGAAAATATCTGAATAGAGGGTAAAAGGAAAAAAAATAAAAATAATCCAAGATAATTAGACTGGCAAAATTTATCGGAGAACATCCCTCAACTTATAGGTCTAGTTCATGTTGATCGTCCAACTTTAATTATTAACAGACCGAACAATTCACCTGTATTTATTTTTGATCCCTTGATTTTTTTATTTATTTTTGTTTTAAATCCGTAACAAACTTGACAACACTTCTAATATAGGCGATGAAGAACTCAAATCCTTTTTTTTTTATTATTTACCTTGACCTAATTAGATCATCCTGGACTTAATGAGGGATCTTGCTCATGAATAAATCATTGTGCAAGGTTATTTGCTCCCAAAAAAATGCACAAGAAATTCAACACAAGTGTTCGGCAGCTCATTAATTATTTGATTATAATGAATTATTTGTATATTTTAAGTAAAATATATAATTAAAAATTGAAAAAAAAAATATATATATATATAATTAAAAAGTAATTTAAAAAATTGTGTAAATTAAAAAAGACAATCATAGTAGTCGTCAAACGCAGGTTAAAAGAAGTCTTGCTATTGGATAGTAGGGTCAGATCAAAATGTTGCTGCAGCATATTTTTCCAATGGACGATTCTACCCTCCTTTTAATGATAGGTTTAGGGCTACAAGTTGTTGAGATAAAGTAAAGTAGAGATATAAATGGAATTTGAAAGGTAATTAATGTTGTAAATGATTTGACATGGGTAATTACTTGATTCTAGTTAATATGAGTCGGAATATTTTATTCACGTGGAATTCACTGATTTATGAAAAAACACGAGAAATCTCAATTTTCTCCATTACCAAAGAGGTGCTACATATCATTTAATAGATTTGTAGAGGGTCAATATATTTTGTGATCCGATTTCACTTTCGAATTCAATGTGTATTTACTTTTTAATTTTTACAACTTTTTATAATGAAATGGTCAAATAAAAATAATATATCAAGTACAGCAATCTAGTTGAAAAAATTAACGTTCGATAAACGTGATACAATGAACATTAGATGATCTAGGCTGAGATTTTAATAATTGCAACTTAAAATCAGAATAAGATCTTTTTTTTTTCCCTTTCACAACCAGGAATATGGGTGCCGGAGATGAGGGAGAATAGGGGGAGGGGAGGTGGAATTCAAATAAGATTTTAAACCAAGTTGAATTCGTTAGAATTCAGAATTCTAGACTTTCCCAATAACTTTCTTAAGATTTATCAAAAAATAATTGTGATAGATTTTAATAGAATTAGTGTTCATCATTTATAAAAATATAAAACCTTAATGAATTCCAACATGAACCCCTCAACTTTTTATACACTTTAGTGAGTTTTGAGCAAAATAATTTGTCTCAACTTTTTTTTTAGCTCAGGTTTGGATCCCATTTTTTCAAAATTGTATTTTCTAAAACTCATTTTCCACACATTCTTTCATAAAATAATATTATACGTAAATAAATAAAATGTCCTTACTTTAGAACAACACATTCCACAAAAAATCACTATTTGAAATACATTCTCTCTCAAAATTTCAATAAAATGGAGTCCAAACAAGAGTTCATTTGGGCAAACTATGTGTTTAAATTAAAAGACTACAATTAAATGTTACAAACTCTATTAACACAAAATAATTTAATTATATTTATTATATATAATATTTCCTAAAACAAAAATTTTAAGTTTAAGCATTTCAAGATACAGACTATTTCCTCACCTTAATCCACACATCATTCTCTTGTTTACACCTTAACTACGAACTCAAAGCATCCAATGTATGTAAACCCTAGAAAAAAATTGTAGTTTGGAATTGGACACCAAATAATTCAATATGTTAAGATACACATCAGAGAAAAACGTATGTGATACACTAAACACATCACATGAAATTTTTTTTGCTGTTTGTACAAATTAGTGTGCTAATTCTCACATGATGGAGGCCCATGAATAAAATATTGTGTATTAACCCCATCTCCATATGAGGTTAGTACACTAATTTGTACAACTTCTTTTGTACAAGTAGTTTAGTTCCATGAAAAATATCATAACTAATCATATTGACCTCCAAATGACTTGATTCCAAAGTCAATGGACACAGAAACTCGTAGGGGTAGGGCTTTCAAATCCCACTGGCGTCAAAGAAAAATTTTAAATTTAGCCTCTGTTTGGTAACCAAAATAAATTAATTTATAAATCAGTTTATAAATTACACAATTCTTCAAACTAAATATGATTGAATTTGTAGATTTGGACTTGTAATCATGAAAAGTAAAAATTTTAATTTTCTATTCAAATCAAGTTGTCACTGTAAGTTTTTATTTGGTAAAAATAATACATTTGATGAACGTCGTGAATCTGAAATCTGAAATAAGAGGTACAATCTTGTCACCACCAGCTGTCCAATTGTCCACCTTTAACAGAAATCCACACATTGAGTTGAATCTGGAACTCCATCAATCTCCAACAGTTGGAATGGAGTTTAGAGAATTGATTTTTCTCTTTGTACTATTAAGAGAAAAACCTTACGCTAGAAAAATGCAACTCTCTCTTTTCTTGCAACTAAACCTAGTTCTTGTAGGTTTAAGTAATACCCTAATTAAGGTTAAGATAGCAGGTTTGAGCCATTATTGTCCAACAAGTAACCCAAGTTTGACCCAACCAATTGGGCTTAAACACTATTCTAACAACCTCCCACTTGGACAAGATCCAATTCCAGATACTCAATTCTCACATTTTATGTGTGATCCATTAGGTTCCATTTACGATAAGAAACGTCGCATTCTTATTATTTCAATCTGATTGGAATAAGATGAATTGAAATTTCTATTTCTAATTCATCCTCGAATCATCAAGATCGATTAATTCACGTCGCCGTCCAAGATTAACATCTAGCAATGTGTCAAGACAATTCATGTAAAAGGAAAAGTAATATGGCATGACAAAACCTGTTCATGTACGGTTACCATGGAAATACAATCCCTTCATCAATAGAACCCAATTGGTTAAGACATATGGATAGCGTCAATCTCATTTCAAATAATTATGTTATTCACCTCTTATCTTAGTTGGTCTTGTTATGACTGAAAAAACTTTTCAACTTATAACTTCACCCCGGCCAAGGACTTTACATCAACTTAAGTGGGTGAAACACATGTTATAATCTCCTACTACCCAGGAGTGACGAATCCTCATATTGGACATACACAACCTTCATATGACTCTCACTATACATGTACGACATCATCCTGATGACTCCCTCTCAAGAGCTAACATCAACGCTCGTGAAAGCATAACAATCCTCATATAAGATTATATGACGTCCTCAAGTCAAAGGATCAAATTCATAACCGCGCATTAGAGATTCACCACTGACGTTTGGATAGTAATCCATGTGTAATCTCTAGGCGGGTCATCCAATGATTTGTTCATCTAACAATGCATCCATGTGTTCATTTGAATGTCCCTCTACATTCTAACTTGTGAGATAAACTACTTTCTTCATAAGAAAGAAATGCAACACATGCTAGTCTAACTGCAACAACTATATCTGTATCTTGTTGTTACTTCGACTAGGGGAAATTTTAGAATAAGTTATCAATGACTTGTATCTCATAGTCACAATACCTTTTGACTTACAAGTTATTTAAACCTCTGCAAACTCTATTATTTAGATGATGAGTT
The DNA here is from genome assembly GCA_963555705.1 of Ligustrum vulgare. Lineage (NCBI taxonomy): Eukaryota > Viridiplantae > Streptophyta > Magnoliopsida > Lamiales > Oleaceae > Ligustrum > Ligustrum vulgare. The sequence goes on along the minus strand of OY743172.1, from coordinate 43,923,663 downwards.
AAACTCAATGTAATAATAGATATGCCTTTATTGAGACAATGATAATATATGTGTCACTAGTATAGATGGCTCATTCGTGCCGGTTGTAAAAGCGATGTGTTTGGCGAAGACGCGTAAAGTCTGGACAATATGCATCAGTTGTTAAACGACGCCTAATGTTGACTTTAGGCGTCGGTTGTAGCTCTACAACCGATAAAAGTGACCAACTATCACTTTTTTAAAACCAAAAGTGACGTGTGTCACTATTATTTAAAAAACAGTGGTTGACCATCACCTTTGTTTAGTAGCACTTATATCATATTAAATGTTTTATTGCTTACATTAAAATTAATACTTTGAATCTTCCTTATGCAGAAAGAGATTGATTATAAAAAATGGTCAAGGACTTACATGAAAAATAATAGGTTTTCTACAACGACTTCAAATATAGTTGAATCAGTTAATTCTGTAATAAAAGCAATAAAAGTTTGTCGTATGGAGCATTTACTAGAGTCATTAAGATACTTGCTACAAGAATAGTTTTTGAAACATATAAATGATGTGCGGGCAACTTTCACAATACTTGCAAGCAAGTAAGAGAAAAAACTAAGGGAAAAATCTATGCAATCAAAGAAAATGAAAGTAAAGAATTATAAAGTTAATTTTTCAAATGTTTTTGTGTTCTGGTATTTGTTTTGCTATGATAGATTTGTATTCAAAATGGTGTTCAAATTTCATTTTGAATCCTCTTTTGAGATAAAAAAAAAATGATGAGTATTTTGTTGAATTATTCACACAGGTATCAACTGCAAGTTCAATATTATACCAAGTTAATGATGGCTTTGTTTCATATTTGCTGATATAGAAGAAAAGACATGTACATGCAACCAATTTCAGGTGGACAAAATTTCATGTGCACACGCTCTTGCGGTTATTGCAAAAATTAAATAAGATTCATACAAATATTGTTCAAAATATTATACTATAGAGATGTACATTCAAACATATAGTGGAACAATTTTCCCACTTGGAGATTGAGATGATTGGAATGTACCGCCTGAGATAATATCAGGAATAGTCTTGGCTCCTGATCCGAAAAGAACATCCGGATGACCTAAAGAAAAAAGAATGTCATCAAAAGGAGAGAAGATCAAAAGTTTAAAATGTCGAAGATGTGGGGAGGACGGACATAATTGAAGATCATGTCAAAACCCAACTACCGTGAAGAAAACACAGAAGAAAAGAAAGTTGAAAGACATATAAAGATTGTTTTCTTTCAATAGGGATAAGTTTTTATTTGGAGAGACATTTGATTTTTTTAAAACTTGTCTTTCTAAAGTTGTTTCCATTTATACCCTCTTTTTAAACCTGATTTAATTTTAGCCAAGAAGCAATCAGAGTTTTTTACTTGGATGGAGAACTAAACTTTAGTTGATGTAGATGCAGGTTATTTTTTAATATCAAAATGTCACTTTTTTAACAGAAAAGTGACCAATTGTGACTTTTTTTGATAAAAAGCGAGATTTCCACTTTTTGTGTATGTGAAAAACTTTGTTGAAATTTTAGTTAGTATTTTCGAATGACATGATGCTTTTTTGAACCTGATTTAATTTTAGCCTAGAAGCAATCAGAGTTTTTTACTTGGATGGAGAACTAAACTTTAGTTGTTGATGTAGATGCAGATTATTTTTTTTTATATCAAAATGTCACTTTTTTAATAGAAAAGTGACCAATTGTGACTTTTTTTGATAAAAAGTGAGAGATTGCCACTTTTTGTGTATGCAAAAAATTTTGTTGAAATTTTAGTTAATATTTTCAAATGGCATGATGCTTTTTTGAACCTGATTTAATTTTAGCCATGAAGCAATCAGAATTTTTTTACTTGGATGAAGAACAAAACTTTAGTTGTTGATGTAGATGCAAATTTTTTATCATAAAAAGTGTTAGATTGCCATTTTTTGTGTATGTGAAAAACTATGTTGAAATTTAGTTCGTATTTTCGAATGGCACGATGCTTTTTGATTTACTCATATTTTGAACCTTATAATAAAACCAGATTTGATTTACTCATATTTGTTTTTTAATGAAAATCCCCAACTTAAATGTATGAACACAACAATTGTCTCCACAGTATCAAAGGTAGCATCCCTGTTGAATACAATTTGCTCAAAATACAAATATTCCATAAAAACAAAAGGTCAAAAAACATTCTATTATCTTGCTTCTGTTTGGCCATTCAAAAAACACATAACATATGGCTCAAAAATTATAAATCGTGATTTTTTATCAAAAATGTGACTTTAAAAAGAATTGATAAATTGTGACTTTTTACAAATATATATATGTTTCTGAAACATTATAATTCAATAAAATGTGCAACAATAAGCCAATACACTAAGATCTTGGTTTAATTAGGCAAATTAGACAGTTAACTTTTACTGGTTTAATTACATCCCAATGAATTAGCTTAAACGGTAGCTGTACAAAATAATTCCCAAAAAGTGAATACCTAACTTCTCTCCAAACAACTATCTTTGCCTTCATTCTATCCATACCTAAGTATGCTTTTGTACCCATTCATTGTTCGTGTCGTAATTTTCCTCTTGCTTCTTCCTGGCATAGGCATATAAAAAAGCAGTCAAGTTTCTTCTGATTTGTGGAATATTAAATGTCTTCTGCATTTCGTTTTTTCTAATTAATGATACACTCGGCATACCGAATAACATAGATTCCACAATCCCCACTACAAAAAAAGAGAAGAATGAGATAAAGAATTAAAAATTAAACTAAAAGTGAAAAAAACAATAGCAATTCTAACCCGTTGTTTTGTTGAGGAATTTTTTTAACCATATTCACAACCAAAGGTTTAATAGCATCTTCTTCCAAAATTCTTTTGCTGTCAAAGAAACCAATATTCAAAAGAAGATGAGTAGTTATGTGAAAAGGGCTGAACATCCTCTAGTACAATAGCCTTCCTCACAACCTTCTTGTAGGAATTGTACACATTCAGACACATTTTTTGGATGTCAAAATTGATGAGGATCCAATGAGCAATATTGGACATCCTGACCGACATAAGAATATGGTCGACATTACACCAACTTGTATTACATGGCATGTATAATCCAATAACATATGACAACAAAGAAGTTTGATTTGCTAGGACAAATTTTTCTTTGGAAAATTTATAGTACAATCCCCTTATTTGGCTGTCAAACGTAAAATCAGTGGTTGTACCCTTGAAGTTTATACCTGAGCCATGCTTAAGCATCTTTCTTAGATAATAAAAACAAACATCCATATGCTATAAAAAGGAGAAATAACAAAATTAACAATGTAATAACAATACACAAAATGTTTAAATAACTAACAATCAAAACTCAACATGTAATCTTAATAGTACAACTAACATACCGTGTCCTCCAAACACTCCTTTGGAGTATATAGCTCATACCACCATTGTTTATTCGTTATCCGAATATCACTAAAGTAGAAGCATGGTTTGATAACAGAAAAAGCATCATCAAAATGCTTATGCCTACACACATAATGAAAAAGTATCGATTTAACCAAAAAAAGGTAACGTATTCTCAAATTATTATTGTAAAAGTCACGAAAAACAAAAAATTACAAGTTACTTATTTTTTGGCAGATATCCTTCTTTGAACCAGGTCTCAAAAGCAACTATATCGTGATTCTTGGGAGGATCCAACCCAACTGGGAATGCAAAAGTACCCTTTACAACCCATTTCTCAGTTGCTAATGCAGATTCAAATTCATTCACCCATGGGGATTGAAGATGTGCTGCAGGTTTCTTTTTCCTTTTCAATGGCACATCTGGAGTCTTTTCATTATCAATTTCAATAGCTTCTACATTCTACATTTTGCAAGATAAGTTAAAATATAATTAAATAATATATTATACAAGTTATATGAAAATATTTTAAAAATAAGCATTTACCTCTTGTAGTGCATTTTCAGCTACAATTGCATCTGAGATTTCCATAACTTTTTCCCATAAATCATCATTCATCACCTCCTCATCGAGTAGTTGTTTCCACGTTTATGATATTGCTGGTCACATTTTCGAAGTAACTTGTCAATTTTTTCGGGTGCATCGTCTCTTTTTTCAAAGATTCTGTCACTTTTTTCAACCAACTTGTTTCTTTTTCCAGATCCTTTTTCACTTTTTCAAACTTCAATTTGAACAATATTTTCATCCAGCACATCAGTATCCCCCCTCCCCCCAACTTACATCAAACTCAACACCTAGATAAAAACTAAGATAGTCATCTAAAATCTTGTCTGTATTCCCGATCATTTCATTGGGTGTGCTCTACACAAAGGATTTGGTAGACATTAAAAAGTCAACAATAAATATTATTGAGAAAAGTGATAAATAATTGAATTCAAACAACTTGAAAAAGTGACATAACGTGACAAAATACTCAAAAAAGTTGACATTAAGTGGAAAAAGACATGTTATCTACAAAAACTTAAAAGTGACGTACAGTTAAAAAAAGTGAAAAAATAATAAAAAAAGTGACAAAGCAATAAAAAAAAGACATCTGTTTATTTCAAAAAAAAAAAAACACAAAAAGTGACATACAATTACAAAAAGTGAGGAAACAACAAAAAAAGTGACAATAAATGAAAAAAAAAAACCAACTATTAACTGCAAAACTTGAAAAGACTGGAATACCTTCAACTTTGTCGACTGGGCATACACTTTACGTTCCAAAATATTCAGGCGTTTAATAACCACTTCATTCATATTCATCCTATCCTCGACCACTTTTAAACGGTCTTCTAATCTAGTGTTTGATTGAACTTTGATATCCACCTTGCTTTCAAGCTTGGAAATTGGACTTAAAATCATATTATTTTATTGAAGTTTCATTTCATTCTCAGCCAAGCATTTCAAAATTCCTTCATTGAACAACTGGACTCTCCGAGAAAGAAAAAACACATATTAAGAAACAATAAATATATTATAACAGATAAAGAATAAATATGAAAAAATGGCAACAACCTCTTGGCTCTTCCTTTGTCCATCTTTTTCACAGATTTGCTGATGTAACCATAAGATGATGATTGGGCTGGATCGAGTAACTTTTTAGGTCGGCCAGCTAGGAGCTCAAAATTGTCATCTTTATCCTCGACAAATAAACCAAATGTGTATCCCCCTTCCTTCTCCACCTCAAGAGGTACAACACTATTTACCTCCAACTAAAAAATTTCATACTCGGCACAAGTAAAAACAACAATCATAATAAATAACTAGCGACATAAAATAATTAATGAATTTAAATAAAACTTACTTGAAGCAAATAAAAAATACGTTTCCTTAAACTGACAGAAGTAAGATTGATGCAAACCACGTAGCAATTGTAGCTACGCAACCCACAAATTATTGGAATCGACCCAAGAACGCCAATAAACCACGATTTAGAGATTGATTCAAATTAATTGAATCAAGCAACCAACACAATCAATTGATATGTTGACCTCTTGATCACAATGAAGATAAATCTCACCCAAGAATGGAACAAACAAGAATTAACTCGCAAGTTCGGATTTTATTCAATAAAGAATAAGAATGTGAAAGCAATTTGCCTCTCAATTAATATATCAAAGTTATGTATGAATAATGAAAATTACATCCCTATAAATAGGGTCAAAACTAGGTTAAAGAGTTCTAATTAAATAAGGAAACAACTACCTAAAAATAAGGAAATAAAAATAACCTAAAATTCCGCGTTTACATTTTTACGGCCGTGACTACTTTCCTTACGGCTGTAAACTTGTTTCTGACTCACTCTTACGGCCGTGACATATGACTTACGACCGTAAGTTCAAAACGTCCAAACTTCAATTTTAAGCAGCAACTCCCTTACGGCCGTGATGTTAACCTTTACTGCCGTGATACTCAATCTTTACGGCCGTGAGGATTTGTATGTTACGGCCGTAACATTGAAACTGCACCACTTTCTTCGACGCAATGAATAAGGTTGATCCACTCATCGTTTTGGCTCGGCCCCAACATGGAACTTGCTTCTTTTGATGACACGAACATTGTTTTGGCCATTGTTTCTTGAACTAACTCGTCCATTACTTCCTTGGCCCTTTTTGTCTGCAATCGAGTCATCGGCCCTCCTCTGATCTTCAACGGATCTTTGTGCGGGCTTGTATCCGTGATCTGGATCACATCATCCCCTCCCTCTTCGAAAGGATTCGACCTCGAATCTGTACCTGCATCAAACGGAGATAGATCAGAAACATTTAATGATGCCGAAACATTATACTCACCAGGAAGATCGAGTTTATAGGCATTATTGTTGATCCTTTCGATCACTTGGAATGGACCATCTCCTCGCGGTTGTAACTTTGACTTGCGTTGTTCTGGAAACCGCTCCTTTCTCAAATGTAACCAAACCCAATCACCGGGTTCAAAAATGATGCCCTTTCTTCCTTTGTTAGCCTGCGAAGCATAATGTTCATTTTTCTTTTCAATCGCCAACCTCACCTTGTCGTGGAGTGCTTTAACCATCTCAGCCTTTTTCTTGCCATCTAAACTACTACGTTCATTCACAAGTAAATGAATTAAATCCAATGGTGTTAGCAGATTAAAACCATAAACAATTTCAAATGGTGAACAAGAAGTAGTAGAATGTATAGCCCTATTATATGCAAATTCAATAAATGGTAAACACTCTTCCCAATTTTTCAAATTTTTATTGATTATGGTGCGCAACAATTTAATCATTGTCCTATTTACTACCTCGGTCTGTCCATCGGTCTGTGGATGACAAGTTGTAGAAAACAGTAATTTTGTTCCTAATTTGTTCCACAAGACTCTCCAAAAATGACTAAGGAATTTAACATCCCTATCCGAGACAATACTTTTAGGCACTCCATGTAAGCGCACGACTTCCCTAAAGAAAATTTCAGCTATGTTTGTAGCATCGTCAGTTTTGTGGCATGGTATGAAATGTGCCATTTTACTAAAGCGATCTACTACCACAAAAATTGAATCTCTTCCCTTCTTAGTCCTAGGTAATCCCAAAACAAAATCCATAGAGATATCGACCCAAGGTTCACTAGGGATGGGTAAAGGCATATATAATCCATGGGGTTTAATCCTAGATTTAGCCTTTTTACAAGTAATGCATCTATTACAAACCCGAACCACATCAATTTTCATTTTAGGCCAATAGAAATGTTCACTTAGGATTTCAATGGTCTTTTTAATTCCAAAATGACCCATTAGACCTCTACTATGGGCCTCCCTCACAAGTAACTCCCTCATTGAACACCTAGGGACACACAATTTATTTTCTCGGAATAAATAATCATCATGTTTAAAGAATTTATCCACAGCCCCTTTACCACATGAATCATAAATACTAGAAAAGTCAGGATCACTAACATACATACCCTTAATGTATTCAAATCCAAGCAACTTAGAATTTAAAGAATTTAAAAGAACGTACCTCCGAGACAATGCATCTGCCACCACATTTTCCTTACCTTGTTTGAATCGGATGACATAGGGAAATGTTTCGATGAATTCTACCCACCTTGCATGTCTCCTACTCAGCTTAGCTTGACCCCTCAAATGCTTCAAGGATTCATGATCAGTGTGTATCACGAACTCCCGTGGCCACAAGTAATGTTGCCATGTCTCCAAAGCGCACACAAGTGAGTATAACTCCTTGTCATATGTGGGGTAATTAAGTGCAGCCCCTTTTAGTTTTTCACTAAAATAGGCGATTGATCTTTGATCCTGCATTAAAACAGCTCCAATGCCTAGCCCTGAGGCATCACATTCAATCTCAAAAGCCTTGTCAAAGTTAGGAAGTGATAAAACCGGTGCTTCACACAACATATTTTTGATTGTTTCAAATGCATGTTCTTGTTCTACACCCCATTTAAACCCTACACTCTTTTTGACAATTTCTGTGAGTGGTGCGGCAATCGTGCTAAAATTTTTAACAAAGCGCCTATAAAAACTAGCCAAGCCATGAAAACTCCTAACCTCAGTTATGCTTTTAGGTGTTGGCCACTCTTTAATAGCTTTGACTTTCTCTTCATCTACTTCTATCCCTTTAGCACTAACCACATAACCAAGAAACACAACTTTTTCCATGCAAAAATCACACTTTTTAAAGTTAGCAAAAAGTTGTTCTTGTCTTAAAACCACAAGCACACATCTAACATGCTCCACATGCTCATTCAAAGTTTTACTATATATCAAGATATCATCGAAGTAAACTACAACGAATTTACCTATAAATGCACGTAAAACATGATTCATTAAACGCATAAATGTGCTAGGTGCATTAGTAAGTCCAAAAGGCATTACTAGCCATTCATACAGTCCATACTTCGTTTTAAAAGCAGTTTTCCACTCATCTCCTTCTTTCATTCGAATTTGATGGTAACCACTCTTAAGGTCAATTTTACTAAATATGCTAGAGCCATGCAATTCATCCAACATATCATCTAACCTAGGAATAGGATGATGATACTTTACCGTTATGTTGTTGATGGCCCTACAATCAACACACATTCTCCACGTCCCGTCCTTTTTCGGCACAAGTAACACGGGTACGGCACATGGACTCATGCTTTCCCTTATGTACCCCTTACTCATTAATTCCTCCACTTGCCTTTGAAGCTCCTTTGTCTCCTCGGGATTACTCCTATAAGCTGGACGGTTTGGAATGACTGCTCCAGGTATAAAATCAATTTGATGTTCAATACCTCGAATGGGTGGTAACCCACTGGTATGTCATCTGGAAACACATCCTCGAATTCCTGCAATAAAGAAATAGCCAAACTAGGGAGGGATTTGTTAGTTTCATCAAATGCAATGAATGATTCCTTGTACAGCAGAAGGACCATCGGTCGTTCTTCCATGAATGCCTTTTTGATTTCACTCCTTTTTGCGTAGAAACTTATTTTTCTTTCTTTTCTGGCACTCTTCGCTCCCTCTCCTTTTTCTGAGGTATGTACCCCAACACTCTTTTTTTCTCTCGCCTCTCCTTTTTCTGGAGTCGTGGCTCTAACTCTCTTTTCCTCTCCTTTTTCTGAGGTCATGGCCTCAACTCTCTTTCTCTCATTTTCCTTTACTCTTTTTTCTTCATCATTTTTCAGTTTTATTTGATCTTCATACACTTGTGATGGTGTCAATGGTGCAAGTGTAATGGTTTTTCCCCCTTTGATAAAGATATACCTATTTTTATACCCATCATGCGTGACCTTCCTATCATATTGCCAAGGCCTACCCAACAAAATGTGCCCGGCATGCATAGGTACCACATCACACATAACTTCATCCACATAGCTGCCAATAGAAAAATTCACCAACGCCCTCCTATTCACCTTAATTTCTCCACTATCATTTAACCATTGAAGCCTATAAGGTTTAGGATGTTTTAACAGAGGTAATCCTAATTTTTCAACAAGTATAGTACTAGCGACGTTAGTGCAACTACCACCATCAATAATCATACTACATACCTTGTCATTAACGCGACATCGTGTATGGAATATGTTCTCCCGTTGTTGTTCCAAATCACCCGTGTGGATTTGAGCACTAAGGGCTCGCCTTGCCACTAACAACTCGCCATGCTCCCCGGACAACACATCCTCATCATCACATACTTCCTCCAATGCTGGCATATCGCTATAATCCTCTTCCTCACTATCACTCTCCATAGTTCCATCCTTTCGCAAAAGTACCACTCGCCTATTAGGACATTGAGATGCCACATGTCCTCTCCCCAAGCATTTGAAGCATTGAATGTCTCTGCTCCTAGATGGTTGCGGCTCCCCTTTTGGTACGAATTTACTAACTTGTTCCTCCTTCCCTTTTGGTGCCTCAAACTTTCCTTTTGATGCTTCAAATTTCCCCTTAGAAACAGCCCCATCTCCTTTACTTTCCCACTTCGGCTTCCAAGAAGAATTAGAACCCGATTGATACCTTGCTGTTCCTTTTTTATTCAATTGCTTCTCCACTTTTATAGCCATGTGCAACATATCCTCCATCTCCAAGTAATGTTGTAGTTCAACCACATTAGCTATATCCCTATTCAATCCATTCAAAAATCGAGTCATCGTAGCCTCCCTATCCTCTTCTACATTAGCTCTAATCATCAACATCTCCATCTCCTTATGATAATCCTCCACACTCTTTGATCCTTGGTATAGACTTTGTAATTTTTGATGAAGCTCCCGATGGTAATGACTAGGAACGAACCTCTTTCTCATGATAGCTTTTAATTCATCCCAAGTACTAACGGACCTCTCGCGATTCCTCCTCCTAGAAGTCACCAATTGATCCCACCAAGTAATAGTGTAATCGGAGAATTCAAGTACAGCTACTTTAACCTTTTTTTCTTCCGAATAAGTGTAGCAATTAAAAATTAATTCCATCTTCTTCTCCCATTCTAAGTATGCTTCCGGATCACTCCTACCCTTGAATGATGGAATTGTCATTTTGATGTTGCTCATACTACCATCCATTCTATCGCCACCAAGATCTCTATCCCTTCTTCCATGCCTAACTACTCTATCCACAATTGCCCCATCGTCAAAATCACTACCTTCTTCATTATCATCGACCCCCTCTACTCTACGACCTTGCCCACCTTGCCTGCGGGCGTTAGGCACGTCCCGAGGTTGCTCAAGCCTTTCTAACCTACCTAACACATCCCCAAACAACCGTTCAAACCGTTGTACCATCTCTTCCATCATGTGGACTCGATCGTTGTTTTTTGTAGTAGCAGATTGTTCAGACATCCTAAAACTAAATATTATATGCCTCACGTGTATTTCGCTCGTGTATCACTCAAATTTGGCTTTTACCCTCTATTGATCTCACCTCTCTGCCTTTTTCCACTCAATAGCTTTCACCCTAATTGCTTTAAAGAACGAACCCGAACTCAAGCAAGTTTAAACCTGATTGCTTCAAATCGAATATGAGTGAGAAGTAATGAATTTGTTGGAAAACTCAAAGAAGACCTTTAGAGAATTGAATTTGACTCTATAAGGGGCTTGACACTTTTTATGGAAACTAAAGATTGCTTCAAGAAAGTATTTCTTGAAATCAAATATCAACTATTTTAATTGGACTGCGAATTTTCGTTTTTTTTTTAATTCTCGAAAATTCAACTACGAGAAAGACGCAACAAACGAAATTTAATTTGGATAACAAACGAAGGAAATAACGACTATTGAATTTTTTTGTGACACTTTTCTGGATTAAAGACTCAAAGATGGAAGAGCACGAAGAACAAGAATAAGAAACTCAAGAAAAACAAAAACAAGATATAACCTTGATTTTTGGAGCCTAAGCTCTGATACCAGATGATGCAAACCACGTAGCAATTGTAGCTACGCAACCCACAAATTATTGGAATCGACCCAAGAACGCCAATAAACCACGATTTAGAGATTGATTCAAATTAATTGAATCAAGCAACCAACACAATCAATTGATATGTTGACCTCTTGATCACAATGAAGATAAATCTCACCCAAGAATTGAACAAACAAGAATTAACTCGCAAGTTCGGATTTTATTCAATAAAGAATAAGAATGTGAAAGCAATTTGCCTCTCAATTAATATATCAAAGTTGTGTATGAATAATGAAAATTACATCCCTATAAATAGGGTCAAAACTAGGTTAAAGAGTTCTAATTAAATAAGGAAACAACTACCTAAAAATAAGGAAATAAAAATAACCTAAAATTCCGCGTTTACATTTTTACGGCCGTGACTACTTTCCTTACGGCCGTAAACTTGTTTCTGACTCACTCTTACGGCCATGACATATGACTTACGGCCGTAAGACCAAAACGTCCGAACTTCAATTTTAAGCAGCAACTCCCTTACGGCCATGATGTTAACCTTTACGGACGTGATACTCAATCTTTACGGCCGTGAGGATTTGTATGTTACGGCCGTAACATTGAAACTGCACCAATTTCTTCGACGCAATGAATAAGGTTGATCCACTCATCGTTTTGGCTCGGCCCCAACATGGAACTTGCTTCTTTTGATGACACGAACATTGTTTTGGCCATTGTTTCTTGAACTAACTCATCCATTGCTCCCTTGGCCCTTTTTGTCTGCAATCGAGTCATCGGCCCTCCTCTGATCTTCAACGGATCTTTGTGCGGGCTTGTATCCGTGATCTGGATCACATCAAAGATGCTCCTTAGAAGACCAACTCAACATTCGAGGGCGTTGAGATTTGTATTTCAAACAACACCTCTTCTTGGCTAATGAGGGAATGATTTCATAAATCCGCACTTGAAAGGGAAGAATAAATCCACTACGCCTATACTCCAAAAAATTCATTTTAGTGAATATATTCTTCATTCGCTGGTTAAACGCATTCTTCAACGATGACAAGGTATTACTATACAATTCTTTCCCCCATGGAACAGAATTCATGTCATCCGACTCCACAAGAGCAAAAATAGAATCGTCCACACCTTTGTGATATGATGTACCAAATAAAAATGTAGTAATCAAATAAATCACGCCAATATCTACCAAATCCTTATCTTCAGTGTCAATTGGAAGATTTCTGAAATCTTCTTCAACATCTTGTGTAGATACATTTTCATAATCTTTGAAATACTTCCCTTTCAAATAACAATCTCTCGATCGATATTTTGTGAAGTCACCATTTTCAACACACCGTAACCTTGACATTAGGCAAAAATCCACCATAGAAAACCTAACAAGTTGATCATTGACATTGAACCACATTCCGTTAGGATTTGGTTGCTTTTCTTGCCTTAACAACATTTGGTGTATCAATTGAGACTGTAAAACTATTTTTTTGAGATCTATGAAGGCACTGAAACACGATTCTTTGAATATTTTTTTTGTTGTTTAGTGAACTTTACCCTAGGACTATCAGGGATTGAAAATCCCTTCTTCTAACAATGTTTAGATGCAAAAAGATCAAAGAAACCTCCCCTTCTTATCGGGGGACTTGGGAAAGCGGAAATGATAAGGTAACAATACTGATACTATGTACTTCCTGCTTACCAAGTAAACTTAAACTAATGTACAAAAATAAGAACTTGATATATATATATATATATATATATATATATATATACATATATATATATATAGTATGAAAACATGAGCATAGACATTGTGTCTCATTCCATTTGCAACTTAGACACGAACAAACAGGGCCAAACTGTGGGTTTTGAGATTTAACTGACACCATTTAGTCCTCACTCTCACTTGCATTTTTACAATTAATTTGGCAAGACACTAAAGAAGGAAACTGGTGGATGCAATTTGGGGGTGAGTATGTCCTGGGATACTGGCCAAAGAACAACTTTGTTCTACTTCTATTAATGTTATTTTCCATCTAGTCTGACCATGGGATGAGATTTTACATCAAGTTCTTGGTACGTACTCATAGAAGTGTCATTTTTTGGCTCCTCCCACCACACAAAGGAATCGAATACAATTATATCTGCATTTGTCCATTGCCTAGCATGCTTTTTCAATTGCATTAAATCTTATTATACAAGCTAGTCCCCTATGGTCTTTTATCTCATTGCAATTAGATTCAACCAGAAAAAGGGGACCAATAGAATTGGATGATTGCATTGTAATCCTTCATGGATTTAACAAGAAAATCATGACTATTGTACCTAACGGAGAATGGAAATAGCTCAAGAAACACAAAAGATTTTCTTACAGTGGCGTAATTCTGTATACTGAATAACACAAATTTTGTCCCATCGCATTTGTAATTTTTGCAAGGGCAGATAATGAAATTTCACATGAAAAATAATGACAACAAAAATTAAACTAGCGAAATAACTTTTAATGCAACAAAAAATAATGCACTGTAACATTATGAACTCTGCACAGTCATATTCAACCTAAAAATTGAAAATGTAAAATGTCCAAAAATATAGCACAGTAATATTCAACATAAAATCAAATATAAATCGAACCTTGGGTTTATAATATTTCGATGTACTCTTTTTCTTTTTCAAACTCTCTGATTCAAGAAACACATTTTTCCTCTTCCAACTTTCACCAGTCATTATCAGCGAATCTACCGATTCCGATGAAAGGAGATGGTGGGGAGTTAGTGGGTTCTCCGGCATGAGGAGCTGGCGAGCGGATGAGATGTTTTGAGGCGGTGGGCACAGTGTGTATGAGATGTTTTGAGGTAGATGAGAGGTTCAGAGAGGCAAGGTTTGAGAAGAGAACAGTGTGATTTCCTCTTTTTTCATTTTATTTTATTTTATTTTTTGACATTTAACACTATATTTTTACCTGTTCAAAAAGTGAAAAATAGTTAAAAGGGTATCAATGAAAACATGTTTAAAAAGAGGGTATATCATGTAATTTCCTCTATTTGTATTACTTAACTTGATTAATATTTGGTCCAATTTGTATTATGAGTTTGATTGATTCATAAATATTAACATGTACTCATACAGTCATACTCATACATTAGCAATTAACATTAGCTGAACATGAACTCATACATTCACAAAATTACAGTTACAAATATGAACTTGTTAAAAATCAAATACATGGTCCAAGTTAAACATAAAGTCATAGTTCATATTAAACATAATACAACTCATTAAAATCCATAAAAATAGCTTAAATAGACCAAAAATTCACATTCAATGATTTCCTAAGCAGCTAAGCCTTTGTTCCCTTTACCAAATCCAACCACAAGAGAGAGAGAGAGAGAGAGAGAGAGAGAGAGAGAGAGAGAGAGAGAGAGAGAGAGAGATTATGAGATGCATTAAAAGAAAGTTATTTAATGTCAAATTGTACATATACACGGGACATGTCCAACGTAAATGAATCATATAGTCTTTGGCATTTAATTTCCTCCGGTTGTTTTTGAGTTCAATGATTCCAAAAGCTCTAAATGTTTAAAAGGAAAAATTGACTAGACTAACAAAAATATAAATAGACACAAATAAAATTAAAAATTGTATTGATATAGTTAAATTACCTTCATCCAAGTTGTAAAAATACTCAATATCTTCAATGTGGAGAAGTATTTAGCCAATTTTGAGTGCACACCAAGATCTCTACATTTTCGGAATTAATGAACTATGAAATGGATCAAGAATCCTTCATCCTGTACTGAAAGCACTTTCTGAAGCAATGGTAGAAACTTGCATTGCCAACACATCTCTAGCTGGTTTGGACAAGATGCCATATTTACTTTTGTTAACCTTCCACCAATTAAGCACACCAAAATCCTTGTTCTCTACATTTCACGAGCATCCAATGAATATCTTTCCACATAATTTTTTATCTCAATTGATTCCTTTGCTATTTATTTGTCCAAAAATCCAGATAGACGAGAATCACTTGTACAGGTAGAAGAAATCCCAATATCACAAGTGAATGAACTGAAAGATGATTTAGTTGATGCTTGACTACTTTCAGAAGATACTTCGCATCCCACATACCACTCATAAATAGACATCAGATTGGCTTTCAAACCATTAAGTGTGTTTTTTGCAACTTCCTCATTCTTGTATATATCCTCAAAACAATGCTCAACATAATCAAGTTTGTATCTCGGATCAAGGATAGTAGCAATAAGCAGAAGCTGATTTACAATTTCCATCTTACCCCAAAACTTATCAAGTTTGCATTTCATTTTAAAAGACATTTCACACAAAAGAAAATCTCTACCAACACTCCATTCATCCAATTTAGTTATAAGATTACATATTTCATGTAGATATGCACAAGCACTAACACGCAACGTTGTACTAAATCAAGCTCACATTATAAAATTTTTTCAAGAATCTCACAAAATCCGAAGCACTGTCCCAATCTAAACACATAGGAGGTTCACCTCTTTTCTTCCCATCATCATCTTCACGAAAGTAAATCAAATATTGTGCATCCTCTTCTCCTAATCTCTTAAAAGCTTTTTGGTATTTTAAAACAGTTTCCAACATCAAATAGGTAGAATTCCACCTAGTTGACATATCCAAGAACACAACAGATTTAAAATCAATTTTCTCTCGCCTTGCACACTCTTTTAACTTTTCATGCCTAGCTGGAAGATTTATCATATTTGACTGCATTTCGAATAGCAATAATGGAATCATGTGCTTCTCTCAATCCATAACAATTTATTATGTGTGCACGACATCTTAAGTGCAAATATCTACCATCCAAAATACATGCATCTCTACCCCAACCAGTAAGTTTAGTACTAAGATAAGAGAGAGCACTATCATTAGAGGATGCGTTATCAACTGTAATTGTAAAAAAAAAAAAAAAAAAAAAAAAAAAAAAATTAAATAAATAAATAAATTCAATTCCCCAATCATACAAGCAATCGTCAATCATTTTCCCAATCGTTTCCCCCTTACGATTGGGAACAACACAAAAATTCAAAATACACTTATGGAGCACCCAATCATCATCAATGTAGTGTGTTGTAAGAGACTTCTAGTTAATAATCTGAATGGAAGTCCAAGTATCATTGGTAAGAGAAACTGTTTGACCGTGATTGTGAGAAGAAAAGACTTCCATCAATTTCAATTTTTGATCAGAATATAATTTACAAATGTCTCTAACAATAGTCCTTCGAGATGGGGGATCAAATTGGGGATATGCAACCCTACAGAAGAGTCTAAACCCACGAGCTTTGACATACCTAAAAGGGAGTTCATCTATTATTATCATCCGTGCACATGCAACCCTACACTCCTCCATACTACGGCCAATAGCTATAAGATTGCTCCCACTACCCTCTTTACGATCAAAAGATATGATTTTTTGCTTCTTAACCTGCAATCAACCTAGATATTTAGGACAACAAAGAGTTAAATTGTCACTCAAAGTACTAGTCCCACAATTCTTAGTACCACAAGCATAACCAATACCACAGTAATTGCACTTACAAGTTACACCTAACGTGTAGATCATCTTTGGAACCAATAGTGTGTAGTGATCCCAAACATAAGAAGGTAGTTTACTAGATTTTCTCTTACGTCATGTTGAATTTGTTGATGGTGGATGTGAAGTTGGAGTTGGGCCATCGGTGGGACTAAAAATTCACCTCCAATGACTTCACAATCTGTCTCTACAAAAATATATTCCAAACAAAAAATAATGAGTAATGTTCTATATTACTATCACTCTTCAAGGAAACAAGGAGCACACAAAATCACACAACTTTTATTATCCAGTGAGTCACATTCTTAAATTCACACATAATCACACTACTTCAAGCTGATACATAATACGAATTTTAGCACCAAGAACCCAATACATAATAACTAATATAACTCATAATATAAACAATCTCAAACATAAAAAATAACCAAGAAACCTATACATTAAACCATTAACCAATATAGTTTATAATATAAACAAACTCAAAGATATGAAATAACCAGGAATCAGAATACCCAAACAAAAAAAGGGAGTTCATCTATACCTAAGTCCATTGATGAGTCACATGCGAGTCTCTGTCTAAGAAGTTGAATCTGTAAAAGAAAAAAAAGAGTAATAAAGATTGAAAATTAAATATTCCATTCGTTAATCATTAAGGATGATGATAAGGAGATTTATACCTAAGATAGTTAGAGAGTCAGAGACAATGGTATGAAGAAATTTCCTTCGATTGGTTGTCGTTCTTCCTGTGGAGAGTTGGAGAGAGAGCCGACGAGCGGCTGTATGGACTATGGATTGGAGAGAGATATAGTAGGAGGCCTTAGGGAGGAGCTGCGCCACGCTGGTGAGAATGGGATTGGAGAAAGGAGATGAAGAGGAGGGAATGGAATTAGGGCTTGTCGGATTTTGTTTAAGCCTAATTAGTTGAGACGGACTTGGGTTGGCCCAAGTCCATTATCTCTACCATAATTAGGTTTAGTGTAAACCTATAAGTACAAGATTAGTTACAAGACAATGGGGCCTTTGAGTCGTCTTTAGGTTGCTAGCACAACCTCTTCCAGATCTTGGCTTGCTGTGTGGATTACTGTCAGAGGTTGGACAATTGGACAGCGATGATGACAAGATTTCTACATCCTTCGTCAGAAATAAGATCCATGATATTCATCAAAGGTACAATTCTTAAAACAGATTCTATCTAAGTGCAAGGTTGATCTAAGCTATGGTTGGTTTTGAGTTTGTTTAATTTTCTCTATGCATATGTGACTCGAAACCTTACAGAATGTTGCAACGGGAAATGAAAGAATTGACCACTAATGGTTGGTTTGTACCGAATTTAAATTTCTCCCTACATTTTTTACAAACCTAATTGATGATTGAAAGTGGCCACACACGCACGCACGTACACGCAACACACACCCCCCAATTGAACATTGGATAAGTTAAACTTCTTTTAGGTAGTATTAATTGAAAGCATATATATGAATAGATTATACATTTTACATTCATGGAAAATTTACAAATTGTCTAGTATTTTTGATCCATATATTCATGTTGCTTGGTTGCACTAGTAGATAATATTGCTTGAGATGAGCAAAAACTGAAGTTTGGGGGCGAGTTACCCAAAAATGCAATCACGTGGCTTGATTTTACTATCATTTGAATTCAATTTTTAATTGAGTTTATGATATAGGTTTTGGTTATTTTGATGATCACCATACTAGAAAGTATTTTTATTTTGACAATTCTGTTGGTTTACTGATTATAATTGTGAAAGGAATATTTGGATTATAAAAATTTCACTTCACAACTTTAAAACACTTTGATATGTATGATTTATTTTTCAGGAGATTTTGACCACGTTTGTTACTCCTTAAGAATTCAGTTATAAGTAAATTAATAAAGAGACAACATGTAGAAGAAAATCAACTATCATCTAGATCTATTTGATAATGTTAAATATTATTTGTATCTTTTTTTAAATTTTTATTATTTTTCTGAATTACTTTGTTGGATTTTTTGTTGATGCCCAAAAAGTCTGAGCAATGATAGTTGATAGTGTAAAATTTTCTAAGCTTGACATGGAAAGATCTGAAGCTACTTGATCACTGGAAAAGATGAATTGATTCTCCTTTAACTTGTAAAAAAGGTGAAGAGGATTCTCCCAGCCACCCCTTTGATGTAAGAATTAATTTTCTGGAGAGAGAGAAAGTAGAGAGAAAAATATAAAGCTGGTAGTTATGTTGATAATGAATGAATGCTGATAGAAAATGACCTGTATTTATAGGGCCCAAAGCTATTACCTTCTCATACTAGGAGAAGGAGTCCTTAAACCGAAGAAACTTACCATTCAGGGAAAAAATCCTTATTGAAATTGGACTTCTTTTCTGAGAAGTGGCTTACAAGATTACACCTGATTTATTGATCTTAGGGCTAGGCCCATTTACGAAGCTCATAGACAAAGGATACTCCGTGACTTACCTATATGGGCCTCATGCACCCTAAGGCCAGGCAAAACCGACCTCAAGATCTTTGGTCAAGACAAATGGGGCTAAGGTCAGGCATGTTTATTAAGATATAATCCAAGCATAATGTTCTGCCCCATGAGCTTGTGATGAGGAGTGTACAAGTAAGGTTGGGCACATGGGCCGACCTGTAATAATTAAGGCCATAGCCCATCACCTTGAATGATGGGATCGGGAAATCGTAGGGATCATTGGCCCCCGTGCATCAAAGATCGGGATT
Source organism: Ligustrum vulgare (assembly GCA_963555705.1). Lineage (NCBI taxonomy): Eukaryota > Viridiplantae > Streptophyta > Magnoliopsida > Lamiales > Oleaceae > Ligustrum > Ligustrum vulgare. The sequence goes on along the minus strand of OY743172.1, from coordinate 43,903,990 downwards.
GGATCTCTAGACACACTTATGTTTTCCAAATGTCACGCGTTTTTGATAGCTAATATTATTTTATCCAATGTGAGAAGGTGAACAGTCCCTGAATTGATGTTTGACACGTGGTAAGGAGAAGGGCGAGGTTTTATAAATTTTTTTCTGCCATTTTTGTCTCTATATATGTGATCTCCATCCTCTCATTATTTTTACTTTATAAATTTTTGAGAGATCAGAGAACTCCTCATTCAACTAGCACAACCTACTATGTAAACAAAATTTTTAGCATATTAGGTAAGCTTCACCAAACCTGACCTCTCTTTTTTATATAATTTATTCCTAGAAATATGGTAATACAAGTGTCCATGGGTGACCTGAGAGAATTAGAAAATTTGGATGAACCTCTAGAGGTCGAGCCTTTAGGTTTTTACCAACCTCCGCCCCTTTCTCAAGATGATAAATTTGGTAGTGGAGAAGAGGTTGAGGAAGAAAATAGGGACAATAGGAGGCCGAGTTAGACCGACCATGAGTTTCCTACTTTTAGTAATAAAATGAAGGAACATATGATCAAGGTAGATACGAGAACGTTTAGGTTATCTGATGCATACATAGATAGAGTCCCGGAGAAGGACGACATATCCTATCACTGCCGAGAGGGAGAGGTAGTGGTGTTCCATGATGCCCTGGTGGCCGGAATTAGGTTCTCTCTCCCCCGTTTTTTTATTGATTTTATGTTGAACACGGGCATTGTACCGGGTTAGCTTGCTCCTAACGGATGGAGGATCCTTGTTTATTTTTTTATTTTATGTAGGAGTTTGGGGATCGAGCCTGCGGTCAGTCTATGTAAATGTGTTTTAGATCTGAAGTATTTACCCCAGTGTAATTGCTTTGTATACTTTAGTTGGAAGGGTAGTTTTGAGGCTCTATGGATCCCCTTCTCTATTAAGGACTGGAAAGAGAAGTTTTCTATATAAGACCGAGAGAAGGAGAGACCTTATTTTGGCTGACCTTTAGGACCCAATGTTGATAGTTTTAATAGGATGGAAAATTTGAGTTGGGAGACCATAGCCGAGCTGATGGCCAATGCTGTGAGGGTATACAATTTTGGCCTCTTAGCTGAAGAGGCTGGTGACCTTGTTCATAATGACATCTTGGATCAAGCCGGCCTTGACATACAGTCCGATATGGTTTAGCCCCTTAAATTACATAATCTAAAAAAATACTCATCCTTCTTTTATTCTCCTCTCTGTGTTTTGCTTATATGTCCTGACCATTTCACTTTCATATTTTCAGGAATGGCCTTTGACTCTGATGCTTTGCAGGAAATAGCTCTCAGAAAAGCACAAGCTGCAAAAGAGAAGCGTGCAGAAGACAGGGTGACCCAATGACGACCCCAAAAAAGAACCCAATCTACTCCATAGGCCCGGGATAGATCTCTCGTTCTCGGCCTGAACTTCCTAGAGTTCCAAGGTTTGGTCGCCTCAAGAGCGAGCTACTCTGAGGCCTGTTCCTACTTCTGACCCTGAAGTTGAGCCAGAGAATCCGAGCTCGGCGGATTGTAGGAGGCGGATGTAGGATTCACTGTATCACGACCTCATAAAGAAGTATAAGAGTGGGGTTGATCTTGATAAGGAGATTGAACACATCATGAGTTCGGCCATCCAAGTAATGATTGCTTATTTTTAAGGATGTGAGTTTTGTCTATAGTATAAAGAAGATTTCTAACCCTGGTGGGCAGATGTTCGGTATCACTCGAGGAGTAGTTCTCCAAGGTCGAGAACTTGGAGAGATGGCAGGAAAGCTTCACTTTGTGAAGTACGAGGCTACCCAAGCTAACGTAGCTGAGGAAGACCCAAGATGATCTTGAGGCTGCAGTCCAAGAGCGTGACAGCTCTCGGGAAGAAGTTGCCCGATTGACTAAAGAGCTTCGATAAGCTTGGGAAGGGGAACTCCAAGCCCGAGCTTCTATGGTGGAGGCATTCAAGGGCTCAGAAGAGTACAAGCTCACCCTTGGTAACTACGCGCTTGAGTCCTATACTCAAGCAATCAAGCAGGCACAAGCTTGGTGTCTTCTGAAAGCGCGTGAACTTGATACCATCCTATTGGCGGAGTTTCCCTTGGGTGCTGATGATCTCGACCTCATTCCTTTTGAAGAGGAAGATAAATGTGAGGTGGTAGAGGATGCCGAGGATGGTAGTGACCCTAAGGATTGGTCTTATGTATTTCTACAACTTCTTTTTGTAAAATTTGAACTCTTTTACGTAGGGTATGCCTCGAGGACTACTTGTACTTTTGAATGCTATGAATAAAACTTCAATCTTTTGTTAAGTACGTGCCTTTTTACTTCTATATTTGTAGCAAACTTTAGAATTTTTTGGTAAGGTCATGCTTGTTTTAGCTGACCTTATATTTTATCCTTTTCATTCAAAAGAAGTAATTTGGTAGACAATAAGTCTACTATGACAAAGTGTATGACAAAGACTTTGACAAAAGCCAGTCGAATTTCTTGCAAGATTTTTGAGTATCCAATATATCATGACATTTTGAAATGTTGAATTATTAATTCCAAAAAGTCTAAAACACTTTGGGAAATTTCAAAACCTTCGTCAGATATTAAACCCACTTGGCGAAGAGCTTCTAATTGCCGACTACATATTGAATTAACAAATTCATTTAACTGTGAGATGTTCAATGTGTTTCAAATTTCACATATTTGTATAGGAAATGAAATTACCTCCTACTGTGGTGATAATCAAATGCCTGCGACTAATGAATGTGTGGGACTAGATAAGATACTGTCGCTTGATTGTGTCAAAGTGAATTATGAACTAACAGACGGGGGTATTGAGTGTGTGCTTGAAGTTGGGAGAATTTTTGTAGCGATGAAGAGATTTTTCAATATTACTCGAAGGGTGGATATGATCAACTCACGTTTATTGAAAAGGATTGCAGAAACTACATTGCTCAGGTTTGGCGTTTGAGCCTCGAAAAGGATGATGCTGCTGCAATTCAGGCCTTCTTCTCAAAGATGAAAGCACATTGTCCTGGTTTCTTCTTTAGTGTTGACTTGGACGGGGAGTTGCAGTTGAGGAACATAGCTTGGGCTGATAATAGGTTTCGACAAGCATATAAGGAGTTTAGCGATATTGTCACATTTGATACCATGTATCTCACCAACAAATATGATATGCCATTTGGGCTAATTTTTGGCATGTTGACTTGTGAATGTAAACATTGGATTTTACGAAATTGTCCATTGCCAGATTTGTATCTTGCATAGCAGTTTCTTGGCTGTTTAGATATGTGCATGGCTAGATTTGTGACTGTTGAGTTGTGGGATCAAAATAAAATCAAGTCATTTGATGCTCAAACAAAACATTACAATAGAAGAGCGAAAGATGGAACAAGGTTTTCCTCAAGTCATTTTACAGAAATCCACATTGGTTATAATACATTCCTATCACTCTAAAAAAAAAAAAAAAAAAAAAAAAATGAATCAAAGAACTTTGCCAATGAGACATAACAACATTACATTAAGGGTAAACAGCACAAATAGTCCCCAACCTTTGGTTTTCTTGCGAAAATGGTCCCCAACGTTTAGATTTTGGCATTTATACCCTCAGAATCACCAAAGGTTACGAAAATGGTTACTACCATTAGATTTCGTTAGTTTCCACCGTTAAAACCGTGTAAATAACACAAATGGTCCCTAACCTTTGAATTTCTCGAAATAATAGTCCCTAACATATTAATGTCATGTTTGGCATATTTAGTTTGTAACCTCCAAACGTTTGACGTATTTAGTCCCTAACATATTAAATCCCTAAACGTTTGACATATTTAGTCCCTAACATATTAATCCTCTATTTGAGACCAATTATTTCAAATAATGTGATTTGTAATTGTAATTTTTTGAAGAATTTGTGATTAAAAAAAAACTTGAATTTATTTGTAGATTATTTTGTTGATTGAGTGTGGTTAAAAACGTGTTTTAAAAAAATAAAGTTTATTCTGAATTTCTAAAGTGCACGATAAAATATTTCATAAAAATCCACTGCATTAACATTTCAATCTATTGGTAAAAAAAATAATAAATTCATGGAGCATAAACAAACAAATATATTGGACATCATTTTAGGAATTGAATAACAAATATGTTTTTATCAGTTCTACTTTCGATTTTCAATTTTTCAAAAATCGATCGATTTGAAAAGTAAGTTTCGAGCATTTTGGTTAAAAAGTAAGATTTTTTTTTTTTAATTTATGCATAAATTTAAAAAAAAATTGTTAATAGAATGTGTGAAACAAGTCTTAAAAAATTGAAAATTTGAAAATCAATGTTGATTTGTTCTCAAAATTGAAAATAAAAAATAGAACTGATAAAAACATCTTTGTTATTCAATTCCTAAAATGATGTCCAATGTATTTGTTTGTTTATGTTCCATGAATTTATTATTACTTTTTTACCAATAGATTGAACTGTTAATGCGGTGAATTTTTGTTAAATATTTTACTGTACACTTTAGAAATCCTGAATAAACTTTGCTTTTTTAAAACTCATTTTCAACCATACATTCCATCAGTAAAATAATCTACAAATAAGTTCAAAAAATTACAATTGAAAGCCACATTATTTGAAATAATTAGTCTCAAATAGGGGTTAATATGTTAGAGACTAAATACGCCAAACTTATAGAAACTTAATATGCTAGGGACTAAATATGCCAAACGTATAGGAACTTAATATGCGAGGGACTAAATACGCCAAACGTTTGGATGTTGAAAACTAAATATGTCAAACATGACCTTAATATTTTAGGGACTTTTATCGCAAGAAACTCAAATGTTAGTGACCATTTGTGCTGTTTAGACGTTTTTAACGGTTGATACTAACGGAATCTAACTGTAGGGACCATTTTCGCAACGTTTTGTGATTCTGAGGATATAAATGCAAAAATTTAAACGCTGGGGGACCATTTTTGCAAGAAACCTAAAGGTTGGGGACCATTTACGCTGTTTACCCTTACATTAACATTGAGCTTTCATGTCTTCTTATTCTTTTGAATTGTCACAAGCGATATCTCCACGCCCTCTTCTTTGGTTACCCGTGCACAGGTTCTCAATAAGTGCAAAAGCTTATCGCTTGCATCTTCATGAGAACCCCTTGAACGAACACCAATTGATTGTCCTTCATCAAACCCCCCTAAACAAACACCAATTGATTGTCCTTCATCCGAACCCCTAAACGAACAACACTTGATTGTCCTTCATCAGAACCCCTCGAACGAACGCCACTTGATTGTCCTTAATCAAAACCCCCAGAACGAACTCCGCTTGAACATCCTTCATCCCAACAGAAAAAATTGCATTACATATTGGTGCAATTGAAGAACGAATTTCCTTTGTTTCGTAACATATCTCCCACCACTGGCCATCTAACGTATCCCTACCCGCACCAAGTGCACTGTCGCTTCGTTGGACATTCATCTAACTAGTAATCCCACTTCCTACAGCTATGACAGGGACCGTAGTTAGGCCCTCTTGCACCACGTCCTCCACCAATCTTCAGATCTCACTGAGGTAAATAAATAATCATAACAAACTCAAAGGTAGTGATAGATATATAAAAGTTGCATATAGACTAATATAAATCAATAAGCCTACTGGGGAATCAAATTGAAGCATAGGGCCAAATATTGTATGCAAGGTTGAATGTAATGTGAATGTTGTAGAAGTTTCAATTGACAGTTATCACTCTTCCATGTTTTACTCCAAATTTTTCCAACATTAATTTCTTCATAGTAAATTCCCAAAACTTGTTCCAATATCTCTACTTATCCTTTCTAAAAGATAGTTGCAATGCCCACCACTAACCACAAAAATCCCAAATAAATTTCAATATTCTAAGCAAGAAATAGTCCTTTGTAATAATATCAAAAAGTTTAAAGAATACAAAAACTTAAGTTGGATGAAAATCTAATTTGTGTTCAAAAATTAAATTGAGGATTAGTTACCAGCACAAGGTAGAACCTGTTCGACTAGACTGTAGTTAGAAGATACTGCTTTCTACCTCAATAATCTTGTTCAGAAGCTAATAGAAATCGAAGAAGCAAAGCCACTGAACAAGATTATTTTTTCCTAGATTTTTCGCAGAATGAACGGGGTGCTGGTCAATGCTCCTCGGAGAAGAGGAATTTCGCGTTGAGAAGGACAAATTTTTTTGGGAGAGATCACCGAGTTGGTTTCAGAGAGATAGTACCATGAGCACTAAGTTGGGGTTCAGAGAGAGAGAGAGTTGGGTTTCATTTAGAGAGACGAGCACTAAGAATCAAATGCCTGTCTGTAATTGATTTTGCCCTAGTTATTTGGTTAGGCTGTAATTTGCATACAACTTAAGGGCATAATCTTCATTTTGGCTCCCTTTTGTCAAAGTCTTTGTTAACTCTTTGCCAAAGTAGACTTATTGTTTGCTAGAATAGGCCACTTAATAATTTGTAAGATTGTGCTTATAGGCAGACCTTGTAAATTATTTGTTCAAAGAAGGGGCCAAGCCCACTTTCTAATTTTAGGGAAATAATTTGTAAGATCGTACTTGTAGGCCGACCTTGTAAATTGTTTGTTCAAAGAAGGGGTTAAGCCCTTGACTTTGTAATTTTAAGGAAATAATTTGTAAGGTCGTGTTTGTAGATCGACCTCATAAATTATTTGTTCAAAGAAGAGGTCAAGTCCTTGACTTTGTAATTTTAGAGAATTAATTTCTAAGGTCGTGCTAGTAAGCTGACCTTGTAAATTTTTTATTCAAGGAAGGGGTTAAGGCATTGACTTTGTAATTTTAGGAAAATAATTTGTAAGGATGTGCTTGTATACAGACCTTGTAAATCATTTGTTCAAAGAAGGGGTCAAGACTTTGACTTTTTAATTTTAGGGAAATAATTTCTGAGGTCGTGCTAGTAGGCTAACCTTGTAAATTGTTTGTTCAAGGAAGGGGTCAAGCCTTTGACTTTGTAATTTTAAGAAAATAATTTGTAAGGTCGTGCTTGTAGACAAACCTTGTAAATCATTTGTTCAAAGAAAGGGTCAAGCCCTTGACTTTGTAATTTTATGGAAATAATTTGTAAGATCGTGCTTGTAGGCTTACCTTGTAAATTATTTGTTCAAAGAAGGGGTCAAGCCCTTGACTTTGTAATTTTAGGGAAATAATTTGTAAGGTCCTGCTAGTAGGCACACATTGTGAATTATTTGTTCAAAAAAGGGGTCAAGCCATTGACTTCGTAACTAGGAAAATAATTTGTAAAGTCGTATTTGTTGTAGGCCAACCTTGTAAATTATTTGTTCAAAGAAGGGGTCAAGCCCTTGACTTTGTAATTTTAGGGAAATAATTTGTAAGGTCGTGCTTGTAGTCCGACCTTGTAAATTATTTCCTAATGTAAATAAATGCTATCTTCCTCGTTTATCCTTAAAAGAAATACTTTTATTGACTGGGGACTAAACTGTGGGCCTCTTTATAATCTCATCCAAAAAAACCCTTTGGGAAAAAATTTGAATAAGGACAAAGTAGGGCTGGGCAAAATGTAGGGTCGATTTCGGTCCAAATTCGAACCAACCCAAAAATACTCGATTTTAATTAATCTGGAATCAACCTGACCCAATATGGGTCGGGTCGGTTTGGGTCGAGTTAGTTGTGTTACCAATCCATAACCCTAAAAAAAGAGATGTATAAAATTTATGTATACAACTTTCCTGCACCGCCGCTGGAGGATCCAAGAAAGAAGAGACCACAGCCACCATTTGAGAAGCCAAATAAAGAAGACAATAAATAATCAAAGATATAATATCTCCACTTCTCAAGTAAGAATACAATAAAATCTATGATTCAGAAATAAGACATGCAAGTTTCTGAAAATCTGGCTCATGGTCTTTCGAGAAGTCAATTTGTTTTTCATTTGTTGAGATCTTGTTCTTGCTCTCGTTGAGATCTTGACGCCACTCGTTGGATAGGAGACCTTTGGAGGTAGGGGAGGCTAAAGTTTTCGCTAGAGAGGATATCTTGATGCAACTCGTTGCCCATGCATACTCGCTGGAGGCAGAGGCTAAAGTTTGAGAGAAACAAAGGACTTCACACTAGTTACTTTAGGTTTGGGACTGTTTGGGAGTTTAAAATCGAGAACTGAATTATTTGAACCCAACTCGAACCACTGTTAATTCTAAACCAAACCGAGGAAAAAGAGTACCCGTCCTTGACTCATAATGTAAATAAATTGGGTACCCAAACCCAACTTATACAAAAAGGAATTGATGGGCATGCAAACCTGGAATTAAATAAAATAATGGACATGCAAGCCCGACCCTATGGTATTGAAAAGCTACTAAAACTAGACAACAAAAATAAAATCACAAAGGAAAGATGCATACTTGTAGTAGGGCTATACATTCTCAACATTCCATGGTCGAAAAAGATTTTTGGAGTTCATAGTTCTGAGACTGTACAACCCCTTCCCAACCTTACGAATAACCTCGAATGGTCCTTCCCTGGTAGGCCCTAGTTTTCTTGGTTGATGACTGACAGCCTCACTTCGACTTAGGAAGAGATCTCCTACTTTGAAGTCTCTCCTCTTGACCCTGATGTTGAACTTTTTTGATATGGCCTACTGATAGGCCGCTATTTTTAAGGCTGCATCTTCTCGAACTTCTTCCAGGAGGTCTAGACTTTCTCTTTGCCCAGTGCTATGGTCGGGCGGTCCTATAACCATTGTGCAAAAATTGAGGATCGTTACTTCCACTAGAACTGCTGCTTCCATACCAAAGGCTAGCATGAACGGAGTTTCCTCGGTGGCTGTTTGGAATGTTGTTCGATTTGTCCACAAAATTTCAGAGAGGAGATCGGGCCAATCTCCTTTGGCATTATAAAGGTGAGTGCGTAGGTCTTGTAATATAAGTTTGTTTATGACTTCTCCCAACCCATTACTCTGTGGGTGTAAAACTGAAGTTAACCCGTGTTCAAACCCCAAATTCCTACAGAATCTTTTGAAAGCTTGGCATTCCAATTGTCTTCCATTGTCATTGATAATTGTTTTTGGAAGACCAAAACAACAAATAATTGAAGGCCATACGAAGAATTCCAATTTCTATTCAGAGATCACGACAAGAGGTTCTACTTTAGCTATTTTGTGAAATATTCCAATGCCACTACTAAGAATTTGACTTGACCACGAGCCATTGGAAAGGGCCAAAGTATGTCGATTCCCCATTGTGAAAAAGGGTATGGGCACATGATAGGAGAGAGTTCTTAAGCTGGTCGATGCAACCTGGTTGCAAACCTTTGGTATTTACCACAAGTCTTCACATAATTTAGGGTGTCTTTCTTCTTGTTTGGCCAGTAATAACCGTATCTTAATTTTTTTTTTTACTAGAGTCCTTGCTCCTTGATGACCTCCACAAGGCCCTTCATGAACCTTGTCCATAGCAAGTGTAGCTTCCTTCGGTGACAAGCATCGAAGTTAGGGAACTGTGAAATTTTGATGAAATAAAGTGTTCTATAAGATAGTATACCTTGGGGCTCTTAATTTAATCCTTCTTGCTTCTGCTTTGTCGTCTGCCAATCTTCCTGCTACAAGAATTCAATGATCGGATTCATCCAACAGAGCTCATGCTCTGAGATGTCCATAACGTCGTGTTGTGGTGCAATGCTAGGCTCATGAAGTGTTCGCACAAACACAGTTCTTTCCAAGTTATCCAAATTAGAAAAAGTAAATCTTGACAGGGCATCGTCTTTCTGATTGGCCAACCTTTGTATCTTGTCTATGCTGTAAGATTTGAACTTCCTTTGCAAGTCAAGAACTAGCATTCTATAAGATGACATCTTTTAATCTTTTGCTTCAAAAGTCCCATTAACCTGTTCTACCACCAACTGTGCATCACTTATGACTTTGACGTGTTCGACTCTAAGATGTTGTGCGGCCTGAAGCCTGGCAATGATATCCTCATATTTAGTATCATTATTAGTGACTGGGATGACCTGTTGAACCATGAGGTCTTGGGGTGAGTTTGGTGATGAAATCTGCTAAAACCTGTACCTTTATAGAAGGTTGGGGTTTGTATTCAATGTCATATTCTTCGAGCTCAATTGACCACATGAGGAGGCAATCAGAGACGTCCAGTTTTTTCAATATCTTTTTCAGAGGTTGATTTGTGAGGACTGTTATGTCATGTGCTTGAAAGTAAGGCCTCTATTTTCTGACTAGTGTGACCAGCGCAAGAGAAAGCTGTTCTACCAGAGTGTATCTAATTTTTGCATCTAGTAACATCTTGCTAACGTAATAGACCAGTTTTTGAATCTTCCCTTCCTCTTTGACTAAGACGGCACTTACGACATGTTCTGATACGGCTAGTTATAGAAGAAGATCATCTCACAGATTTGGCTTTACCAGTATCGGTGGTGACCCCAAGTATTTTTTGAGCTTTCTGAAGGAAGTGTCACATTCTTCGTCCCACTTGAATTCCTTATTTCCTCTGAGAGATTTGAAGAAAGGTAAGCATTTATCTACTGCATTTGACATGAAACGGCCCAATGCTGCTACTCTTCCTGTGAGTTTCTGGACTTTCCTTGTGTTCTTGAGAGGTTCCATAGATGTGAGGGCTATGATTTTATCGGAATTAACTTCAATTCCCCCGTTGGGTGATCATGAATCCTAAGAATTTGCCCCGAGCTTACCCCCAAAAGCGTACTTTGTAGGATTCAGCTTCATGAGGTGTTGACAGAGTGTAGAGAAGATATCTTCTAGGTTTGCCACGTGATCTTTCTTTCTCGAGCTCTTTTCCACCATGTCATAAACATAGACTTCAATGTTCTGTCCTATGTGTTTAGAGAAGACCATGTTCAAGAGTCTTTGGTAGGTAGCCCCTGCATTCTTTAGTCCAAAAGGTATGACCTTATAGTAATATATTCATTCGTCAACCATGAAGGATGTTTTTTCTTGGTTTCAGCCATTCTGATCTGATAATAACCTGAAAATGCTTCAAGGAAGTTGTATAGTTCAAACCCAATGTGGAATCAACCAACCTATAAAATCAACAAAGAGGATAACTATCTTTCAGAAATGCTTTGTTTAGATCTGTGAAATCAATGTAAACGTGTCATTTGCTATTCGAATTCTTCACCAAGACCACATTAGCTAACAATTCTGAATTTTTCACGTCTTTGATGAATCCTGCTTTCAAGAGTTTATTGACTTCTTCCTTGATTACTTGCCTTCTTCGTTGTTTTACGGGCTTCTTACGAGGTTGGACGTTGAGTCTGTATACAAGAAGTGGGGGATCAATCCCGTGCATGTCCTCTGCACTCCATGCAAAAACGTCGAGATTCCTTATAAAGCACTATGATAGTTCTTCCTTCATAACTTGGGAAGTTCTTTTCCAATAGTGAGAGTTTTGTCTTTTGAGATTTGAACGTCTTCCAATTCTTCTACCGATAACATGCGTTCTTCCGTTGAAGGTTCTATTGATATGAGTTATGTTGTAACACCCCAAGTTCAAAACCTAAAACCTAGGAGTGTTAACTTCCATTCACATTAATTGCGGAATTAAATCGTTTACACATCAAAATATTCATTTATCTATTATAAAATTTTTACAAAATTTCGGCAGAGTCTCCTCTATAAATTGGACTTAACCAACCTGTAGAGGGACATCAAAACCATTTTACAACATAAAACTCAACTTAAATAAAAATCCAATACTCAACATACAAACACAATTCTACTTCAAACTCCCACATCACCACACTATTTCAAATTCAATCCCCAAACTCCTCAACACAACATTTTTCATCAATAAGCTTCAATTAAATACAATAAGTGATAATATAACCAATATTAGAAATTCCATAACTAATTTAAACTAATCTCAACCAAACAATTATCAAAATAATGAATTAAGGAATAAATTCAAATGATAACTTTAATAAATTTAACTTTATTTAATAATGTCGACAGCGGGTACTATCTGAGTCAGCCGCCAAATGTTCTCCTCGGATCACCTAACTTTCATCACCTGAAATGTTGGGGAGGGATTGGGGTTAGCTAAAGCTCAGTAAGTAAACTGTATGCATGAATGCATGCTTATGACATGAATGCTTTAAAAATTCCATATATGTATCCCCATTTACTTTACTTTCCAAAACATTCAAACTTTTCAAACTTTCACTTAACATTTCAAAACTTTCACTTGACATTTCAAAACTTTCACTTCATTTCCATCGTGAGCTCACTTGATGTAACTTCTAGTCAATCAGAATACAGTGGGCAATTACTTATTTGGAACCAGATTAACATGCGCATTTCCACCGCAAAGCGGTTTAACATTCACTTTCCCACCGCGAAGCGGTGTAACATTCACTTTCCCACCGCAAAGCGGTTCATTACATTCGGGTACGCCGGTCCCCCGCGCCCCATTTCCCACTCGCATCTTTCATGAACTAGAAGCACACCCATTCTTTCTTTAAAAACTTGGGATACATAACTTTTGAACAAACTTGCACCTTGACACATTTCTTTCATTTAAAAACATTTCACTTCCCAATTTCGATGCCAATGCATGCTTGATGATGCAATGACATGATAATGTGCATGCTTGGACATTCTTCATAATAACATATACTTTCGCAAAGTAAATGAAATTCATCAAAGCAATTAAGTTGAAAGACAGTCATTTACACATAACTTTCACATTTACATTCAACTTTGATGAAAATAGGGGGAAGTTTACTTACCTGCAATCCTTAGTAATTTACCGTTTCTGAATTTGCAAGTGGAAGAGTATCGGATGCCCGTGACGTCAATGTACCAAAATCCTAGTTGTACCCATTCATTTAAATAAATATACTTTTAGTTAAAAAATCACATTTCACTATTCATTTCAATACTAAACAAAAACCTTTCAACTTAACTCAAACGTGACCTCACGTTATGTCCAACACATATAATACCATACTCGAAATAAGAGATAACTCGAAGGCAAAAATTGAAATCTAACTAATCAAATTACACAAAGGTTCAAGCTATGGAATCTTCATCCCAACTTGAATTTCACAAGGACAATTCCAATTTCATTGCAAATTAGAAAATCTTCTTATCCATTAATTTTAACCTCAAGTAAATATATTTGACTTAAACCAAAATTAACAAAATGATCAAATAACAACTCTAACCATTCTTGAAATTTTCCCCAAATCAGAAAGTTAAAATTTTCAACTCATAATTAGATACTAAGAGTCTTAAGGTCATAAGCCATCCAATCTAAAATTTGATATATATATATATATATATACTTTTATTAGTATTAACCCCCGAAATTGAAATTGACCAATTAAAATTCGAAATCATAATTGAGTGAAAATAAATAAAAACATTCATACAGTCCCTTAATATTTCAAAAATTACCATTATGCTTCAATTTAAACTAGCAGTACAATTTAAAAGACATAACTTACGGATTTAGAAACTTGAAACTTCACAAACACATCATCCAAAATTTGAAATCCACAACTGAGGTTAAAAATTCTATGTGACTCACAATTTGATTCAAACATGTCTAAATACATTTACTCAAACCTCAAACCAAATTATAACTTTGGAATTTACTTATTTATAAATCAACATATAAACAAAACAATTAACTAACACAATTGAATTTATATTTATACCCTTTCAAAAATCTGATATTTAACTATATATAAACAGTCTCAGGTACAAATTCAAAATAACCCAGAATTCTAAAATTTCCAATCTGAAATTAATCAATGAATCTGAAATATATACATAATCAAAAAGAAAAACTGAAATAACAAATTAAAAATCCAAGATTCAAGCAAAAACCCAAATCTGAAAATATACCAAATATACACCAACATATACATACAATCCCATATATATATACATACACTAATTACATGTGTGTGTTTTGTGTGTGTGTGTGTGTGTGTGTGTGTCCGTGAGTGGGTGGGTGCGTGCGGCATGACAGGGTAGGAATCTACCGGTGCAGCGACAGGGGGAGGTGGTAGAGGTTGCGGTCGTGGTGGTGATGGTGGCCGGTGACCAAGGAAGAAGCCGCGAGAGAGACGGAGAGATGAGGTACGGCCGAAACCGAGGCAGAGAGTGAGAGATCGCGAGAGCGGCGTGAGGGATCGGTGAGAGGGAGAGAGACCGAATAGAGAGAGCGTGAGAGAGGATATTAGGGTAGGGTTAGATATAAACTTTCGATGATTTGCGAATTGGTCCCTCAATTCTCTCTAAGGATATAATTTAGTCCATAAGTCATATTTACTTTCCAATCGCCAATAAAGTTTCAACTTAACACAATAAATAGAAATTAGCATGCCTAGGCAATAAAATTAATTAATTACATAAAATTGCACGTGAAAATTTTATAATTTTCTAATTGGCACATTGAGCGATACGGTGTCCAAGTCCTTCCACTGCAAAATAATTCAAATAAAACCATAATAACCATAATATTAGTTAAATCATTTATAATGATATTAATATAAACTTTACGTGACAATCAAGAAAGCATGTAAATCGAAATGCGGTATTACAATTCCTTACCCCCTAAAAGAAAATTTCGTCCTCGAAATTAAAACTTACCAAAAAGGTGTGGATACTTGGCACGCATTTCGTCCTCGCGTTCCCAAGTAGCCTCTTCTACTGCATGATTCCTCCAAAGGACTTTAACTAGAGGTATCTTCTTCCTCCTAAGTTCCTTATCTGCCTTCAGTAGGATCCTCACAGGTGATTCCTCGTACGTTAGATCCTCACGAAGATCTAACGACTCATAACTGAGGATATGAGAAGGATCCGAAATATATTTTCTCAACATCGACACATGAAATACGTTATGAACGCCAGATAGTGCCGGTGGCAATGCAACCCGATAAGCTAGGTCACCCACCCTTTCAAGTATTTCAAAGGGGCCAACATATCGTGGACTTAACTTTCCTTTCTTCCCGAATCTCATAACTCATTTCATTGGAGCTACCTTCAAAAAGCTCGTATCTCCTGCGGCGAATTCCAAAGATTTTCCTTCTTTTGTCCGCATAGTTTTTCTGTCTACTCTGTACAGTTTTCATCTGCTGACGAATCTTTTCAACAACTTTTGTTGTTTGTTGTACTATTTCTGGACCCAATAACTTTCTTTCTCCTACTTCATCCCAATGAACTGACAATCTACATTTCCTATCGTATAGTACTCAATATGGATCGAAGTTTGATAGTTATTGTTGTAAGAGACCATCAACTAACATCATCCCACTTATGAATCCATTCACTTACTTTCTATTTCCAGCCTTTCATAGGATCGATTCTAACGTCTAAACCTTTATATATATATATTGATTGATCACATCCTTAAAACTAAAATCAAGAAGATTGACCAAAATAAGACTTCATAAACCAGAATTTGTGAAACTCGACGTCCATACCAAAATATATAGTAGGAATACTAAAACTTTGACAAAATCTTTCTGGAAAGATTTACAAACGAAATCCTTTCTGAACATGCTGACATTTCTTTTAAAATCGGAGTATCAACTTAAATCCTGTAATCCATACTTATATATTGCAATCAAGTATTCAACATCATACCCTCATCTTACAACTAAAGCCAATGTACTAATTTAAGAATCCATGCTTTCAAAATCATCATAACAACAATACTCTAACCAAGTATTTTATAAATAAATCATTGACATATCCCCAATGAATAAATCTTTTGTGATTCATATAGAATTCCTCATCAAGTTCACTTAATCCAAAAATACAATCCCATCCCATTATAAGTAAAAGTCACACAACTGACCTCAAATAATCATATCAAAATCTCTGTAAGATTACCACATAATAACCATCATATCCTTCACACGAACCTTTTACGTCAATATACTCACAAAGATTTTATATCAATCTCTCAAACTCAATAAATCTTGGATTCTGCCATTGTCACTCTTTCTGCACACTACTCCATAATAAATAATCATTGTGAAGTCTTATTCTCATTTTCCATAAATCCTATCCACAAGGACAATTGCCTAAAATTTTATTTCTTATTTTTGAATCAAGATACCATCAATAATAATCTTCACAATTTCATGGTATGTACTATCATAAACTTTCCTCCGATCAGATGCATTACTTCTGCAATACTTGTACAAATCTAGGACCTGATAAAGTTTCTTTCATCAATTTCATCCAACAATTTCTCATATGATATTTTAGTATCATCAATGCAAACTTAATGTACATCAGTGAATCATTCACATTATGAGGAAATCCTGATTCATTTTCCATGACTGAGATTCATCTTTCTTCGAATTCCCACTTAGAACCAAATACAACATAACTTATTCATGGATGGTCAACTTATTTCATAATTTCAATAAATTATCACCTTCAGTTCTCATCATCACATTATTCCTTACAATCATCTATTATACCTTTTATATACAATTGACCTTATGACAATCATTATCTCACATAATCCCAAACATTCAATCGCATGTCCCCAATTTCTCACTTTGAATAAATGGTTACTCCTTTAAGGCATCTCACCATAAAATATTTTCAGTATCTCCCATTCATGGTAACTGACTAATCCCAATAATCATATTACATGTAAATTCAACAGACGGTAAATGGTTTTCCTAACCATCACAAAGGTCTAAAATGCAAGCTCTCAACATAGCCTCTAAACTCTGTATAAAGAAATATTTGCTGATTACTTAAGTCATTATTCAATAACCCAAATGACATCACGTCTCTTTACTAATCTCTGTAAGCCCATGGAAAAATTCTCTCCAAATTTCAATAAATCTTTACTATTTCTTTAAAAACATACCAAACCATAATAATTTGTCATCTCTAAAACTTCTTTATCACCAAATATCACCAAAATAATTAAAACGATTGAAATTACCTGAATATTCTCTCTATGTAGTATATCCAATAACATATTATTCACAAATCAACATAATATCATCAGCTTATCTTTAACATATCTTCCCGATCAAATTCCAAAATAAATCAACAGTATTATCTCATATCCTCATAATTTATAATATTCTCCAATACAAGTGATCATTCCTTACTAGTGATCAATCCGTTCCCAAGAATAATTAAGATTTTTCCCAATATCGCCAAAATACTTGTCTTCACTCATCTTTTCAAAATATAACTTATCATTTCCCAATATATGCATCAAGTCATCAAATAACTTCATGTATACCTTGATATCCTAGAAAAATCAATTCTTAATTCCTCAACATAACAATTTCAAATCATAGTTTCCAATATCAATATCTCACTTCCTTCAATACATTAAATGGCTCAAATGATCACCCATTAGTCATACTTATAAATATATGACACAAATCAAAATCCCAAAATTTCTCAGTTACAAGACCAAACAACATTATAAATTTCTCTCAAAATAGAGGAATAATTCCCTTACTCAACACAATATCCATTACTTAATTCCCAATAACTAAGAACCAAATCTTAAACCTCTAATTTCATAGTTCTTCTCATAAAAGTCTCAATAAAATCATATCACTTCTAATCTCAACATCTCTTCACAACTTCATAAAACTGGTTTTGCCATGTTTAAATTCAATTTTGCACTTTGAGCTCTCTTAAGTTACGAAGGAGCCATCCGATATTATACCTTGGATACTAGAGTTGCGCACTTAATCGATAACGAATTCAATTTCTCTTTTAGGCGGTAAATCACAAAGATTTTCTGAGAACATCTTTAGTCATTCTCGAATAACAGAAATTTGTTCGAGAGAAGTATTCACCTTAAACACTTCAATTATTGTAACTAGGTAGGCTTAATAACTCTTATTCATCAATTGACGAGCCTTCATCACTGATAATATCGAAATAAAAAGTTTCACCTTTACTTCAATAAGGCGAAAAGGGTTTCATTTGAAGGTTTAAATACCACCTTAACGTAGCCATTGATTGAAACCTTATACCGAAATAACCATTCCATTCCTAGTATGACATATCCATTCACATTATATGCGGAATTAAATCATTTACACATCAAAATATTCATTTATCTATTATAAAATTCTTACAAAATTTCGGCAGAGTCTCCTCTATAAATTGGACTTAACCAACCTATAGAGGGACATAAAAAACCATTTTACAACATAAAACTCAACTCAAATAAAAAATTCAATACTCAACATACAAACCCAATTCTACTTCAAACTCCCACATCACCACACTATTTCAAATTCAATCCCCAAACTCCTCAACACAACATTTTTCATCAATAAGCTTCAATTAAATACAATAAGTGATAATATAACCAATATTAGAAATTCCATAACTAATTTAAACTAATCTCAACCAAACAATTATCAAAATAATGAATTAAGGAATAAATTCAAATGATAACTTTAATAAATTTAACTTTATTTAATAATGTCGACAGCGGGTACTGTCTGAGTCAGCCGCCAAATGTTCTCCTCGGATCACCTAACTTTCATCACCTGAAATGTTGGGGAGGGATTGGGGTGAGCTAAAGCTCAGTAAGTAAACTGTATGCATGAATGCATGCTTATGACATGAATGCTTTTCGAAAATTCCATGTATGTATCCCTTTCTCTTTACTTTCCAGAAAATTCAACTTTTCAAACTTTCGTTTAACATTTCAAAACTTTCACTTCATTCCCATCGTGAGCTCACTTGGTGTAACTTCTAGTCAATCAGATAACAGTGGGCCATTCTTATTTGGAACCAGATTAACATGCGCATGTCCACCGCAAAGCGGTTCATTCATTCATTCCACCGCAAAGCGGCCCATTACATTCATTCCACCGCAAAGCGGCTCATTACGTTCATTCCACCGCAAAGCGGCTCATTACATTCGGGTACGCCGGTCCCCCGCGCCCCATTTCCCACTCGGACCTTTCATGACATAGAAGTACACCCATTCTTTCAAAACTTGGGATACATACTTTTGACAAAATTTCACTTTGACACATTACTTTCATTAAAACATTTGACTTTACCATTTCGATGCCAATGCATGCTTAATGATGCAATGACATGATAACGTGCATGCTTTAACATTCTTCTCAATAACATATGCTTTCATAAAGTGAATACAATTCATCAAAGCAAGTAAGTTACACGACAGTCATTTACACATAACTTTCACATTTACATTCAACTTCTATGAAAATAGGGGGAAATTTACTTACCTGTAGTCCTCAGTAGTCTGTTTAATATGCAGGTGGAAGTCTTGGTTGCCCGCGACGTCAATGTACCGTTTCTCCTAATTAATTTCCATTCATTAACAAAATATGACTCTTAGTGAAAAACCACGTTTAACACTCTTAAATAAGGTCGAGACTTGCATGTGACTCATAATATAATAAACACATTTAACACTACATATAATATCATACTCGAAGTAATACATTAAGTTCAAGGAAAATTTTGGAAATCTTACTTATCAATTTCACCAATCAAAGTCAAGCATTCTTATTCAAAAAAATGATCTTGAACTAAAAATTTATAACTTTGAACATAACTTACATTTAAACTAACTTGTTTCAAAAAGGTTAAGGTTTACTCTCCCACACCATTATCCCAACATTCCAAAAATCACACGTTCATTTAAATAGTCATATACATATTCATGATCATATGTACATACATTCGCACCTCAAATTTAATATTATAGCACACAAATTAATCAAATTTCATGAATATATATACCTATGCCCACAAAAATCCAAACTTTATACATATATATGCACGCATCTATACATACATAATAATATATACATTCATATACATCAATACGCATTCATATAACATCATTAATTCCCAATTTATGGTTACACTCGAAATTGCACAAAAATTTGAAATCTGAAATTTACTGAAGTATCTGAATTTCTGCATATAAAGTGTATACATACATTATTTACATCGAATTTATACATATATACATGTGTGTATCGAATTATGGGCGTGTGTGTGTGTGAAATCTCGTGGAACCGTGTGTGTGTGTGTGTGCGATTCGCGGGTGTGTGTGTGCATGAGGAGAAAAGGGAAGGGGGAGGAGGGGAGGGCTTACTTCAGGCGGTGGTGGTGACCGGCGGTGCGAAGGGAGAAGCCGAGTGAGAGAGACGGAGAGGCGAGAGCGAGAGACGGACGAAGAGAGTGAGACCGAGAGTGAGAGGCGAGTCGAGAGAGAGAGGGATCGTGAGTGAGTGAGTATAATGTTAGGGTTAGGTTTAATGTGTAACTTTTGGAAAATTGTAATTTAGTCCCTCTACTCTCATAAATTAGTAATTTAGGCTCAAAACTTTCAAATGAAATTCCAAAGTGTCACCAAACTTTTCCTAACTTCAATTTAACACAATAAGAATAAAAATTAGCATGCCTAGGCAATAAATTTAATTAATCACCTAAAATTGCACGTAACTGTTAAAATAACAATTTATAAACTTTTAATTGGTACATTGATCGAAACGGCATCCAGTCCTTCCACTGCAAAATAATTCAAATAAAACCATAATATTAGTTAAATCATTTATAATGATATTAATATAAACTTTACGTGACAATCAAGAAAGCATGTAAATCGAAATGCGGTATTACAATGCACACCCATTCTTTCTTTAAAAACTTGGGATACATAACTTTTGAACAAACTTGCACCTTGACACATTTCTTTCATTTAAAAACATTTCACTTCCCAATTTCGATGCCAATGCATGCTTGATGATGCAATGACATGATAATGTGCATGCTTGGACATTCTTCATAATAACATATACTTTCGCAAAGTAAATGAAATTCATCAAAGCAATTAAGTTGAAAGACAGTCATTTACACATAACTTTCACATTTACATTCAACTTTGATGAAAATAGGGGGAAGTTTACTTACCTGCAATCCTTAGTAATTTACCGTTTCTGAATTTGCAAGTGGAAGAGTATCGGATGCCCGTGACGTCAATGTACCAAAATCCTAGTTGTACCCATTCATTTAAATAAATATACTTTTAGTTAAAAAATCACATTTCACTATTCATTTCAATACTAAACAAAAACCTTTCAACTTAACTCAAACGTGACCTCACGTTATGTCCAACACATATAATACCATACTCGAAATAAGAGATAACTCGAAGGCAAAAATTGAAATCTAACTAATCAAATTACACAAAGGTTCAAGCTATGGAATCTTCATCCCAACTTGAATTTCACAAGGACAATTCCAATTTCATTGCAAATTAGAAAATCTTCTTATCCATTAATTTTAACCTCAAGTAAATATATTTGACTTAAACCAAAATTAACAAAATGATCAAATAACAACTCTAACCATTCTTGAAATTTTCCCCAAATCAGAAAGTTAAAATTTTCAACTCATAATTAGATACTAAGAGTCTTAAGGTCATAAGCCATCCAATCTAAAATTTGATATATATATATATATATATATATATACTTTTATTAGTATTAACCCCCGAAATTGAAATTGACCAATTAAAATTCGAAATCATAATTGAGTGAAAATAAATAAAAACATTCATACAGTCCCTTAATATTTCAAAAATTACCATTATGCTTCAATTTAAACTAGCAGTACAATTTAAAAGACATAACTTACGGATTTAGAAACTTGAAACTTCACAAACACATCATCCAAAATTTGAAATCCACAACTGAGGTTAAAAATTCTATGTGACTCACAATTTGATTCAAACATGTCTAAATACATTTACTCAAACCTCAAACCAAATTATAACTTTGGAATTTACTTATTTATAAATCAACATATAAACAAAACAATTAACTAACACAATTGAATTTATATTTATACCCTTTCAAAAATCTGATATTTAACTATATATAAACAGTCTCAGGTACAAATTCAAAATAACCCAGAATTCTAAAATTTCCAATCTGAAATTAATCAATGAATCTGAAATATATACATAATCAAAAAGAAAAACTGAAATAACAAATTAAAAATCCAAGATTCAAGCAAAAACCCAAATCTGAAAATATACCAAATATACACCAACATATACATACAATCCCATATATATATACATACACTAATTACATGTGTGTGTTTTGTGTGTGTGTGTGTGTGTGTGTGTCCGTGAGTGGGTGGGTGCGTGCGGCATGACAGGGTAGGAATCTACCGGTGCAGCGACAGGGGGAGGTGGTAGAGGTTGCGGTCGTGGTGGTGATGGTGGCCGGTGACCAAGGAAGAAGCCGCGAGAGAGACGGAGAGATGAGGTACGGCCGAAACCGAGGCAGAGAGTGAGAGATCGCGAGAGCGGCGTGAGGGATCGGTGAGAGGGAGAGAGACCGAATAGAGAGAGCGTGAGAGAGGATATTAGGGTAGGGTTAGATATAAACTTTCGATGATTTGCGAATTGGTCCCTCAATTCTCTCTAAGGATATAATTTAGTCCATAAGTCATATTTACTTTCCAATCGCCAATAAAGTTTCAACTTAACACAATAAATAGAAATTAGCATGCCTAGGCAATAAAATTAATTAATTACATAAAATTGCACGTGAAAATTTTATAATTTTCTAATTGGCACATTGAGCGATACGGTGTCCAAGTCCTTCCACTGCAAAATAATTCAAATAAAACCATAATAACCATAATATTAGTTAAATCATTTATAATGATATTAATATAAACTTTACGTGACAATCAAGAAAGCATGTAAATCGAAATGCGGTATTACATATGTCTTTCCAATGCAACTGATGCAACAACTTCTAGCCATTGCTTGATTACCCGTACTATCGTAATACCTGCATAGTAGGGAACTTAACAGCCAAGTGATATGTTGATACAATTGCTTTGATGCTATTTAGAAGAGGTCTTCCCAAGATAGCATTGTAAGACATCGGAATCTTCACAACCTGAAATGGAGTCATCTTTGTCAATATCTTTTCTCCTCGATCATAGAGAACTGGGTAGATCTATCAAACCTTCTGGTTTCACTATTCCTCCACCGAAACCTGTTAATGGAGTAAGGACCTGTTGAAGCCGATCCTTCGGAAGTTGCATCTTTTCTTGACATTGAAGTTTGCAATCATGGCATTGATCACGATTGCATCATCATGAGGATATGAGACTCCTTCCATGTCGGTACTATCGAAGCTGACGCTGCTTGAGTGATCAGGGTCATGACTGATAGACCCAACCTCCTGGTTTCCTAATGCTCGAACATAGTTTTTCCTAGCATTATTTGAATCACCCCTGAAGCTATACCTCCAATAATAAAATTTATTGTACCAGCACATCTGTTTTTCTCTTCCTTTTTCTCGTGATTTTGGGATCTTTGTCTTCTTTCTTCACATAATGTCCCCGAAATCCCCTTTTTATGAGAGCCTCTATTTTCCTTTGAAGTATCCTGCATTAATCCTTGGTATGACCTGGGCTTCTATGAAAATCACACTACTTATGGTGATTGCTATCGTTAATCTTTCCCTTGACGGGTTTAGGTCACCCCAAGTCTTCCCGATCTCTGATCTCCATTAGAATGTGAGATCGGGGAGCATTGAGTGGGACGGGTTCCTAATGCCTATAAGAGTTCATCTTTGTGCTAGGTCGGGAAAAATTTTATCCGTCTTCCTGTCTAGACCTCTTATTTCCCTGCTTGGCGGGTTCTGAAGATTGCACTGTTGTTAATTCATGATTTTGATGTTGAGCTCTTACTAATAATAGGGTTTCCTCCATGTTTATGTATTTTTTTGCTCTCCTTAAAAGTACGATTACATTTGTAGGTGGATTCTTAGACAAGAACATTCTGAATTCTTGATTCCTTATAGCTAGGGTTAGAGTCGAAGTTGTCGATGTAATGTGAAGGTCGGGAATCTGAAGCCTCTCACTGTTGAAGCGGGTTATGAACTCTCTTAGTATCTCACTAGGACCTTATCTTAATTGGATGAGGGAAGTAGCAGTCTTCTTTATCCTTTTGCTACTTGTAAAAAATGTTGTGAATTTATCAGTAAGATCAACAAAAGATGAAATTGACCCTGATGGTACGGTGGGGAACCAATCTCGAGCAGCATTGGTTAAGGTCTGAGGAAAGGCCTTGCATAATATTTGATCGGGAGCATTCTGCATGTCCATGACATCAGTGTATGTGTTTAAGTGGTTGTTGTGATTTGTTGTTCCATCATATTCTTTTATACGAGGGTACTTGAATCATTCTGGCAAGGGGAATGTTTTTATTTCAAGGGTGAAAGGGGTTCTTCTTGTGAAAGAGGCCTGAGCTTTCATATTCTGTCTTATCCCTTCAGCTATTCCTTCCTGAATAATTCTAGAATTTCTCGCTGTGTCATGTTTGTTGATCCTTCCATGATAGGATTAGTTCCCCTGATTCCCAGAGAATTTAGTATCCATGGGATTGGATGGTCTCTAATCATTCCTCGGTATGACCTCAGGAGTATTCATCTCTGGCATTTCCTGATGCTGGACTTGCTGTTGAAGAATTTGGAGAATGTCATAGAGCTGTCTCTAGAGTTTGTTGAAAGATTCTCGACTAACAAGTTTGTTATCTGGAAATCCTGAACATCTTTAAGAGGTGGAGGGTTATCTCCTTCAACTGACGTATTGACTGGAAGAGGTTGTCCCGTGAAAGTGGAAGGGTAAACTTGACATATATTAACCATAGTTGATCGTATCTTTTCCCACAGACAGCGCTAATTGATGCTGTAAAATTTGCTAACTTTGATGTGGCAAGATCTAAAGCTGCTTGATCATTGGAAAAGATGGATTGATTCGCATTTTAACCTGCAAAAAAGCCGAGTAGGATTCTCCCCGTTGCCCCTTCGGTATAAGAATTAATTTTCTGGAGAGAGAGAAAGTATAGAGAAAAATATAAAGCTGGTAGTTATATTGGTAATGAATGAATGCTGATAGAAAAGGAGTTGTATTTATAGGGCCCAAAGCCCATTACTTTCTCCTACTAGGAGAAGGATATTGAAGAAACTTAACTTTCAGGGAAAGGATCCTTATAGGAATTGGACTTTTATTTTTGAGAAGTGGCTTACAAGATTATGCCTAGTTTATTGATCTTAGGGCTAGGCCCATTTATGAAGCCCATAGACAAAGGATAATCCGTGACTTACCTATATGGGCCTCATACACCCCAAGGCTGAGCAAAATCGACCTCAAGATCTATGGTCAAGACAAATGGGCTTGAGGTCGGGCAAATGCTTGACCTTATTAAGATATAGCCTAAGCATAATGTCTGGCCCCATGAGCTTGTGATGAGGAGTGTCCAAGTAAGGTCTGGCACATGGGACGAACTATAGGTCTTGATTGGGCCAACCAATAATAATTTAGGCCATAGCCCATGAACTTGAATGATGGGATCGGGAAATCGTACCGATCAATAGTTGATTTATGTTATATTTTATAGGCTTCAACATAAGATTGAAAAGAGCAAAAAGACACCATGAACCAGACAAAAATTGAGTGCTCGACCACAATTTATTGGGCCATTGGAAGCGGTATTTCATTGGACTTGTTGCTCATGTCTCACTCTAATGTTAGACTAATTTTTTATGGATACTTGGGCTATTGTTTTGGATATGTGAAGAACTAGGCCCATTAAATTAGAGTTTTCCCAATTGGGCACAACCTATTTCTAACACTATTGGGCTCATTGTTGACTTGAGAAAAAAATAGCTCTTCCTTGGTGCGTTATTCTAGAAGAGGCTTTTAGGGAAGCCCCTTTGGGGGATACAATGGTGGTGCCTTTTCTTCTTCTGGTGGTGGTCGAATGGGATGGTTATTTGGGAGCTACTCTTCCAGGACATTAGACTTGGTGTTGTAGGTTGAGCTTGTAGATAGTTTCTCGTGGTTTTGAAGATTGAACCAAGCCTGATTTGAGGTGCTAAAAAACCAACAAATTTAAATGCTATCAGAGCTTATCAGGGAGTGAAATTTGGGTAGAAATTAGTGAAAAAATTGCTTGAACAGAATTTGAAAATCGAACAAAAGCTAGATGCAAGAAAACAGTTTGGAAAATTTGATTTTCGAACATGCAAGTGATGGTTTTAGCCAAACCATTGGAATTTTGGGGAATTCTAAGACCAACAGCGTGTTCTGAAGGCTGAGGCAGTACGGGATGATGAGTGGGGTGATCGATGGTATGTGGGACGGTGAGGGGCTTCTTTGACCTGAATGGATAGAATGCTCCTGACGTCGTATTGTACTAGAGTTGCTAGTGGTGTCAAATTTTAGTTTCTAGAAATGTACTGATAGTTGGAAAAATTTTCTCCTTTGGTCATTTTCTCAACAAGTGATGTTTATGTTGTGCAAATTTTGGTCGATGCTTTAGAGTGTATGGTGGTGTCCCTAAAGCGGTGAAGTTCATGATAAGTGTATTTGATATACTTATTTTTATACTAAAAGTAGGACATATTGTTATAGTTTTAGTATAACCTACTAATTTCTTTATTATTTGTTTATATCCCAGAAATGATCCCAAAGTCGAGAGGATACAAGAATTGAAGTAAAAACATGTCAAATGGACGATGAATGAGCTAAATTGTGCACATGAGGAGCTAATGAATTCAAACCAAGGTGCCAAGTGGAGCTAAAGTGGAAGAATGAAGAAGATTGAGAGCTTAATTGAACAAATCAGGAGAAGAAATAAGTCAATTGGAAGAAATCAGAAATATGAGGACTAAATTGATCAAATCAGAAGATGAAGGACTTGAGATACAAATAAAAGATAAGGACCAACTTACGCGGATTGAAAGTTGAAAATTGCATTACATGGTATAACAATGCAATCGCATGGGTTTATACTATGCGGTCGCATGAGAGCTTTAAAAATCAACATAATCGAATTTGACAAACCACGTGGTCGTGTCATTTATAACCATGTAGTCACACGATAGTCCATCTGGGGGTTCCCAATCAGTTGAATACATGCCAAAATGCTATCAAATTCTCAAGGAACCGAATGATGCCAAGACTGAAGATTCAAGTGCAAGATTATAATCCGAGTTATTAACTCCAATAATTATTCTTGTGTTTATTCTTTATTCTTGTTTTGAGGCTAATTTTTTATGTTAGAGTCATGACAATATTTACTTTCTGGATTTCATGTGTTTGATTTATTGTTTAATATATATGATTTATGAGTTTGAGGAATTAATTCGCTCTTTCATGTTTATATTATTATTTGATCTCTAATTGTTGTAGCATTTTCTATGTTCAAGAGGGTAGATAATCGTTATACATGTTTAAATTGCCACAAATTTCGACGGGGGATAGAAAGATACTCATATGGTTTGTTAATATTCAAAAGTGTTAAAAAAACGATAATGCTTTTCTCTAAGTTCATATTCATCATAGAAATATAGTTAGGTTGTATTTAGAAAAAATGTTTTAATTCACCATTCGAAAGAGGACTTTAATAACATTAGGAACATGGATTTCAAAATCACATGAATTGTAGTTAAAAGTTTAAATCAAGGCATAAATGATGGAAGTAAAATGGATTCTCGACTCTAGCATGCTTTTTCTCATTATTTTACATTATTCAACCTTGCTCATTTATATTTATTAGTTTACTTCAAAATTTCAAACCAAGACTCTTTAGTTTCGGTTAAAGTAATTAGTCTAAATTACAATTTACTTAATCCTTGTGGGTACATTACACGGACTTAAAATCCACTTTATTACTTTTGCAATTCGTACACTTGCGGTTAGCAACAAGTTTCTGACGCCGTTGCTAGGGATTGTATTTAAATTTATTTTTAGATTACTTTCACTAAGTCGGACTTTTTATCGCTTTAAATTTACTTTTAGTATATTTTTGTTACTTTTAGTTTATTTCAGTTCATTCATTAAGTTCGAGACATGGTGATATTGTAGAAGTTCACCTGGAAATCAAACTTACTTTACATAATAGATTAAGAGAAGCAAATGAATTAGATAAATAGAAAAATTAAAAATAGGAAGATATTGTGGATAATAATCAGGTAGTACAAGGGGATGATGAAGCTACATGTTCGTGTACGACTTCATGACTCCACAAATTGTTCAGAACCAATCAAGTATAGTTTACCCACCTTTTGGTCTAACAAACTTTGAGTTGAAGACCAATCTCATCAACTTATTTTAGAATGGACATCTGTTTTATGGGACTCTTGATGAAAATCCAAATACACATGTTTCTAAATTCTTGGACCTGTGCCAACAATTTAAATATCAAGGTGTCTCCTATGATGCTATCAAAATCCAGTTATTTCCTTATACTTTGTGGGACAGAGCACTGGATTGGTTGGATTCTCGTCTTGCTGCAAGCATAACAACCTGGAATGATTTGACTAAAAATTTGTGCACAAAATTATTCCCATATATCAAGATCGTGAAACTCAAGCATCATATATCTGTTTTTCAACAATAGGATGTAGAATTATTTGATGAGGCATGAAATAGGCTTAAAAAGACGCTTAGGAAGTGTCCTCATCATGGGATCACGAGGAGTGCTCAACTGCAGTACTTTTATTCAGGCCTACTTCCTTAGTTCAAAAGTATGTTTGATTCATCATCTAACAGTTCATTATCAACCAACACTATGGACGAGGCGTTGGAATTGTTTAAAAGGATAGCTAATACAAACGCCATGTGGGCATCTGAACGAATAGTTCAAAGGAAACCAGCAGGGGTTTATGAAGTGGATAGTGTGTTAGCATTTTCTACAAAAATAGACTTATTGATGAACTTCACACAATCCACCCATACACTGAAAAATGCAATAACTGATGCGAGGAATGTGAGGCTAATCATAGTACATAAAATTGTCCTATTCTGGTTGGTCTAACTGAGCATGTAGACTTTATACAGAACAAAGACAACGTAATCCATATTCCAACTTATATAATCCGGGTTGGCGAAATCACCCTAACTTCCTCTTGAGGGATAATCAAAATAGCACAGGCAAGCATGTACCTCCACATCAGACTGAAGAGAAAAAGCCTTAGTTCAGATAGATGTTTGGGAAATTAATGGAGAAGATTGAGTTTTTCAATGGACAGAAAACTCAGTTTATGGCCTCATCAGGCCTCAATTAGAAATTTGGAGACTCAAGTTGGATATATATTATAGGTCTTGACAAACAAAGCACAAGGAGCACTGCCTAATAACACTGAAATGAATTTAAAGGAGCACGTCATGGAAATTGATGTAGTAGAGGACGATATGATACTTATTCTTCGAACAATTTACTTTCATCTATGTAACAGGGTGTGTGAACCTTCTACTCCATTTCCTTAAACAATTCGAAAGAAGACAAAGGAAGAAGAGGTGCAGGTGATTACTACACGCAATGGAGTTCAATTGCTCGAGGTTCATATTAAAGAGTCAACTGCAAGAAGAGAAAAAGAGGTTAAAAGGGGAAAACACATGTTGAGGCCTCTAGGAAGTCATCTAATTTAAAGGAAGATGAACATAAGATGAAATCAACAATTAAGTCTTATGATCCACCTATCCTATTTCCACGGAGGTTGAAGAAGACTAAAGAGGACTAGCAGTTCAATAAGTTTTAGAAATGCTCAAAAAACTTCAAATTAATATTCCTTTCAAAGATGCAATTAGGCAAATCCCAAGCTACTCAAAGTTCTTGAAAGATATGATTTCCAAAAAAATGAGGCTTGAGGAGTTCAAGACAGTATCTTTGACTGAAGAGTATAGCGCAATATTGCAAAAGAAGTTTCCACCTAAACTCAAGGATCCAGGGAGTTTTTCAATACCTTGTATCATTGGTGATTTAAAATTTAATAAGATTTTATGTGTTTTTGGTGCAAGCAGTAATTTAATGTCTTTATCGGTCTACAGGAAATTAGGATTGGATGATCCCAAACCCACATCACTTATTTTGTAGCTGGTTGATCGCTCAATCAGACATCCATACGGGATCATTGAAGATGTGCTGGTAAAAGTGGACAAATTCATTTTTCTAGCTGACTTTGTAATTTTGGACATGGAAGAAGACAACAGTCTTTGATTTTTGGTCGACCCTTCCTGGCTACTAGAAGTGCGTTGATTAACGTGAAAAGGGGGAGGTAATGTTTCGAGTTGAGAATGAGGAGTTAACGTTCAATATAACTCAGTTGGAGAACCACAATCCGAAACTTGAAAACAACTCCAAAATAGAGGTGGAACAACATCTTCATTATTGGGAACATTTTGAGTACAAGATCAAAGCGAATGATGATGCCTCAACATCTCATTTTATACTACCTTGATGGATCTTGCCGTAAAGTCTAGCTCTAGACTATAAATGTAGCATTTGTTGGGAGGCAACCTAATTCTCAAACCCTTTTATTTATTTCAATTTATATATTGCTTTCAAGTTGTTTAGTTGTTTTGCATTGTATTTTAGGAGTGCATGCATGTTTAGGTTTCATACTTTGACATGTTAGTAGCTTTAGTTAGATTTTACACTCGTTTTTTGCATGTTTTAGTTTAGTTGCATTTTCGTATTTTATAGCACATCATTAAGATAATTAAACAACACATTAGTCTAGGAATGAACACATTGTTTGAAAGTTGGTTGCACACATAAGGAGGCAAAAGGGGTTGAAAATGGATTTGGAATCAAACTAAGGGTGCGTTTGATACAACAAGATTTTCCACCCAAAATTTCTAGTTTCTAGTATTTGGTTGTCAAACTTTTCCTTGGAAAATGATTTCTAGCTTGAGAATCCATGCGCTTGATTTCCACCAAAATGAGGAATTTGCTTCCTTGGCTTGATAGGTGAATTTATTTTCTTGGCAATTGAGGATTGATTTTGCACCGCGTTTGATCTTTTTTTGTTGTTAATTGATTTATTTTTTTTTTCCAAAAAAGAAATTATTATTATCAAGTACGATTGTGTGGAATTTTTTTTTTTATTACAATAGCTAAATTTTGTTTTATTTGGAAAAATAATGTCAATCAAACAACAAAAGTTGCAAAATTTTCCACTATTTCCACCTAGAAAATTAAACCAATCAAACACGTTAAACTTTCAATTCCTAGGAATTCAATTCCCTAGAACTCAATTCCCTGGAATTCGTTTTCTTTCCACCCAAATTACACCATCGCTATCAAACGCAGCCTAAGAAGATTTTGAAGTTTTTGCCTACATCAGTTGAGCAGTCGCTCAGTATTTTTATGGAAAAATCTAATTAATGAAAAATATGCTATAGATTTTAACCACACCTCGCTGGGTTTCTAACCATGCTGTCGTGTGGAGATTTTCTAGGGCGGTTAGTGTTTAATAGATTTCAGCTTCTTTAATTTCATAACTTCAAACCCATTTTTCTCCTTCCATATCACCCATATCTGACCAATCATTCCCCTATTTACACATTCAATTGAGTCATATGTATCCCCATTATCACTTGAAAATCACTTCAAAATGTATGAATGGGATTATGCATTGTTCTTGACATTCGTCATGTTCTTTGAGATTTTTGAATTCATGATTTTTTGGAGATGGGTTTAGGCTATAACTTTGAGTATATGAATTATATTTATTAGGTGAAATTTGTTTGGACTGATACATGCCCCCATAGTTATGATTTCCCTTGATTTCATTTAATGCATACCAAGTGTTTGACAAAATGGCACAATGAGTTTTTCTTCAAGTTTATGCAAATATTTTTGAATGAATCTCTTGTATTAAAATATACATCATATGTTCATCATGCATTCTTATTCTGCACTTGATTAAAGCATATGACTCAAAGTGGACACCATTGCACTCACTGCAGGCACTACACCAGATTTCAACTTCATGTCACTTTCACCATGTCTTTTCCCTACCCTAATGAATTCAATTGCTTTGAATTTTTAATATGTTGTGGATTAAGTTATGTAATTTCATATATCAAGGACATGTCTCAGGAAAATTTTATTTTTTCGAGACGATGTCAAGGGCAGAAAATAAGTGGTAGACCATGTCTAAAAATCAAATTATTGCTATATCCTAGTTCAGGGTTGTTTATATTGATTTGTTCTAGTTTCTATGTGGTGTTCGCGCTTCTAATGTTGATTATTCTTAATTTCAAGGAACACACCAGCTTAGAACACCTCGTATCAAACATGGAAAAGCAAGAAAATGGTCGAATCATCCAAGAAACATCAAAATCAAGGCTCCAAAATGGTAACACCACCTCTCCAAACTCGGGAAGTACTTGGCCCCTATTTGTTATTTTAAGTTTATTTGATTTATCTATTTGACATACATTGAGAGCAATGTATTTTCCTAGTTTGGGGTGGGAATCTCATTCATGTAATGTAATATAATATACACATTCATTCAATTTTGGGGTATAAATTCACAAAAATCATAAATTTTTCAAAATTTTTTTTGATTTGTTTATTTCTTATGACGTCCTTGGGATTGACTTTTGTGCTTTAGTTAGAATAATGAGCAATATTGAACTTGATTTTCTTAACTATTTATTCATGTTAAACTTTATTAACTTGAGCACACAACCACTATCAAATAATTACTTGTGTAGTGAGATGCTTGATATATGTAAGGCAAATTTATGCAATTTGAACATAGGATTGATTATAAATTCCCAAACTTAAGATCTTAGATCCCAACATAAATTTAGAACCAAGCCACTTAAGAAGGAGTTTGGGAGTGAAAATGTTAATATATGTATGCATTGATTGGTTGAGGGTCTGAAATTCTTAATTTTATACATATGGTTGGAGTTTTGGTCAATGGGTATGAGTCAGCATTAGCATAATATTAAATATTCTTATTCTTCTCTTCGTAGTCTTTTTTACTAGAGCAAGTAATATTTTAAAGGTGTTGAAACCCGGTACCTTAAATTCATCTAAATTGGAAATTATAAGCCCAAAGCTCGTTAAATGAGTCAAATAGAAAGCTTAAGGGAGAGATGACTTACACATAAGACGCTAAAACATCTTTCACTTTTCTTTATAGCCTTTTGTAGCTCAGGTAATTAAAGTCTTTAAGGGTTCTCAGAACCTGGTGCCCTAAAGTCATTGGCTTGAGAGTCAATAACCCAAAACTCGTTACAGGGGTCATATAGAAAGCAAATCAAAAAAGTATTGTACAAAGATGGGAAAAATACAATGACATAAAGAGAAAAAGTCGTCAATATATAATAAAGTGCATGATATAATCTTAGCAATTGAAACTTCAGATTCTAGGGTGTGGAATTGGGAATTGGGAATTGATTACCTTCGATCTATTATGCATGCTTATCTAATACTGACTGCATCGTGTGAAAAAAATGCAATATATGAGTGTTTAGAAATCACATAAATAGTAAAATACCTCGGAATATGAGAGAAAAACAGTAATGTTGTCATCATCCATGAGAGTTGTGAGGAAAATTAAAAGAAAATCATTGTTTGACCAAATGGGATTCGAGATTGTTTGTGCATGATTCGCCACACCGTGCCAAGTGTATTCTTATATGAGTTTGCATTTAATTTCTGGAAATTCACACACACACATACACATTGAAGTCGAGCATAGGATAAGTGAAAATATTTTTATTATGTTGTTCATCTTTCTCTTCTAAAGTGCAATGGTTATCTGGATTCTTGAGGCTCATGGTAAATAAGTTGACATAACAAAGATATTTGCTATTTCATTTTTGTTTGTAGTTTCGTTCTACTTTATTCGAGGATGAACAATAATTCTAGTTTGAGGTGTTGATAAGTGTATTTTATAAATTTTATTTTCACACTAAAAGTAGGACTTATTGTTATCGTTTTAGAATAACTTCTACTGATTTCTTAATTATTTGTTTATATCTCAGAAATGATCCCAAAGTCGAGAAGATACAAGAATCGAAGCAAAAACATGTCAATTGGATGATGAATGAGCTAAATTGTGCACATGAGGAGTTAATGAAGTTAAACCAAGGTGCAAAGTGAAGCTAAAGTAGAAGAAGGAAGAAGATCGAGAGCTTAATTGAACAAATTAAGAGAATAAAGAAATTAAATGGAAGAAATTTGAGGATTAAATTGATCAAATCAGAAGATGAAGGAGTTGAGGTGAAAATAAAAGATGAGGACAAACTTACACATATTGAAAGTTGAAAATTGCATGGAACGATATAACCATGCGATCACGTGGGTTTATACTGTGCAGTAGCATGAGAGCCTTTAAAATCAACAGAACTGAATTTGATAAACTCCGCAGTCGTGCCATTTCTAACAATGCGGTCGTGTGATAGCCCGTTTGGGCCTGTGATGGGTTTTTATCCCAAAATTCAACATGTTTCTCTCCTTCTCGCCTAGGTTTCACCAAAACCTATATATACATGATAAGAGGCACAAAATTAGAGGTTCCCCATTAGTTGAATACATGCCAAAACGCTGTTGAATTCTCAAGGAACCAAGGACGCCAAGATTGAAGATTCAGGTGAAAGATTATTATCAGGATGATGACTCCAATAATTATTCTTGAATTTATTCTTTATTCATGTTTCTAGGCTAAATTTTTATGTTAGAGTCTTGATGATATTTTATTTTTCGGATTTTATGTTTTGATTTTTTGTTTAATATATATGGTTCTTGGGTTTGAGCAATTAATTCGTTCTTTCATGTTTATATAAATATTTGATCACTAATTATATAATTGTTGTGACATTTTCTATGTCCGAGAGGGTAGATAATCATTATACATGTTTTAATTTCCACAAAGTTCTATATGGGATAAAAATATACACATATACTTTATGTAATCTTCAAAAGTGTTCACAAAATGATAATATTTTTCGACATGTTCATATTCATCATAGAAATATAGTCGGGTCGTACTTAGAAAAAAAAACTTTAATTCGCCGTTCGAGAGAGGGCTTTAATGACATTAGGAACATGAATTTTCAAAACCCCGTGAATTGTAGTTAAACGTTTAAATCAAGGCATAAATGACGGAAGTAAAATGAATTCTCGACTCCAGCATGCTTTTTCTTATTATTTTACATTATTCAACCTTGCTTATTTATATTCATTACTGTAATTCAAAATTTCAAATCAAATCTCTTTTGTTCCGGTTAAAGTATTTAGTCTAAAATACAATTTACTTTCGCATTAGCGTGTGAGGTAATATTAAGTTTGAGGTTACCATGAAAAATTTCTCAAAACTATTCTCTATTTCTTTGTATTCTTGGAACTAAAATCAAAACCGTCTAATATCCCAAACACGTTATTCTGCAATTAGAGCCTCTGTTGATGGAAAATATGTATGCAAGTGATCTATAAACATCGCCAATATGCTAAATAACTTTTTTTAATTAAAAGGATCAAGCACTCACGATCGGTTTAAACGAGAATAAAGGCATTTCAACCGTTGCCATACATGAGATCCAGATCGTGTTCGGGGTCTAATTTTCTTTCTATCCGAGAGGACAAACAAATAGGAAGAGATGGTTCTTTCATTGCTTGCTTTAGATTCGATATTCAATGGAATATGTTGCTGGATAGGCGCAAAAGCTTATACAAAGACCTGTAGCATTGGTTGGCATCATCGTAAGTGTTTCTTTAGTCACTCGCCCTCCTTTCAAAACATAAGATAAGGTGGCCTTTGGATGTTGTCGTGACATTTTGGTAACAAAGGTTACCATAAGAAAGAAAAAAATGTAATCTGTTCAAATTTTACTAACATGTTATCACATACTGAAACACTCTGAGTGTTACTTAATCTATAACGAATCAGTTTTATCAAATATACTCATAAATTTGGGTGAAAGCAATTTTCATAAAGAGAGTGCAATAGAAAAGAAGACACCAAAATCTGCCATCAACTAAGCTTCTAACGGTTTAGGCAATGAGCTTTCTTCAGCTAAT
This sequence comes from Ligustrum vulgare, assembly GCA_963555705.1. Classification (NCBI taxonomy): domain Eukaryota; kingdom Viridiplantae; phylum Streptophyta; class Magnoliopsida; order Lamiales; family Oleaceae; genus Ligustrum; species Ligustrum vulgare. Next base: position 43,868,098 of record OY743172.1, on the reverse strand, counting down.
CCAAAGTTCGTATCATTAACATCTTCTAACATCCTCGTTACCTCTGACGTTTTTGGTCTATGATTGGGAACACTTTGAACTCAATCCAATGCTATCTGCAAAACCTTCACCACTGCTTCCTCGATATTTTGGTACCTCGACAACTCTAAATCGAGCACTTCCGCTGTCCAATCCTCACGAGCAACTGAAGCAACCCAACTGAATAGTCGAATGGCCTTTTCATTATCACCAGCACGACTCCGAAGCTGTAGATATCAGAAGCTTGAGACAATTTCTTTGTGTCTGTGACTTCTGGGGCGCGATACCCTGAAGATTGCCTGTGTAGCACTGAGGTTGTATTCATTAATGTTGCCAATCCGACGTCTGAAACACAGCCATATCCTTGAGCAGTAAGAAAAATGTTGGAGGTTTTTACATTTCCATGTACTAGATTCTGGCCAAGTTGTTCGTGGATGTGAGCAATACCCCTTGCTGCCCCAACTGCGATTCTTAATCGAGTTTCCCAATCTAAAGAAATTCTCCTGCAAAGACGATAAAACTGGTAAGTCATAAGATCAGAATCAACTGCAAAAAGGGGAAGTAAGATATTTCCTTACCGTGTAGCATGGAAGACACACTCCCCGCATCATAATAATCGTATACCATAAGCTTTTCATCGCGCGAGTAGTAGTATGCCATTATTGTAGCAACACTTTCGTTCCTCATTCTTCCAATGACCTCCATTTGTTTCTGAAATTCTTCAAATGTAACAATAACATCCTTGGATCTCTTTACCACAACTGGAATTCCAGTTTCCAGTATTGCCTTGTATGAAGTCCCAAATGTTCCCTTCCCAAGAACCTGTGCAGAAGCCCGCAACATATCTTCAAGGTCGAAATTAGGATTACGGACCTCAAGAAATACAAGCTTCGGTTTTAGATGATTTCTTGCATTTATCACAGAATTTTCCTTAATCATTTTTCTAATTACAACCTCCATCATTTTCACTACTTGGGAAATTTTAGGCCTTTCCCTTGGGGATTTTGCAACACAACTCATTCCTACATCCAACATCCTCACCATTTGTTCTTCTATGTTACGATTTTTCAAGAGCTCCACATCAAACACGTTAGCAGTTCGGTCCTTACCATTCACAGAATTAACCAATTTGACTAGGTCGACAACCTCGTCGCCACCTATGGCGTGTGAAGGGGACTTTTGGGTGAGAAGTTCAAGCAGCAGGACACCGAAGCTATATGTTGGGAATTAGGACGCAACTAATCCCGCCCAGGATCGATGTGACACAAATTAATTGGACTGAGAAAATATAAATACGCAAAAATAAAATGCAAATACGAAACTCAAAGATTTACGTGGTTCAGCAATTTGCCTACGTCCACGGACCCACACCAATATATTTCACTAACTCGGAAAAATGAGGAGTACAAAAATACTACACTGTATTTTTATCTGCCTATGCAAAGGCTATTCTCTCCAACTCACTTTTCTCCCTATTTTGTGAAATGCCTCTCTTGTGTTGCTCTCTACACAAGATCACTCTTTGTTGTGGTGGTGTATTTTTCATTGAGGTTTTGCCCTCTATTTATAGGGAAAGTTTGGACAAAGAATCAACAATGGAAGGAATAAAATAGGTGTGAACATATGAGGATTGTAGGCTAATGGTGTCTTACCAAATAGGTGTGAACATGGACTATTAATGATGGCTTGCCAATTTCAACAAAGTTGGCTTTATTTTCCACATTTAGCTCCATTTTTCAACAATCTCCCACTTGGGGATAAATGTGACTTCCCCTGAGATATCTCCTTCTTACAACTCTTTGTGAAATATGGTGTGAGTCATTTCCTTTGTCTTCACTTCAGAAGACCAATTGAAGCTGAGCACAGCTCCAATTTTTCCTTTGTTACTGTCTTGGTCATCATGTCGGCTGGGTTCTTGCTACCCTGGATCTTCTCTAGTGTTAATACTTCATCCTCTAGAAGAGACCTGATGAAGTGATAACGGAGTCCAATGTGCTTGGTTCTAGAATGAAATGCTGAATTCTTTGCCAGATGTATCGCACTCTGACTATCACTGTGCAAAACATTCTTCTCCTGACTGAATCCCAATTCTGCCAACAAACCCTGTAACCAGATCATTTCTTTGCTAGCCTCGGTTACTGCCACGTACTCTGCTTCTGTAGTGGATAGAGCAACAATCTTCTGTATCTGCGAAATCCAGCTAACTGCAGTAGTACCTACTGTGAAAACATAACCAGTAGTGCTCCTTCTGTGATCTACCTCACCAGCAAAATCTGCATCTACAAAACCTTGTAGAGCCACCTCGCCTCGTCCAAAGCATAAGCATCTATCAGTAGTTCCCCGTAGATATCTTAATATCCACTTTACTGCTTCCCAATGCTGCTTTCCTGGATTTGCCATAAACCTGCTCACAACTCCCACTGCATGAGCAATATCTGGTCTGGTACAAACCATGGCATACATCAAACTTCCAATGGCTGAGGCATATGGTATTTTAGCCATGAAGTTTATCTCGTCCTCTGTCTTAGGACTCTGATCACTAGATAGACGGAAGTGATTAGCTAGTGGCGTGCTGACAGCCTTCGCACTGCACATGTTAAATCTCTGCAGGACTTGACTAATGTACTTGGCCTGAGATAACTGCAAGATACCCTTCTGCTTATCTCTGAAAATCCTCATTCCGAGAATCTGCTTTGCTGCACCCAAGTCCTTCATTTCGAATTCTGCTGACAGCTGCATCTTTAACTTCTTGATTTCGTCCATATCTGAGCCTGCTACTAACATATCATCGACATAAAGTAGCAAAATTATATAACTGGACTCGAATCTCCTGAAGTAGCAACAATGGTCAGCATTACATTTGAAGTAGCCATTTTTCTGCATAAATCCGTCGAACTTCTTGTACCACTGTCTCGGGGCTTGCTTTAAGCCATACAGGCTCTTCTTCAATTTGCAAACGAGCTTCTCCTTTCCTTTGACTGAGAAGCCTTCTGGCTGCTGCATATATATTTCCTCCTCAAGGTCACCATGGAGGAAAGCAGTTTTTACATCTAACTGCTCCAAGTGCAAACCCTCTGCTGCAACAATACTCAAGACTGATCTGATTGTTGTCAGCTTCACAACTGGCGAAAATATTTCCGTGTAGTCAATTCCTTCTTTCTGCTGGAAACCTTTGACCACCAACCTCGCCTTGTATCTCTTTGATCCATCATGTTCCTCCTTGATTCTGTACACCCACTTATTGTGTAGAGCTCTCTTTCCTGTAGGTAACTCGGCTAGTTCCCACGTCTGGTTAGAGATGAGAGACTTTATCTCATCTTTCATTGCAAGCTCCCACTTGCCAGAATCACCGACCTGACATGCCTCATGATAGCATTCAGGTTCACCTGCATCAGTAAGTAACATGTAGCTCATGTACTTTCTATTTGGAACATGAGGTCTGGTTGACCTTCTAAGAACAGGGACTGGAGACTGTGATGCATCAGTCTCTAGAACAGGCTCCTGTAACTGCAGATCCTCCTCTGTCTGCTGAGACGTACTACTTTCTGGAGCATCATCCAACTCAACATACGTTGGATCATCATGTACTGTGTCATCGGACTGCACTGCATTTCTGTCCTTGTACATAACCTTCTCGTTGAATATGACATCCCTGCTTCTGATGACCTTTCTGTTCTGGTCATCCCATAAGCGGTAGCCGAACTCATCTCCGCCATATCCAATGAATGTGCACTTTAGTGATTTGGGGTCTAGCTTGCCCCTTGCCTGATCACTAATATGTGCATATGCGACACATCCAAAAACTTTCAAGTGGGAAAGTTTTATTTCTTTTCCGCTCCATACTTCCTCCGGTATCCTGTACTCCAACGGTACCGAGGGTCCTCGATTGATCAAGTACACCGCTGTGTTGACTGCTTCTGCCCAAAACTGTTTGGGCAAGCCTGCATGTAACCTCATGCTTCTGGCTCTCTCCGTTAATGTCCGGTTCATACGTTCTGCAACTCCATTTTGCTGTGGAGTCCCTGGCAACGTCCTCTCCATTTTGATGCCATTCTGGTAACAGAACTTCTTGAACGCCATATCCGTATATTCTCCTCCGTTGTCGGACCTCAGCTTCTTTACTCGCAATCCTGTTTCATTTTCCACCATGGCTTTCCACTTCTTGAACACATCGAATACTTCGGACTTGTGTCTCAAGAAATAAACCCACACTTTTCTCGAGTGGTCATCAATGAAAGTCACAAAGTATGACTTTCCGCCAATAGATGAAACTGCGGTTGGTCCCCAGACGTCTGTGTGGACTAACTCAAGTTTCTCTTGCTTCCGAGTTCTGCCACTAGTGTTGAAACTCACCCTGGTCTGCTTCCCAAAGATGCAACTCTCGCATAAGTCTATATCAGTAGACTGAAGCTCTGGTAGTTTCCCCTTTGCATGCATATACTTGAGTCCCTTCTGACTCATATGCCCAAGTCTCTGGTGCCACAAGTTTGGGCCCTCCTTGCTTTCAGCAACTGCAATTGTTACACAAGCCTCCGACGTTGTGTAGAGGGTGCCAGTATCCTTGCCTCGAGCGATAATCATGGCGCCCTTGGTGATCTTCCAGTTATCACCAGAGAAGGTGGTGACATGTCCTTCTCCCGACAATTGCTTGACGGAGATGAAGTTCTTCCTCAATTCTGGAATATGTCTCACGTCCTTCAGCTTCCACACAGATCCATTGATCTTGATCTGTACATCACCTTTTCCGACCACGCCACACGGTTGATCATTACCGAGATATACTCTGCCAAAATCACCCCGCGTATAGTTTACAAAAAACTCCTTGTTTGAGGTAGCATGAAAAGATGCTCCGGAATCAATCACCCAGTATTCCGTTTTTCTCTCCAAAGAGCATATCAAAGCATCGTCCGCTTCCTCTTCCACAACATTGACTTCTGTCCTGTCCTCCTTTTCTTTTGGAGGTGCTGTGCACTGATTTTTGTAATGACCGGTCTTGCCACACTTCCAACATTCCACAACCTTTGTCTTGTTGGAATTGTTTGGATTTCTGGACCTCGATCTGCCACTTCTGAATTTGCCGTTGCCCCGCCCATTTCCTCTGTTGGAACTTCTGCCTCTGCTTTCCACGTTCAACGCCGATCCTGAAGTTGAGGCACCTTCTGATTGTCGTCTGATCTCCTCCGTTAAGATCATGCTTACGACATCATCGAACTTCAATTTTGACTTTCCGGCAGAGCCACTAATTGCTGTGACTGTACCATTCCAGCTGTCTGGCAACTGCCCAAGAATTAACAGAGCTCGAACTTCATCACTAAAAGTGATTTCGACTGTGTTTAGCTGGTCCGTCACTTCATTGAATTCATTTAGGTGCTCCCCAAATCTTCCGCCTTCGGCCATCTTCATATTGAACAGCTTTTTAATTAAGTGGACTTTATTTGCTGCAGATGGCTGTTCGTACATGCTAGAAAGGGCTGCCATGAGAGACTCTGTCGTCTTCTCATTTTTTATGTTGAAGGCCACTGATTTTGACAACGTCAGCCTGATTGTGCCGAGTGCTTTTCGATCAAGCAACTCCCAATCCCCCTGGCTTATATCTTCTGGCTTTTCTTTTAGTGGCTTGTATAGATCCTTCTGGTACAGATAGTCCTCCATTTGCATTTTCCAAAATCCAAAATTTGAACCATCAAATTTGTCAATTTTGGATATTTTCTCATCTGTCGACATTGTTCACACTCAATCACAAAACAGTCTAAAGAAATCTTTTCTGATGTGGAAGATCAGTCAAAGCTGCAACCACAGAGCATACTAAGAATTTCAAAAGATCTCAATGAGCCAAAGCTCTGATACCAATTGTTGGGAATTAGGACGCAACTAATCCCGCCCAGGATCGATGTGACACAAATTAATTGGACTGAGAAAATATAAATACGCAAAAATAAAATGCAAATACGAAACTCAAAGATTTACGTGGTTCAGCAATTTGCCTACGTCCACGGACCCACACCAATATATTTCACTAACTCGGAAAAATGAGGAGTACAAAAATACTACACTGTATTTTTATCTGCCTATGCAAAGGCTATTCTCTCCAACTCACTTTTCTCCCTATTTTGTGAAATGCCTCTCTTGTGTTGCTCTCTACACAAGATCACTCTTTGTTGTGGTGGTGTATTTTTCATTGAGGTTTTGCCCTCTATTTATAGGGAAAGTTTGGACAAAGAATCAACAATGGAAGGAATAAAATAGGTGTGAACATATGAGGATTGTAGGCTAATGGTGTCTTACCAAATAGGTGTGAACATGGACTATTAATGGTGGCTTGCCAATTTCAACAAAGTTGGCTTTATTTTCCACATTTAGCTCCATTTTTCAACACTATAGACGTCAGATGCTTGGGACGCATTCCGAGTGTTCTTGACTTCTTGGGCATTGTACCCAGCAGTTCTCATGACTGGTGATTGAATAATGATTGCCAAGCCAAGATCAGACACACAGCCATACTGTTGTGATTTAAGGAAAATGTTTGATGATTTTATGTTTCCTTGGACAAGCTTCCCACCATTTTGCTTGTGAATGTGAGAAATACCCCTTGCTGCACCCACTGCAATTCTCAGTCGCATTACCCAGTCTAATGGAGTCCGATTTTCGCCAGTTTTTCCTAGCCGTAGATGAGAAAATAAATTGAATTTTATCAAAATCAAAGTGAACAATTAAAAATCAGTTTTTCCATGACAAGCTTCCCACTACTTACGCAGAAGAATTCAATGAATCAAGTGATCTTCAAAAACAAAACCTGGTATGTGGAACGAGAAATGGAACATACCATGTAGTATTACAGATACGCTGCCGTTACTGTAATGATCATACACCATGAGCTTTCCATCTTTTGAAAAATAGTAAGCCTTCAAAGCGCACACGTTTTCGTGCCCGACACTTCCAATGGCCTCCATCTGTTGTCTGAACTTCTTCCCTGTAGTATTGACTGCATTCAATCTTCGTAAAAAGTTAACGTGCATAATTATATTCTAATAACGTACCATTTACATGCATAAAGTTTGACAGAATTCCGACTTACCGAATAAGAATATATGAAGTAGAAAATAAAAAATACATGAAAATGAATTCGGTCGAGGCAATAGTTGGATTTTTTGTCCTTAAGACGATAATGTCCCGCACGGGTGCTAACGGTTTTCTGGCATTCGTCTCCCAAGATACAACGACCACATCCCGCAATAGGAGCACTCAAATTACGAATACCAACGAACCTTACTTATGCTTTGGACTCTCTTCATATGAAACTCGGCTCCAAATAAATGCAAAATTATTTTGAAGTGAATATGCATTAGTATGATAATGTAATCATGAAAAATAAATGAATGATGAATTGATGAATGAATGAAAAATCCAAGCATATAGGTCTATATATGAATGTTGGAAAGTTGTGTCTCAAAAGACACAACCCTTACAAGAGACACATCATTTCAAATTTGTCTCTAATTGAAGAGACACAACTATTGAAAATTATTAATTTCAAAAGTCACAATTTTTCATATGAAAAGACACATCTTTTCATTTAAATTAATTTTAGAATATTCAATAATATTCTTCTTAATTTTCCAATATTGTCACAATTTTAAGTGGCTTAATTTTCCATTCAATATTAATGGTTCCACTTAAATAATCACATAAATTGGTCTAAACCAATTTTTCCAACAATTCCCCACATGAATGAAAATTAATGCAAAGACTATGCAGACACTGAAGAGAGTACACGCGGAAAGTTATTGCATCAGGAAAGGTAGCTTTTGGCTTTGAACCTGCCTTAGTGAAATACTATCGGATTTACTGGTTAATCCGTGAACATGATGTCTTGAACTGTTTAACCGTTGGTGTAAACCAAGATAATAGTATTGAGTCTATTGACACAATAACTTTCCTAACACTTTCGGTTCTCATGGTTGTGTTCATTTTGGCCCTAAACAACTCTTGGTTTCATAACTGTTTTAGAGAATTCAAGTCTTGAAACATTCTCATAGAAGCGGCCCCACTTCTCACTTATATAGGTGATCTCCTATTAAGAGTATATGCCTTACTCCACTTGATGTATTCAAGCTATAGGAATCATTAAAAGTTAAAACTTAACCTAGACACTATAGAAAGCACTTTGGTTTGACCATAGGAATGAGTAGGAATTTAATAAAAAGTGCTTAACTGAATCTTCGTAACTTAGTTGTCTCATTGAACTAAGTTCTTGGGATCTCCAGTCAGCATGATTGAGTTATAATTACAAAGATTACAAGCGTAGTAGGCTTTAATCTCATTCCCTTCGATCAACAATTTAATGATCTTTTGATAAGTTTTTCGATATAGTGGATCCACAAAATAATACCATCTGAGATCAACTGCAATACAAGACGATCTATACCTTTTGAGACACAATCAATCAATCAATCAAGTAAGTATAGACTTGTCACTTTTGGAACTCTGAAGCCATCATGCTTCATTCACTTTAGTTGAAGCTTTATTACAGTTATTCGTAAACACACAAGTCTAGGATATCGAATACTTATTTCTCACTTTGTCTAAAGCTCTTTGTCTTGAGCTCTAGTTCCAAAGATTTATCTTCAAATTCATAATGATTTCGAGCATTTTCAAATACCGCACTAGCATAGTAAACACATTTACTAATGAATATAAATCCTTACAATGGACGTCTACGTCCAAATATGGTACCAACAAATTTTTCCGAGAATAGTGTAGTTCAATAATGTTCAAAATCTCTTTATAATTTGAAGAAAGCAAGGCCACCCCCACACTTTACGGGTAGTCCCAAGTTCAAGTTTTAATATATACTCGAACAACAACTTAGCACGATTGAGATAAGATTTGAAATCCAACACTATATGGATTAAATCTTAAAATCAAGAACCTTAAGGACTTAGATTTTTTAAAGTCGAGAACTTGAAGGACTATAAATAATCTTGGAAAACTTTTACGGACAAAGTTGTATATCCCAAGACCTTAAGTACTCAATATACAATTAAATCCTTAATGTAAAATTGCAACTTAAGTCCCTTGGCCTATTAAATTTTCAATTACAAGTCCTTTTCATCAAATTACCAAGGTTTCAATCATTTTTGGTTATTATGAACCATCCTTATACTTCTAAAATTAGTATAAGGGATTTCTACCTTTCCATCTTCATAGAACATATTTCTATGACTTAAGGTATAAATATTGTAACTTATAAAATAAGTTATCACAATTCCTCAATTAGGAATCACGTGCTCATGTAGTAACATTACCCCCACAAATCTTGGGTAAGGTTTGAACTTTAGAGTTCATCAACTCTTTTAAATTCGACCATATCGTTAACTATATCCATTGAATAAATAATTTTATTCCATCTCTAGTCAACATATAAAATAATTATGAATGTCAATATCTCCCATGCACTTTCATATTTATGAGAGACAAACATTTAAACTACCATACATAGTGTAATTGGAAGACCTTTACAACAAAATCAATTTCTTTTACACGTGAAAAATGAGGAAGAGCCCAAATAGAATTCATATATTCAGTCACATGAATTTAATTATGGAACATGAAACTGCATCTTTCCAAGAACAAAAGTAAATGCGTATTGGCTGAAGTAAACAATTTCATATACCAAACAAAATTAACCCATGCAAAATATCAACACAATATGCAAGCACTCAAGACTCAAGAGAGTCAACTCGAAATTTCTATGCATATATAATTCATTAAAGCATGTAACAATACATCCTCTAGTTTTCAAATTTAAATAGAATATATTATGCACAAAAAAATAATCGTCTTAAGATTATTGGTAAAAAGTTAACGTGCATAATCATATTCTAATAACGTACCTTTTACATGCATAAAGTTTGACAGAATTCCGACTTACCGAATAAGAATACATGAAGTAGAAAATCAAAAATGCATGAAAATGAATTCGGTTGAGGCAATAGTTGGACTCTTTGTCCTTAAGACGATAATGCCCCGCACGGGTGCTAACTATTTTCCAGCATTCGTCTCCCAAGATACAACGACCACTTCCCGCAATAGGAGCACTCAAATTACGAATACCAACGAACCTTACTTATGCTTTGGACTCTTCATATGAAACTCGGCTCCAAATAAATGCAAAATTATTTTGGAGTGAATATGCGTTAGTATGATAATCCAATCATGAAAAATAAATGAATGATGAATTGATGAATGAATGAAAAATCCAAGCATATAGGTCTATATATGGATGTTGGAAAGTTGTATCTCAAAAGACACAACACTTACAAGAGACACATCATTTCAAATTTGTCTCTAATTGAATAGACACAACTATTGGAAATTATTAATTTCAAAAGTCATAATCTTTCATATGAAAAGACACATCTTTTCATTTAAATTAATTTTAGAATATTCAATAATATTCTTCTTAATTTTCCAATATTGTCACAATTTTAAGTGACTTAATTTTTCATTCACTATTAATGGTTCCACTTAAATAATCACATAAATTGGTCAAAACCAATTTTTCCAACACGTTATTCCATTATCCATGGCTGCCATATACGAACTTCCAAATGTTCCCTTCCCCAGAAAAAGAGCAGCGGACTTCAATACGTCTTCAAGGTCAAACACAAGGCTAAAACCCTGAACAAATACCAGCTGAGAAACTGATAAGATTCGAAGTGCGGAAGAAATGCAGGAAAGTTCCAAACTCAGGTTGTGGTTGAACGGATGGATCATGACCCGATATTCACGACGCGATGGCTCGACGATGCGGAATAAAGAACCACGACTTTCGAAACGCCACAAGGATTTGCCCAATCTCCTTGATGAGTTTCTGGTTTTGAACGCCACAAATACTCTCACGAATATTTGATAAGTTCAATTGTCGAACGCGCACAAGAATCACTCTTGATAAGTTTTAAACATATAGGAAATCCACCTATAAAATTATTGAATCACTCAATAAACTTTTTATTCAAATTCAAAGTCTCAAATATAATGAATAGAAAAAGCATATAAATAAGCAAACAAAAACCTATCAACCCTAACTGGCTCAAAATAGAATTCTAATTAAAGTAAAATACTAAAATAACTAAATAAAAGAAAAGGAATTAAAAATCTGCAAATTATGGAAAATCCCGGAAATTAATATCGCATGTTATGGGTGTGATTGAGATTATTACGGTCGTAAGATTTCCTTCCTGTGAATGTTATGTCTGTGACAGTTTGTTTACGGCCGCGTGTGTAAAATTGAAATCTCGCCTCTTAACCAGTAACTTGATTACGGCCGTGACCTTCTGGGCGTTATGGCCGTAAGGATCAAACTGGTCCTTTTTGCTCTAATTTTTGCTCCAATTTGCAGTTAACTCCGTTTTTGCTTGAATTACTTGAATTTTTCTGTCAAGCCTGCTATGACTCCGATTGTCGAGGATCCGGAACACATCAGAAACCTCTTTCTCAACAGATTTTTCTTTCGTCTGCAAATTTTCAAATTCGGATGTAGGAAGCTGATGATACGGGGATGAACCTCCATGGCTTGAAAAATCGAAAGGCACATCAAGGACTTGAGAATCTAAACTGAAATTATATGAAACTGAGCTCACACCTGGGCTCTGATCATGAAACATTTGCCATAGTTCCTCTCTCCGGATCACAGCTCCCACCAGTCTCCTCCAATTGTCGTAGATATTCGACATCTCTCTTTTCGGCCGTGACAATCCTTCATGAGAACGTTGGTATTAATGAACATGTCATAGTCAGCTCTAGAAGTTTAGAATCAACCTGTAAGAAATAGAAAATATATTGTTCGAATTGACTGCTCGAAAAGTCCTATTTTCCTATCATTAAAAAATTATGTTGTCTCATTCATATGTGTTGGATATCACGCAGGCCGTAGAAAAAGTTGCATCATCCTTCCAGCTCCAAAAGCATAAGTAAATTCAATCAAACAAAACATCAGGTGAATATGCAACTTCCGGGAAATTGCAGAAACCTGTAAAGGTTTCCTGGCATGATTTTTCATTGTAATTTTATTTTACGATCATTAAATTAAGTAAAAAAAATTGGTAGATTCCGTGTTTTTTTTTTTTTTGTCATAATTTGATAATTTCCTTGTGTTATATAATATTTTGTTTACATTGTAATATTTTCTTCCATAAATTAGGTTCGAGAATTATTGTCAGCACAAATCTAGGATTTTGGTTGAGCTAGAGCGATCTTTGACTCTTTGACCATTGAACGTTGATTCTCAATTGCGAAATATTATTTAATTTAAAAAATATTAAAATTTTTACTAATATATAAATGCTATAAACCTTAATTTCATTTAATATGAAAATTTAGTCCAACACAAGCAAAAATAGTAGGAAAATATATGATATAACCCTACTCCGTAGCTGTAAACTCGGACAGCTGCATTCTTTGTGGTTTCATACTTTGAAAGCATCGCAAAATTGACATTATCAATGAATTTAAAAATCTTGTACTCCGTATAAATCACCAAACTATGAGGTGGGTTGAAATCTGTGACCGATAAATAATGCGAGATCTAAAAAAATTTTAAATCGAGATTTGTACTCAAGAAAAAGTTTTGACCTATAAAATTCGAGATTTGTGATCGATAAATAAGTTTTGACTTAAGAAATTTGTAATTTGTGACTAGAAAGTGATCAAAAAATAAGTCATGATCAAATAATTCATTTATGACCAATTATTTGAGTGTTTGTGACGAAATATTTGAGTGATTGTGATCGATATGTAATATGTTAGCTAAACAAATTTAAGATTGTAACTAATTTATAATTATGACTCAATTTTTTAAGTTGTGATCAAAATGAGTTGTGACCTTTAATACAACTTGTGATCGAGAATCAAGTCATGTCCTGAGAAATTTATAAACTGTGACCGAAAAATAAGTCTTGATTGTTATTTTATAATTCGTGACTTGTAAATTTTGAGATTTGTGACCTATTAAATTTGAGATTCACCACCTAAGAAATTTGTAAATTATGATTGAAAACATGCATCGGCTGATTATTTTATAATTGTGACCTCAACCTATTTAATTACATATTTTTTTAATTAAAAACCTGATGTTTGTGTTAAAACCACAAGTTTCTTAAATTTTAAATTCTATATTTTAAACTTCTTACATATGTATTTATCTCCAAAATCTTTTACACATATTTATATAAAAAAATTAATTAATAAACCTGAAAATCTGATTGGATCCAGCACGAGCGGCCGAACGGGCTAACCTAATGCTGGATCCGCCATGATTATTGTGTAAATCTTTGATTAGACAAGATTCTAGGTTTTTTGTCATTTTTCCACTGTATATATATGTATTGTGCTTGAAAAATACACATAAGAAATTTTTCCAATTCTCTCATCTTCTCATTTTTCTCAATTATCATTATCATCTGAAAGCTTTTAACATCATGAAGATCAAACCATACAAGTTAAAAAAAATAAAAATAAAAAAATACTCTAGCAACTTCCTCAACAACAAGTATAAAATCATCAAGCCCATACTTTGTGCATCATTCAGATCATCCAGGATTAATGCTTGTCCCTACAAAGCTTAATGGAGTCAATTATCAATCATTGAGTAAATCCATGATGCCTGCTCTTCCCGCCAAGAATTATAAGGTGGGATTCATCAATGACTCCATCAAAGTACATGCTCTCCCACGTTGAAATAAATGCAGACGAGTCTGTAGTAGTCAGCAATTACATAGTCATCCTACGTAGTATTTTACTTGTCATGATTTTAAAAATTAAAAAAAAAAAAAGGAATAATAAAACAATCACAAGTAAAATGTCACGTAAGGAAATTACTATGGTCTCTTACTACGAATAGCATTATTCCAGAATTAATTAAAAATGAGCCTTTATAACGGTCATTCCATTTGAAGTTGTTTGTGAGTGAGGAGGTATTTTAAAATTCATAATACTCTTGGTTGTTGAAAAATGGAGCTAAATGTGGAAAATAAAGCCAACTTTGTTGAAATTGGCAAGCCACCATTAATAGTCCATGTTCACACCTATTTGGTAAGACACCATTAGCCTACAATCCTCATATGTTCACACCTATTTTATTCCTTCCATTGTTGATTCTTTGTCCAAACTTTCCCTATAAATAGAGGGCAAAACCTCAATGAAAAATACACCACCACAATAAAGAGTGATCTTGTGTAGAGAGCAACACAAGAGAGGCATTTCACAAAATAGGGAGAAAAGTGAGTTGGAGAGAATAGCCTTTGCATAGGCAGATAAAAATACAGTGTAGTATTTTTGTACTCCTCATTTTTTCGAGTTAGTGAAATATATTGGTGTGGGTCCGTGGACGTAGGAAAATTGCTGAACCACGTAAATCTTTGTGTTTCGTATTTGCATTTTATTTTTGCGTATTTATATTTTCTCAGTCCAATTAATTTGTGTCACATCGATCCTGGGCGGGATTAGTTGCGTCCTAATTCCCAACAATTGGTATCAGAGCTTTGGCTCATTAAAATCTTTTGAAATTCTTAGTATGCTCTGTGGTTGCAGCTTTGACTGATCTTCCACATCAGAAAAGATTTCTTTAGACTGTTTTGTGATCGAGTGGGAGCAATGTCGACAGATGAGAAAATATCCAAAATTGACAAATTTGATGGTTCAAATTTTGGATTTTGGAAAATGCAAATGGAGGATTATCTGTACCAGAAGGATCTATACAAGCCACTAAAAGAAAAGCCAGAAGATATAAGCCAGGGGGATTGGGAGTTGCTTGATCGAAAAGCACTCGGCACAATCAGGCTGACGTTGTCAAAATCAGTGGCCTTCAACATAAAAAATGAGAAGACGACAGAGTCTCTCATGGCAGCCCTTTCTAGCATGTACGAACAGCCATCTGCAGCAAATAAAGTCCACTTAATTAAAAAGCTGTTCAATATGAAGATGGCCGAAGGCGGAAGATTTGGGGAGCACCTAAATGAATTCAATGAAGTGACGGACCAGCTAAACACAGTCGAAATCACTTTTAGTGATGAAGTTCGAGCTCTGTTAATTCTTGGGCAGTTGCCAGACAGCTGAAATGGTACAGTCACAGCAATTAGTGGCTCTGCCGGAAAGTCAAAATTGAAGTTCGATGATGTCGTAAGCATGATCTTAACGGAGGAGATCAGACGACAATCAGAAGGTGCCTCAACTTCAGGATCGGCGTTGAACGTGGAAAGCAGAGGCAGAAGTTCCAACAGAGGAAATGGGCGGGGCAACGGCAAATTCAGAAGTGGCAGATCGAGGTCCAGAAATCCAAACAATTCCAACAAGACAAAGGTTGTGGAATGTTGGAAGTGTGGGAAGACCGGTCATTACAAAAATCAGTGCACAGCACCTCCAAAAGAAAAGGACGACAGGACAGAAGTCAATGTTGTGGAAGAGGAAGCGGACGATGCTTTGATATGCTCTTTGGAGAGAAAAACGGAATACTGGGTGATTGATTCCGGAGCATCTTTTCATGCTACCTCAAACAAGGAGTTTTTTGTAAACTATACGCGGGGTGATTTTGGTAGAATCTATCTCGGTAATGATCAACCGTGTGACGTGGTCGGAAAGGGTGATGTACAGATCAAGATCAATGGATCTGTGTGGAAGCTGAAGGACGTGAGACATATTCCAGAATTGAGGAAGAACTTGATCTCCGTCAAGCAATTGTCGGGAGAAGGACATGTCACCACCTTCTCTGGTGATAACTGGAAGATCACCAAGGGCGCCATGATTATCGCTCGAGGCAAGGATACTGGCACCCTCTACACAACGGCGGATGCTTGTGTGACAATTGCAGTTGCTGAAAGTAAAGAGGGCCCAAACTTGTGGCACCAGAGACTTGGGCATATGAGTCAGAAGGGACTCAAGTATATGCATGCAAAGGGGAAACTACCAGAGCTTCAGTCTACTGATATAGACTTATGCGAGAGTTGCATCTTTGGGAAGCAAACCAGGGTGAGTTTCAACACTAGTGGTAGAACTCGGAAGCGAGAGAAGCTTGAGTTAGTCCACACAGACGTTTGGGGACCAACCGCAGTTTCATCTATTGGCGGAAAGTCATACTTTGTGACTTTCATTGATGACCACTCGAGAAAAGTGTGGGTTTATTTCTTGAGACACAAGTCCGAAGTATTCGATGTGTTCAAGAAATGGAAAGCCATGGTGGAAAATGAAACAGGATTGCGAGTAAAGAAGCTGAGGTCCGACAACGGAGGAGAATATACAGATATGTCGTTCAAGAAGTTCTGTTACCAGAATGACATCAAAATGGAGAGGACGTTGCCAGGGACTCCACAGCAAAATGGAGTTGCAGAATGTATGAACCGGACACTAACGGAGAGAGCCAGAAGCATGAGGTTACATGCAGGCTTGCCCAAACAGTTTTGGGCAGAAGCAGTCAACACAGCGGTGTACTTGATCAATCGAGGACCCTCGGTACCGTTGGAGTACAGGATACCGGAGGAAGTATGGAGCAGAAAAGAAATAAAACTTTCCCACATGAAAGTTTTTGGATGTGTCGCATATGCACATATTAGTGATCAGGCAAGGGGCAAGCTAGACCCCAAATCACTAAAGTGCACATTCATTGGATATGGCGGAGATGAGTTCGGCTACCGCTTATGGGATGACCAGAACAGAAAGGTCATTAGAAGCAGGGATGTCATATTCAACGAGAAGGTTATGTACAAGGACAGAAATGCAGTGCAGTCCGATGACACAGTACATGATGGTCCAACATATGTTGAGTTGGATGATGCTCCAGAAAGTAGTACGTCGCAGCAGACAGAGGAGGATCTGCAGTTACAGGAGCCTGTTCTAGAGACTGATGCATCACAGTCTCCAGTCCCTGTTCTTAGAAGGTCAACCAGACCTCATGTTCCAAATAGAAAGTACATGAGCTACATGTTACTTACTGATGCAGGTGAACCTGAATGCTATCATGAGGCATGTCAGGTCGGTGATTCTGGCAAGTGGGAGCTTGCAATGAAAGATGAGATAAAGTCTCTCATCTCTAACCAGACGTGGGAACTAGCCGAGTTACCTACAGGAAAGAGAGCTCTACACAATAAGTGGGTGTACAGAATCAAGGAGGAACATGATGGATCAAAGAGATACAAGGCGAGGTTGGTGGTCAAAGGTTTCCAGCAGAAAGAAGGAATTGACTACACAGAGATATTTTCGCCAGTTGTGAAGCTGACAACAATCAGATCAGTCTTGAGTATTGTTGCAGCAGAGGGTTTGCACTTGGAGCAGTTAGATGTAAAAACTGCTTTCCTCCATGGTGACCTTGAGGAGGAAATATATATGCAGCAGCCAGAAGGCTTCTCAGTCAAAGGAAAGGAGAAGCTCGTTTGCAAATTGAAGAAGAGCCTGTATGGCTTAAAGCAAGCCCCGAGACAGTGGTACAAGAAGTTCGACGGATTTATGCAGAAAAATGGCTACTTCAAATGTAATGCTGACCATTGTTGCTACTTCAGGAGATTCGAGTCCAGTTATATAATTTTGCTACTTTATGTCGATGATATGTTAGTAGCAGGCTCAGATATGGACGAAATCAAGAAGTTAAAGATGCAGCTGTCAGCAGAATTCGAAATGAAGGACTTGGGTGCAGCGAAGCAGATTCTCGGAATGAGGATTTTCAGAGATAAGCAGAAGGGTATCTTGCAGTTATCTCAGGCCAAGTACATTAGTCAAGTTCTGCAGAGATTTAACATGTGCAGTGCGAAGGCTGTCAGCACGCCACTAGCTAATCACTTCCGTCTATCTAGTGATCAGAGTCCTAAGACAGAGG
The DNA here is from genome assembly GCA_963555705.1 of Ligustrum vulgare. Lineage (NCBI taxonomy): Eukaryota > Viridiplantae > Streptophyta > Magnoliopsida > Lamiales > Oleaceae > Ligustrum > Ligustrum vulgare. The sequence goes on along the minus strand of OY743172.1, from coordinate 43,850,220 downwards.
ACGAGATAAACTTCATGGCTAAAATACCATATGCCTCAGCCATTGGAAGTTTGATGTATGCCATGGTTTGTACCAGATCAGATATTGCTCATGCAGTGGAGTTGTGAGCAGGTTTATGGCAAATCCAGGAAAGCAGCATTGGGAAGCAGTAAAGTGGATATTAAGATATCTACGAGGAACTACTGATAGATGCTTATGCTTTGGACGAGGCGAGGTGGCTCTACAAGGTTTTGTAGATGCAGATTTTGCTGGTGAGGTAGATCGCAGAAGGAGCACTACTGGTTATGTTTTCACAGTAGGTACTACTGCAGTTAGCTGGATTTCGCAGATACAGAAGATTGTTGTTCTATCCACTACAGAAGCAGAGTACGTGGCAGTAACCGAGGCTAGCAAAGAAATGATCTGGTTACAGGGTTTGTTGGCAGAATTGGGATTCAGTCAGGAGAAGAATGTTTTGCACAGTGATAGTCAGAGTGCGATACATCTGGCAAAGAATTCAGCATTTCATTCTAGAACCAAGCACATTGGACTCCGTTATCACTTCATCAGGTCTCTTCTAGAGGATGAAGTATTAACACTAGAGAAGATCCAGGGTAGCAAGAACCCAGCCGACATGATGACCAAGACAGTAACAAAGAAAAAATTGGAGCTGTGCTCAGCTTCAATTGGTCTTCTGAAGTGAAGACAAAGGAAATGACTCACACCATATTTCACAAGGAGTTGCAAGAAGGAGATATCTCAGGGGAAGCCACATTTGTCCCCAAGTGGGAGATTGTTGAAAAATGGAGCTAAATGTGGAAAATAAAGCCAACTTTGTTGAAATTGGCAAGCCACCATTAATAGTCCATGTTCACACCTATTTGGTAAGACACCATTAGCCTACAATCCTCATATGTTCACACCTATTTTATTCCTTCCATTGTTGATTCTTTGTCCAAACTTTCCCTATAAATAGAGGGCAAAACCTCAATGAAAAATACACCACCACAACAAAGAGTGATCTTGTGTAGAGAGCAACACAAGAGAGGCATTTCACAAAATAGGGAGAAAAGTGAGTTGGAGAGAATAGCCTTTGCATAGGCAGATAAAAATACAGTGTAGTATTTTTGTACTCCTCATTTTTTCGAGTTAGTGAAATATATTGGTGTGGGTCCGTGGACGTAGGCAAATTGCTGAACCACGTAAATCTTTGTGTTTCGTATTTGCATTTTATTTTTGCGTATTTATATTTTCTCAGTCCAATTAATTTGTGTCACATCGATCCTGGGCGGGATTAGTTGCGTCCTAATTCCCAACATTGGTAACAGAATGTTTTTTATTATTTAAATTGGTACTGGATTTTCGTAGTTTTTGCTCTTTTTTCACAATTGTATTTTTTTATAATTTAGTCTTTGTCGATGGAATATGTACGTATATCGCACGGATGTGAAATTAGAATTTCTTTAATTCTTATCGTTATATGGGATTTATTAGTTTTCTAAATTTCATTTAATGTGCTTTAAATACGAATTATAAGTCACAATTAGTTGAATTTGAATGTGATAAAGTGTCTCAAAAAATTTCTCAAAATAATTCTCTTTTCCTTTGTATTTGTGAAACTAATCAATAACTTTATGTTTTTATGAGATCTTGTTCTTTTCAGACTTTTCTACGAGCTTCCACTACGTCATCTACCCAATCCTAAATTTAATCAGCCTTGCTAGGAGGTGATTTACTACTGCGCATGTGATCAATCCAACCAATGCCTTGTAAATTGAACTAAATTCAAAACCGTCTATATCCCAAACACATGTAATTCTGCAATTAGAACCCCTGTTGATGGAAAGAATGTACGCAAGCGATCTTTGGTAAACATCGCCAATATGCTAAACATCTTATATTTAATTAAAAGGAATAAGCACTCACGGTCGGGATCTCATGCATGGCAGCTAATCTTAGGCTCCAAAGTTCATCCCATTTGTTGGGTTTTTTGATACCCAATAAATCCGGGCGATGATGTAAAACAGTTGTGAGAATAAAACGACATATCGATAGATAGTTCGGCTCGATAACGACTCGGGACCACTCGAAGTGACTTAATTGGTAGTCGTTCGTGGCCCACTTGGACGGCCCATTTGTTGTGGATATTTTGGATAAAGGCCTTGGACATAGATAGTCGGCCCATTAGGGTGGTTGTTAACTAGTTTGTGAGTTGGGCCTTTGGAGTCAAGCCCAATCCATGACCTAGCACTTTACCACCCTATAAGTCCCCTACCGTTGCCTTTTTTGTCTGATGGAAGAATAGAAAGGAATTTGAACTGAAGGCTGAAAATGAGAAAACCGCCATTCCATTCTTCAAGCTTACTGCTGCCTTCATTGTTCATTCTCTTCCTTGGTGATATAGTTCATATCCATTTGGAGCAACCAAGGTTGTGTGTTTGTTGAGTCAAGCTAGATATCGAGGAGTCTTCGTGGAATGGAACCCGACGTGTATCAAGGATTGAACTATATCTTCAAGACTATTAACATCTTCTAACATCCTCGTTACCTCTGACATTTTTGGTCTATGATTGGGAACACTTTTAACACAATCCAACGCCATCTGCAAAACCGTCACCAATGCTTCTTCGATAGGTTGATACCTCAACAACTCTAAATCGATCACTTCCGCAATCCAATCCTCATGAGGAACAGAAGCAACCCAACTGACTAGCTGAATGGCCTTTTCATTATCATCAGAAAGCATAGCTGGCTTTCCAGTAAGAAGTTCGAGTAGCACGACTCCAAAGCTGTAGATATCAGAAGCTTGGGACAATTTATTGGTGTTTGTGACTTCTGGGGCGCGATACCCTGAAGATTGACGATGTAGCACTGAGGTTTTATTCATTAATGTTGCCAATCCGATGTCTGAAACACAGCCATATCCTTGAGCAGTAAGAAAAATGTTGGAGGTTTTTACATTTGCATGTACTAGATTCTGGCCAAGTTGTTTGTGGATGTGAGCAATACCCCTTGCTGCCCCAACTGCTATTCTTAATCGAGTTTTCCAATCTAAAGAAATTCTCTTGGTAAGGTCTCCTGCGAACACGATAAAATCCATAAATTATTAGCTGCAAAAAGTTACAATTGTATTGCTACGGATTAGCTTGTAGTTAACATTGTGTGCTAGAAACGAAACGCATGAACCAAAATTGTTTTGAAGATATGAAAGGAGCTCCAGATTGATTCCATAAAGAATTGACCTGGAGCCACTTAATTTAAAATTAGCATTTAATAAATAATGGAGATATAATTATTTACGCACATATGATGTGTTAAAAATAGAGTGAAGAATTGAAGAAATTCTTCTTTAATCATATATATATCTCACAACATCACGTTATGTAAATCATCAGCTAAACTGATTTATCCAACATTATCCATCTTCAAGATACAAAATAAGCATTTTACAAGTGACATAGTATAGCAAACCTTATATAAAAAGTGAATGGGATAACAATGTAACTGACAGAAAAACTTCTTTGTCAACTAGTGATAATAAAACCAAAGGAATGATCCAGATTTCATTACTATTTCTATTTACTCTTTACAGAGCAAAGTACTTGAAGAAACACGGATTTAAAATTAATGTTGCAGTCATGAGATTGTAATTTCAAAATCTACAGGTCATATATGCACAAAGGGGAAGTAATTAAGATATTTCCTTACCATGTAGCATGGAACACACACTCCCCGCATCATAATAATCATACACCATAAGCTTTTCTTCGACCGAGTAGTAGTATGCCATTATTGTAGCAACACTTTCGTTCCTCATTCTTCCAATGACCTCCATTTGTTTCTGAAATTCTTCAATTGCAACAATAACATCCTTCAATCTCTTTACAACAACTGTAATTCCATTTTCCAGTATTGCCTTGTATGAATTCCCAAATGTTCCCTTCCCAAGAACTTCCGCAGAAGCCCCCAACATATCTTCATAGTCGAAATTAGAATTACGGCCCTCAAGAAATACAAGCTTCGGTTTTAGATGATTTCTTGCATTTATCACAGAATTGTCCTCAATCATTTTTCTAATTACAACCTCCATCATCTTCACTACTTGGGTAATTTTAGGCCTTTTCCTTGGGGATTTTGCAACACAACTCATCCCTATTTCCAACATCTTCACCATTTGTTCCTCTATGTTACGGTTTTTCAAGAGCTCCACATCAAACACGTTAGCAGTTCGGTCCTTACCATTCACAGAATTAACCAATTTGACTAGGTCGTGTGAAGAGGACTTTCGGGAGAGAAGTTCAAGCAGCAGGGCACCGAAGCTATAGACGTCAGATGCTTGGGACGTATTCCGGGTGTTCTTGACTTCTGGGGCATGGTACCCATCAGTTCTCATGACTCGTGATTGAGTCATGTTTACCAAGCCAAGATCAGACACACAGCCATACTGTTGTGAGTTGAGGAAAATGTTTGATGATTTTATGTTTCCGTGGACAAGCTTCCCACCGTTTTGCTTGTGAATATGAGAAATACCCCTTGCTGCACCCACTGCAATTCTCAGTCGCGTTTCCCAGTCTAATGGAGCCCGGTTTTCGCCAGTTTTTCCTGGCCGTAGATGAGAAAACGCATTGAATTGTGCAGTAAACATTTTCATATATCTTCTCAAATTAACTAATCATTTCTAAATTGGCTATGCACATGTGTATAGAAATCGCGGGAACGAGAAACGGAACGTACCATGTAGTATTGCAGATACGCTGCCATCACTGTAATGATCATACACCATGAGCTTTTCATCTTTGGAAAAATAGTAAGCCTTCAAAGCACACACGTTTTCGTGCCTGACACTTCCAATGACCTCCATCTGTTGTCTGAACTTCTTCTCTGTAGTATTGACTGCATTCAATCTTTTCAGCACAACCGTTATTCCATTATCCATTGCTGCCATGTATGAACTTCCAAACGTTCCCTTCCCCAGAAACTGAGCAGTAGACCTCAAAATATCTCCAAGGTCAAAACTAGGACTAAAACCCTGCACAAATACCAGCTCAGCTTTTTCTTTGATCTGCAAATTCTCAAATTCAGATGCAGGTAGCTGATGATTTGGGGACGAACCTCCGTGGCTTGGAAAATCGAAAGGCACATCAAGGATTTCAGAATCTAAACTGAAATCAGATGAAACGGAGCTGACACTGGGGCTCCGATCATGAAACATTTGCCATAGTTCTTCTCTCCGGATCACAGCTCCCACCAATCTATCCCAATTGTCATAGATATTCGACATCTTTCTTCAACCAGAAAATTCTATTGTATGATACGAGTCGATCAACACTAGAACGAGTGCAATTTTGTTCCCCCTGAGGGCATCTTTAATGATTGCTTATTTGGCCAAAAAAACTGACAGTTGTTTTTTTTTTTTTTTTTTTTTTTTAAATTTTTTAATTTTTTTTTGCGGCAGCTTTAATTTTTTTATGATAATGTAAATTTGTCCAAAATTAATTTATTTTTTTATTCATCAAGAAAGTTGTCCTTAATATAGAATATCAGAAATAATCTACGGTTTTGGTTGGTAAGACAGTTTGGTTTAAATAATCTACGTCTTTGCATTGTTTATATTCTTAGAGCTTGTTTGGTAATGTGAAAAATTCTGATTTTTATAGTTTTTTTTTGTTTTTTGATGGATGTGTGGTTTAAAAATGTTTGAAAAGTCAAAAATTGTAAGTTGAATAAGAATGGATAGTTGAGATTGAGTTTAAAAAGTTGTGGTAAAAGTTTTACCTTTATCAAACAAACTCTTAATTAGAATATCATTCAAAAAATTATTTTTTTTATATATTAATTTTTTTATATTAATTAATTAATCTATCTATATATAAAAACAAAGTAACCGTTACAAAAAATACACACACACTTTCTCGCCTAAAATAACTTGTCAAATTTGGAAAGTTCTTAAAAAATATATTTAAAGTGCAATAGGAATTAGAATCATTTCAAATTGTAATGATTGAACAATCTTAACTCCAAAGTGTGATAATTACAAATTTAAATTACACTTTTGTGGTAGTTAATATTTTTTTTAAAAAAACAAAGAATAAGATGTTTTCGAGGTAAAAATTGGTGGTTGAAAAATTGAGAGAAAAATACGTGTGATTAAAAAGTAGTTAAAAATGTATTGTTTAAAAATATTTTGTCAAATAGAGATACTTCGTTCCAATTCAAAAAAAAAAAAAAAAAAAGGAGAATTTGAAATTATTTTTATTTTTCTTGAAAAAAAAAATGTGTTTTTAATTATTAAAAAGATATGTTTAATTCTTTTTTTTTTTTTTTGTGAAAAATGTGAAAAATTTACATCAAAATTATTATATGTTATATAAAAAATAAATAGATAATTTTCGATTATTATAAAAATGTATTCAAAATTCGTAATTTATAAATTTTGTTAAATTTATAAAAATAAAAAAAATATTAGTCAAAAATATTCTGTTTAATCATAATGTAACTAACTTGGTAAAGTAATATTAAATTACTTCCAGAAAATATATAAAATTATATTATAAAATGTGTTGAAAAATCTTTAAATAACCCGAAAAATGTTTTAGTTTAAATAACTTAAAAACATTCTTTATATTGCATATTTTTTATAAGTTTCCAATTAAATTATATATAAAAAAAAAATGACTAATTCAGAAATTTTCTTCCAAATCCGATAGTATCACACTTGATTGAATATAATTTTCTTCTATATCGAATAATTTCATACTTGATTAAATATTTTATATATATATTTTTTTGAAATACAGTGTTCATTTATATTATTCTTATTTTTTTATTATATTCTATCTATATATAAAAATAAAGTAGCCATCACAAAAAATACATACACTTTTCCGCCTAAAATTACTTGCCAAATTCGAAAAGTTATTGCAATTAAAAAAAAAAAAAGACTCATTAAAGTGCAATGAGAATTAGAATCATTTCAAAATGTAATGATTAAACAATCCAAACTCCAAAGTGTAATAATTATAAATTTGAATTACACTTTTGTGATATTTAAGGTTGTGTTTGGAAAACATATTTTTTTCTACACAATTTTTCAAATCACTTTTTAACCACACATATTTTTTCTCTTCATTTTTCAATCACACATTTTACCTAGAAAACAAAAAAATATGTTATTAAACAAAAAATTTTTAACAAATAGAGGCTAATTTTTTTTTTTTTTTAAAAAAAGCAAAGAATATGATGTTTTCAAGGTAGAAATTAGTGGTTGAAAAATTGATAGAAAAATATGTGTGATTAAAAAATAGTTTTAAAATGTGTTGTTTAAAAACATTTTGTCAAATGGAGATGTTTCGTTCCAATTCAAAAAAATGATAATTTGAAATTATTTTTTATTTTTCTTGAAAAAAAAAAACAAATACGTTTTTAATTGTCAAACAGATATGCTTCATTCCTTTTCTTTTTTTTTTCTTTTTTTTTTTTTGGTGGAAAAATGTGAAAAATTTACATCAAAATCATTATAAATCTAATTTAAAAAATAAATATATAATTTTCGATTTTCATAAAAAAAGTATTCAGAATCCGTAATTTAGAAATTTTTTTAAATTTATAAAAAAAAAAGTATTATTCAAAAATACTCTGCTTAATCATAATGTAACTAATTTGGTAAAGTAATATTAAATTATTTTGAGAAAATATGTAAAATTATATTATAAAATGTGTTGAAAAACATTTAAATAACCCGAAAATATTTTAGTTTAAAGAACGAAAAAATTTTTAGTTTAAAGGACTTAAAAACATTCTTTATATTGCGTATTTTTTATAAGTTTTCAATTAGATTATATAGAAAAATGACTAATCCAGAAATTTTTGTCCAAATCAAATAATCTCATACTTGATTGAATATAATTTTCTTTCAGATCGAATAATTTCATACTTGATTGAATATTTTATATATATTTTTTGAAGATACAGTGTTTATTTATATTATTCTTAATTTTTTATTATTACTTTTAATTGAAATGACAATGTTTTAATTTCGAAAACACTATAAAAATTCTATAAAATTATATCTAAGCAATACATTAAAAAATAAATTTATTCAAAAGTTAAAATATATTTTGTTCAGAATCAAATTGGCTAATTTTTTTTTTTTTTTGGTCCTTAAAAAGTCACAAAGATCAAATGTAAAAGTTTATTATATATTTTTTACTTTTCCTTAATATCTCATTCATTTTAAATTATATGATTTAAGTTATATAATATTAAGTATTTAGAAAACTTAAAATCGGTTCAATCTGAAAAATACAACATATCAAGGATCGATGGTTGAATCAGGTCGAACCGGGGTCGAACTGATTTTATTTAAAAAAATTTGTAATTGTTTCAAACATCACAAGATTTTCTAAAAAAAATATTTTAGATATAAAGCAACATTTATTCATTTGGAGATAAAATTAAATACTATATATATTATATTTCAAAATAAAATAATTTAACATATAAAAAAATGTTGGGCGGATTTGTGAATAGTGACGCCAAATAAGTAGAATGAAGTATTTGTAAATCCGTGCCGAAATTTGGACAGAGTAACGGCAAGGAAAATACAAAATAAGAAGAAGAAAAAGAAAAGAGGGACAAAACCGAGGCAAGAATTGAACTCTTTGTCCTTAAGTCGAATTTGCCCCGCAACGGTGCCTACGGATAACGGAAATCGACTCCCAAGATACAACGGCAACACTTGTGTTTGTAGCACTCCAAAACACAAGTACAACGAACCAAAATAAGGCTTACGTACTCCAAAGATGAAATGAAGAAAATCAAAATAACAAATGCAATGATTTTGATTTTGGAGACAAGTGAGGAAGAGAGGTGTTTTTGCATATCAAAAGTGAGGAATAGGACACCCAAAGGGTCCTATATATAGATCATCAAAGGGTGTGGACGAAATGGTTTGAGGCCAAACTATGCACCATTTCCAAACAATGCACCTTTATGAAAATGTGTCACTTGGCCGGACAACCGTGCGGCCGCACGGTTATAGACCGTGCGGTCGCACGGTTTTAGTCAAAAAACCGGGATTAAAAATTGACGTGTGGTCGCACGGTTTATGAACCGTGCGATCGCACGGTCAAACTTTTGGCCTGATTTTTGTCCTTTTCCGTAATTTCTCATTCATCCGATATTGGTTTTCGAAATGTCAAATATACCTTTCAATTCATCCGATATTGGTTTTCGATATTGATTTTTGTCCTTTTCCTTATAATTATCTCTTGTACCTTTTATATTCAAATGACCTTATGACAATCATCATTATCTCACATAATCCCAAACCTTCAATCATATGTCCCCAAATTCTCATTTCGAATAAATAGTCACTCTTTTAAGGCATCTCACTATAAAACTACTTTCAATATCTCCCAATAATAATAACTGACTTTCCCAAATAATCATATTGCATGTAAATAACCAAATCTTTAACACATCATCTACCAATCAACTTCCCAAAATAAATCAACAGTATTATCACTTACCATCATAATTTATAATATTCTCCAATATAAGTGATCATTTCTCACTAATAATCAATAAGTTCATAAGAATAATTAAAATCCTTTCCAATAATGCCATAACATTTGTCTTCACTCATCTTTTCAAAATACGCCTTGACATTTCCCAATATACGCATCAAGTCATCACATAACTTCATGTATACCTTGATATCCGAGAAAATCAATTCTTAATTCCTCAACATAACAATTTCAAATCATAGTTTCCAATATCAATATCTCACTTCCTTCAATACATTAATTGGCTCAAATGACCACCCATTAGTCATACTTATAAATATATGACACAAATCACAATCCCAAAATTTCTTAGTTACAAGACCAAACAACATTATAAATTTCTCTCAAAATAGAGGAATAATTCACTTACTCAAACACAATATTCATTCCTTAATTCCCAATAATTAAGAATCAAATCTTTAAATCTCAAATTTCATAATTTTTCTCATAGAAGTCTCAATAAAATCATATCACTCATAATCTCAACATCTCATCACAACTTCATAAAACTGGTTTTGCCATGTCTAAAATCAATTATGCAAAGTCTCATAAAACCATCTTTCTTCTTCATGTATAGCTCCTGAGCACCCCATGGCAAAAAGTTAGGTCGAACAAAACATTTGTCCATGAGATTCTATAGTTGCACTTTGAGCTCTTTTAAGTTACGAAGGAACCATCCGATATTATATCTTGGATGCTAGAGTTGTGCACTTAATCGATGACGAATTCAATTTCTCTTTTAGGCGGTAAATCACAAGGATCTTCTGAGAACATCTTTAGTCATTCTCGAAAAACTGAAATTTGTTCGAGAGAAGTATTCACCTTAGACACTTCAATTATTGTAACCAGGTAGGCCTAATAACTCTTATTCATCAATTGACGAGCTCACTGAAAATATCGAATTAGAAAGTTTCACCTTTACTTCAACAAAGCGAAAAGGGTTCCATTTGAAGATTTAAATACCACCTTAACGTAGCCAGTGATTGAAACCTTATACCGTAATAATCATTCCATTCCTAGCATGACATCAAGTTTGTGGGTATTCAGTGTTATGAGATCTATCATCTACTCCTTCCCATTCACCATGATTGGGACATTTCTCAACACATAACTTTAGTTCAACAATTAATCAAATGGCGTTGACAATATAAACTTGGTCTCCAGCTACTGAGATGGGTAAATCAATTTTCCTATAATTGTAGGACTATCAAATGAGTGGGTAGTCCCGATATCAAACACGATAAGTGCCTAATACTAAGTTCGATGACTTCTCAACTTCTAGTTTGGACATTGTATACTCTCGTGCCGATATATCATTCATATCCATTTCTTATTTCACAAAAAGATCTAATAAACGGCACCCAAATTTTTAATAACCATTACTTTCTCACTTCCTCATTTACATAACCAAGATATATTCGTCATATTCACTGACAACATTCTTAACCTTTCACTTTCCGACATTACACATTAGCATGCAAGGATTTACAATAATTGGAACATCAAATAACATTTCATAATTTAAACAAAATTTAACTTACCAGATGATCGAGGAAGATGCACTTGAGGCGTGACTCAGTACCCGAACCATTTTCAAATAAATTTTAAAAGTCTACATAATCGCTTTTAAAACTCTTATCTCTGATACCAAAAATGTAACACCCCAAGTTTAAAATCTAAAACCTAGGCGTGTTAACTTCCATTCACATTAAATGCGGAAATAATCGTTTAAAACATTTAAACTTTTCATTTACTATTATAAAAATTTTACAAAAATTTCGACAGAGTCTCCTCTGTAAATTGGACATAGCCAACCTGTAGAGGGACATCAAAACCATTTTTAAAATACACATCGCAACTCATTCAATCCAAAACATCATCCAAACCATTACAATAAGTCCCAAACTCCTCAACAATATAATTTCAAGTAAATAAACTTTAGCAAATGAAATAAGAGGAAATTTAACCTCAATAATACATAAATTAAAGAATAAATAATGAGAAATTTAAATAAATTCTAATTTAACTTTATTTTAAAAGGTTTGAAGCGGGGATAGCCTGAGTCAGCTGCCGAGTGCTCTCCTCGGATCACCTAACTTTCATCACCTGAAATGTTGGGGAGGGATTGGGGTGAGCTAAAGCTCAGTAAGTAAACTTTATGCACGTGATGCATGCTCATGACATGAAATTCCTTAAACCATCCAAAGTAATTCCCCTCATTTACTTTACTTTTCAAGACATTCATACCTTCCAAACTTTCACTTAAACATTTCTAAAAACTTTAACTTCATTTCAAGACTTTCATTTCAAATCTTTCATTTTATTTCAAAACTTTCACTTCATTTTAAGACTTTCATTTCAAGACTTTCACTTCATTTCAAGACTTTCATTTCAAATCTTTCATTTCATTTCAAAACTTTCACTTCATTTCAAGACTTTCATTTCAAATCTTTCATTTCATTTCAACACTTTCACTTCATTTCAAGACTTTCATTTCAAGACTTTCACTTCATTTCAAGACCTTCATTTCATTTCAAGACTTTCGTTTCAAGACTTTCACTTCATTTCTATCGTGAACTCAATTAGTGTATCTTCTAGCCAATTACAATGCAGTGGGCAATATCCCTTATTTAGGACCAGATTATCATTTTTTTTCCACCGCATAGCGGTTTAATATTTGCCACCGCCAAGCGGTTTAGCAATCGTCACCGCAAAGCGGTTTAATATTTGTCACCGCCAAGCGGTTTAGCAATCGTCACCGCAAAGCGGTTTAATATTTGCCACCGTCAACCGGTTTAGCAATCGTCACCGCAACGCGGTTTAATATTTGCCACCACCAAGCGGTTTAGCAATCGTCACCGCAAAGCGGTTTAATATTTGCTACCGTCAAGCGGTTTTGCAATCGTCACCGCAAAGCGGTTTAATATTTGCCACCGCCGAGCGGTTAAGCAATCGTCACCGCAAAGCGGTTTAATATTCACCACCGCAACAGCGGTTTAATTCGGGTACGCCGGTCCACCGCGCCCCATTTCTTACTCACATCTTTCATGGCATAGAAGTACATTCATTTATTCTTAAAACTTGGGATACATACTCTTTGAGAACAATCTAACTTTCCACACTTTTCCTTTAAAATCATTTGACTTCCCCAGTACTAAATGACAAATGCATGCTTGATGATGCAATTAACATAAAATATATGAATGCTTGGGCAGTTTCCAATTTTGAACAATATATTTTTATAAGAAGTAACGAAAGCATCGAAAACGAGCAATATACAAAGTTGTCACTTGAGCACAGAAATTTCACATTAACTTTCAACTTTAATAAAAATAGGGGGAGTTTACTTACTTGAAATCCTTAGTATTTACCGTTCTGAACTTGCAAGTGGAGAGTCTCGGATACCCGTAACGTCAATGTACCAAAATCCCTAATTATTCACATTCGTCAATAAATATGACTTTTAGTTGACAATTAAATTCGTTATTCATTTTAATACTCAATCAAACATTAACTGAAATTAAAACTTCAATTTAACTCACATGTGATCTTATATCGAGACTAGAGCACATAAAACTAAAGAATTTCCTTTCATACTTTCAATTTCCCAAAACATTACATTCTAAATCCCTAACATGCATAAGAACGTAAGATCATAATCAAGGTCTCAATTTAACTAAAATTAATCAAAACAACCCTTTTTAATAGTTTCCAAAATCTGAAATTCCATCTTAAAGTTCCAAATAAGTTCTTAAACCTACAAAATACCAATTTCATAATCCTTTACCAAAAACAGTTAACTAAACTCCAATTTCACAACTTTAACATTATACATTTACAATTAAAATTTAAATAATTTATCAAGGTTCCAAGCAAAATTATCAATTTGACAATCTATGATTTAAAAATCTAAGCAAAATCAAAAGTCTGGATTTTAACTAAAACTTTGAATCGATATATCCATATATATACAATCTGAAATTTACCTATATAAATTTTCCATTACCAAATCTGAAAGGTGCATACACACATACATATACATACACACATATATACATATATGCCCCAAATCTGAAGTTAACAATTAAAAATTCGAAATTTAAACAAAACTCAAGAATCTGAAATTACCCCATAAACCTGAATTTATACATATATAGTGCATACATACGTTATTTACATAGAATATATATATATATATATATATATATATATATATATATATATATATATATATATATATATATATATACATGTGTGTATCGAATTATGGGCGTGTGTGTGTGTGAAATTGCGTGGAACCGAGTGCGGTTCGTGTGTGTGTATCGCGAAGAGGAAAGGGGAATAGGGGAGGGGACTTACCGCCGGTGAGAGTGGCGGTCGGCGGTCGAAGGGAGGGCAAAGCCGAGAGACAAGACAGAGGCGGAGAGTCCGAGCGTGAGAGGTCGGATTCGAGAGAGAGAGAGACGCGGCGTGAGAGAGAGGGATATGAGAGTGTGAAGTCATTAGGTTAGGTTTAGTGTTTAACTTTTGGTAAATTGTAATTTAGTCCCTCAACTCTCATAAATTAGTAATTTAGGCTCATAACTTTCAAATGAAATTCCAAAGTGTCACCAAACTTTTCCTAACTTCAATTTAATGCAATTTCGGCAACTTGCTACTCAACTACCATAGAAATGGCAAGCAACAATTAAAATAAACAATTAGACATAGAATTGCACGTAAAATAATTAAAATAACTAATTTATAAACTTTCAAATTGGTACATTGATCGAGACGGCGTCCAAGTTCTTCCACTGCAAAATAATTCCAATTATAGACGTTAACGATCATAAAAGTATAATTTATAATAACATTCACCACAATATTACGTGGAATTTAAAATTGCAAGAAAATGAAAAGCAGTCTTACAGATTGAGTCGAGCTTTTGAGTATTTGGCCGAAGTCGACACGAAGTCACTTTAATTGATTTTCAATTCTCGATTTATTAACCAATATCCAACAAAAAATAAGTTAAAAATAGCTTATTTAGAAGAAAAAAGCCAAACAAACAAAAAAATAATAAATAAAAATAATTTTTAAAAGAAAAAAAATAAAATCCCATAAATATCAGGATTTTCTAATTTTGATTAGTTTTGTAGATGTTGCATTTCTTATTTTGATTAGTTTTATTTTTATAAAGTTTTGAATTCGATAATAATTTGTATTAAAATGTTATTGTATTGTAATTTTATTTGATAATATTGTATAATTAACATATTTTCATAAATTTTGATCGAAATTATTATTACAACATATTCCCGTGCATCGTACAGGTGAAAATACTAGTTATTTTAATAAGAATTTAAGGTATTATCGAGAAAAGAGAAAAATATTTATCCTTCGTTCTTTAGTGGCTAAATATATTCAGACTTATTAAGTAATCAAAAAAATTTCTATCATCCATACATTTTATATATTGTAAATAAATGTAGATTATTTAAGATTTTAAAAAATATATTTATTTTTAAAAAAAAAAGTGGTACTGGAAAATAGTTAACGCGTATCCAATATTCGGTCAAGTCAATATTGACATTGACTTTGCTGCAGAACTGTTGTCCATTCTTTAAAAGTTCATAACCCCGTTCATACGCGATGCGGCTTCAGAAAATGATAAATGGACGAATCTTCCTGATACCTACTTTGCAGCGATATAGTACAAATTTCACACAGCAAAATATCCTAAATAAATGTGATCAATACAATTTTTTAAATAACTTTTTAATTAAATACATTTTTTCTTTTCACTTTTTAACTATACATTTTACTTCAAAAATATTAAATAAACAAATTATTACAGCATTATCGAACATAGATATATGTCAAAAAATTGTATTACTTTGTAGTAATTATGTTCGAGGTTATCATTGTAAGAGGACATTTCACCCCGTATCATTTTTTTTGTTTTTCATCAGGAGATTATATTGACGCCACTAATTTTATTAACTACAGCACATTATATTGGCACAACTAACTAGAACATAGGAAATTTCACCCCATATCATGAAACATTTGCCATAGTTGCTCTCTCCGGATCACAGCTCCCACCACTCTCTCCCAATTGTCACAGATATTCGACATCTCTCCTCACCCCTGCCAATTGTCACAGATATTCGACATCTCTCCTCACCCCTGAAAGTCCATCAGAACGTAGCTATTAATTAACATGTCAAAGTCAACACTAAAATTATTGAACAATCAACCCGTAATACCAAACTCAATGAAATAGAAAATATACTGTTCGCATTGACAATTGGAAGGTCTATTTTCCTATCATTAAAAAATTATGTTGTCTCAGTCATATGTGTTGGATATCACGTAGGCTGTAGAAAATGTCACACAATCCTTCCAGCTCCCAAAGTATAAATTCAATCAAACAAAACATCATGTGAATATGCAACTTCCGGGAAATTACAGAAACCTGTAAAGGTTTCTTGGCATGATTTTCCATTGTAATTTTACGATCATTAAATCAAGTCTAGTAGAACAGAGACAGCAATACGATGGGGAATCCAAGAATCCATAACTCCATGACCAAACAGAAAGGCCAACTGCAAGATCTGTTGGCATTTACGGGATAATTATGAATAGACGTGAATAATATATAGATAATAGAAGTCTTCAATTGGTGTGATGAGTAATTGTGACTCTTCAAATGCAAATGTTGCATATCACCTATAGGTCATTAAATATGAAGATTTTGATCTAATGGTCCACACCTCTGTGAAATAGTGGAGCCTAATACAAAAGAATCACAGGTGCATTTTCACACAATACCTCCACCCTCAATCTCTACTGGATTTGAGAGGCGACAGAGGAGGGGATCCTCCCCACATTCACCGCAAATATTATGCGGAAGCTGTTAAGTAATTGGGTCAGCCCAATATGAAGGAATTATTTGTTGGGAACCCGGGTTGCTCTAATCACAAAAATTGATTTCTTGTGATAGATCATCCCGTTACAGGATTTTCTGTTCTATGTATTCAACTTGGAACAAATAATTTTTGCACACAAAAGGAGAAAGAGATATTACCCTTGTAGCTTGCTTTACAATAATCTCTTTTCGCTGCTTCTTGATTTCACCAAAGCTTCAAACCCTCAAGCTTTCCTCGGTGTTCTCCAATGACAGCTGTGCAGGTGCGTGGTCACCTTTCTCAAGACCTATGTTAAACTAGGTTTAGGGTTTCTTTGTAAAGAGGAAACACACACTACACACTTTAGTGTGTGTTTCGCCACTTTGCCAATTAGGTTAAGAAAAATAGTCTTGGGAGACTATTTGTAACCTCTTTACACTTCAAAACCCTACCAGGCCTAGTACCATAACCCAGGCCCATTTCTGCACAACCCAATACAGGTAATAAGCCTATATAAATCCATTATAGTGAAGCCACCGAGGGAACCTAATCGGACCCAATTAAACTAAGCTCCAATAAATTAATTATGACCCGATCAACTCTTGATCAGTCAAAATTAATTTATTAAACACGTTCTATTCCACTAAAAGAACGAGATTGCACTCTTAGTAAAATTGAAATTACTGAAACAATTAATCAATAATTATATCCTCTGACTTATCGTTCTTACATGTTACCCCCGTCGATCAACTCGAATATTCGGAGCAAGTTACAATGACCAAAATGCCCTTCTCTGAATATTCATAAATTCTCAACTCTCATCTTCTATCTGACAGTTCGATGTGATCCCATCACATCATAGAATTCAACAGTCACTGTCGAATTACTGAGCTCAGATTCAACTGTCCACTAGAAGAACCAGTGAGATTATGATCATACCTAAAAGGTGACGGATTCCATAATACGAATATATGTTCCTCGTTATTTCACTTTAATTCCCAAAGTACCGAGATATTGATCAGCAATTTGATCTCACCCATTGATACCTCAAAGAACTTCAAGTTAGTAATCGAAGTCCATTATCCGATTAGGATTAAGGTCCCACGTACGATAATCTAGTGAAATTAAATTTGTATGGTCAATGTCACAAATTAATTTCACGTGGTCCCGTCCAATACGTTCCAAACGTACTCTCAGTTTTATTACCAAAGTCAAAGACAGACTTTAATAAAATCGAGACGATCTTATCAAAATAAATTGTCCATATTTATTTACTGATCGTGAACGTTAATTTTAGATCGAATCACAAATTGAATCTTTCTGTGTTTGACAACTTAAACACTCAATTTGTAATATCAAATCGACCCGTGGACAAATACAACATCATATTAATACAATCAATTAATATTTTACTTTTAAATGTCGTGAATTATACTCTATGGGCATATATAATTCCAACAATCTCCCACTTGCCCTTAGAGTATACATGAAACATCGAATCATCCATCTTGTCAACATCATCATTATACTAATGATTATGTTCTCAACCAAGATAGTAACTCCTTTCGATGTAAGTCACGATTGTTAACAAACAATCCAAGATTGTGTTATTCCCAACCAATTAACCACATTATCTCCCAGTTATATTCCAATTTTGACGACTCTCGAGAATCCTAGTCAAATCAGATCTTAATTAGTTTTATTCCATCAGATCACCAACTGAATAGATAAGCAAATATTTACTCGTTTTTCGAAAACGCTTCAGTATATGATGTACCTCTATTCAATGATCTGATCCTGGATCAAACTAATAATCACCAACAATATCCCCAGCATAAAATATGACCTATCTAGTGCAAAGTAAGGCTTCCTATAGCCGGAGCATAAGGAACCTTCTATATCTTACCATGAGTCTTAGGAGAATACTCATAAGATAGATAAAGTCCACAAATAATATTATTCCTTTCAAGACTTCAATATTGCAAATGTAGATAGTATCTTATTATTACATGAAACTTGAGACTACTCTATTTCATTTTTCTCCCACTCCGAAAAGTACGGATGTCTAGAAAAAAATAGATAGTCATCTACAAGTCCTTCAAGTCTAATTGCTGGTACCAACTACTATTTAATGAAAATACTCTCACACATAAGTAGAGTGTCATCCAAATAAATAGTCGTGAAAACTGTCTCATCTTTCTGTGTACACGAGTATACTTAAGATATATTAAGATTTTGATCAAGAACACGTATCACAATCGTTCGATCAAATTCTATGTTCCATATCTTGAACAAATATCCAAATCCAAAGTTGGAAACTTGTAAGTCATGAATTTTACTTTCATGGTCTTTAATATGAACTCATTAGATTACACTTTGTAAATGATTTCCTCAAGATGCATTCAAGAAACAACATCTTGACATCCATGTGTCGTTCCTCATTTTGACAATGAACGACAATGGATAAAAGATCCAGGTAAACTGTTGCATGACTATTGGCGAGAAGGGTTTCACAAACCCACAACCATAAGCCTTGCACTAAAGGTATCAACCTTTCCATCTACCATTCTTTTATCGTCTTAAAAATCATCACACCCTATAGGTTTGACCCAATTGGGTGTGTCTACAAATATCCAAACTTTGTTGGATTACTAGGAATCTAATTCCGAGTTCACATTCACCTTCCATGATTTCAAGTCTATAACTTCTACCACTTCCCTAAATGAGGAGTTCTTCTCTTATTCCAGTAGAGATTGTCTAAAAAGACTCTCCGTGGAATAAGAGTCAAGAAGGTGGTCTTACAACCCTCCCACTCCAATTAGTCGCTGGAAGTGTATTTCCATTTTGTCCAAACAGAGTCCCTTCCTCTTCTCCCACTACTTGGTATATCCCTAATTGGGATCAACCTCTTCACTGCCTCTTTATGAACATAAAGAAGAGGCAGAACAGTGAGAACAACTTCGACTACAACCTTTGGTTTTCCCTTGTCCATTGGGATCATCAGGCAAGAATAGTGGTTGAACCACTTGCCCAATTCTCCCACTAGGATCAGCAACAATTGGTTCCGTAGGAAGTTCTAAGTCATCAAGATTAATTCTATGCGGAAATCTGGAATCAAGTTGTTTGAACCACGTTCTAACATCTCATCCAATAGAATTTTACTTGTTGATTTGTATTCTTCTATATGCCTTATTCTCTAAGAAAGCTACATTTGTACTCAACAAATAATTTCTTGACTAGAGGACTATAGAAGAAATAATATCTAGTTTCGTTGCATGCCTTATAATCAAACCTTCATTGTTGCCTACATCTCGTCAATCCTTACTTTCAGCTAGTGTGCCAAAATTCCCAAAATCTGAATGTGGTGTAGACTGGGCTTGCACCCATGCCACAACTCTAGGGGTATTTCAGGAAACGAATCAATGGTACTAGGCTATGAAGGAACCTGACTATCTCCGGTATACATTCCCAAATGAAACTAGTAACGAGGATAACTCACCATTGATTTGGTATTACCTTGTTCTCCTTTTCCGATAAATGGTTCCTAAACTCATATGAGAGATACACAAACCTCGATCAAATCGAAGTATCTCGATTCTCTTAATTACTTATCAACTTCTGTCCAAAATTCTAGAAATTCTTCAACATTTCAGATCAATGAGATATTATAGAATCGAGATCTGGAGTGATCATCAAAAAAAATGATGAATTACTCGTACTCTCTCGTATCTTGAGCAGCAAAGAATCCACACATATCGAAGTGTATTAATCCTCAAACTCTTAAGTCCATTTAATGTATAAGGACTCTTGGTTATCTAATCCTCTAAACAAGATTCAGAAAACAATATAGATTCCACCTCAGATCCTTTTGAGGTCCATCCCTTACTAGTATTAGAATCGAGTTTTGGATAAGTGTGACCAAGCCTAAGATTTTAATCATTTTACCCTCTAAATAAAATTCAAAAGCCCACATAGATTCCACCTCCAAAATACTTAGAGGCTATCTTTACTAGTCTTTCAATCTTATTTAGATAAATATGATTATCTTAAGATCTTATCAAAGAGTTCATTAATACAAGGAATCATCTATCCCTTATCATTTGTAGTAATATTACACTTAGAACCATTTACAAGGCTTTGAGATTGTTAATCATTTGTCTCGCAATAATAAGAGCATTATTTAACTTAATTCCAACTAATAACTGGAGATTAAGTGCTAAATAATTTCGCTCAAATAATAAAGAGACAAAATAACAATCAAATTGTTTCGCAAACATAAAATCCCAACGGCTCTTTCCATATTACCATACACGTGCTTATCCTTATAGTATACTCTATCTCATTGTGTCATTTGGTCACCTAGGACCATATTGCAACAACTTGCAATAGCGATTAGTTACTCTAGAATCTATAATCAAGATAGACTCAATTACTAACCATAACACAATGAATAGAGTCTTACTCCATTATAGAGTTTCCAAGAAAGGCTAGTTCCTCATTAATCCTATCTTTGCTCAAAAGCAAAAAGGTTAGAGGGTCTACCATACTATCCGTTGCTTTAAAATAATCTCTTCTCTATGAATAGCTTACATTGAACCTTTCAGGGACACGTTCATCCTGGTGAATATAGTCCACACTGAACCGCAAGAGATCATCTTAAAAGATTTCTCAAGCATTATGTCACATGAATCAATGTTTGCAAGTGGAACCTCCACCACGTTAAAGTGACCAATCATGTTTTACCAAATGGTCTCTTATAAAAATGTGATCGGTTCATAAGTAGAGATATAATATAGCTTGATAGCATATTTTGTATAATTAAAATGTTCAAATTATCATAAATACCCTTCCATCGAGAAAATAAATATGGTATCCCATTTTGATATTTTTATTGCGAAGTACTTGATATGAGAATCAAAACTATGCAATAAACCATCTCATCAAAATAAAACAATTTTCATTGGAAGATTTATAATTATTTTGAACAAGGATCTTCTAGCACGAACAAATGTCATAAGTGGAAAGAATTATAACGAGACATGTTACAGTTTTTGCAAATTAGTTGGTGATGTCTAAATATATAACTAGTTGTGGAAATACGACATTCAAATAAAATAAATGTATTAAACACGAGTTGTATAAATGATGAATACTTTCATATATGATGCATGAATAAAAAATTATGCACAAGTAGACCCAAAACTACTATAATATGACGACAACCTAAAACCCCAAAATCTTAAACACATTTCTCTATAGGAGAAATAAATGTGATTTATGGCTAGGTTGGGACCCTCCCACTAAATTAAATATATCTAGCATCTCATACAATATTTAATTTATAGTCGTTAAAATTTGGCCATCATTGACATCGTTTGGATATTCTATAGGAAGTCCCCACGATATCATTGATTTAAGTGTCTAACCCCTATATTGATAATATTTCAAGTACCAAATTAATTATGTCACCTATAGGGTAATCATGATTAATTCACACTTAAAAAATCATCACCTAATTGGGCCCAATCTAGTAACCAAAACAGTGCAGCCCTCCTATAGGGAGACTAATTAGATTAGCATGAGGCATACACAAATTTTTACTAATGGACTAATAGGGGAGGCCGTAGGTTCAAAAATTGCACCCTCGCTCACTTAATATTTTGATCTCTTGGGTTTTAATTAATAATTATCCAATCGATTTTAACTCTTAAAATCAATTTAATTATTAATAAATATATTTATTTTCTAATCTAACATTTAGAAAAGAAAATAAAATATAAAACAATGCATGACAGTATAGTACCTAGAGCGGTGTTTATGCGATCTACATGGCATGTTATTTAATGACATTCATTCACAAATTAATTAAAGCAATAAATAAAAGCGATAATAAATTAAACAAGAACATAATTTATGGCCAAACCTAGACATGAAAATTACAAATTAATTAAAGAGTCTATTG
The DNA here is from genome assembly GCA_963555705.1 of Ligustrum vulgare. Taxonomy (NCBI): domain Eukaryota; kingdom Viridiplantae; phylum Streptophyta; class Magnoliopsida; order Lamiales; family Oleaceae; genus Ligustrum; species Ligustrum vulgare. Next base: position 43,827,823 of record OY743172.1, on the reverse strand, counting down.
AACCACAAGCCGGCCCAATCCTTCAATTTCCATTTGCAAGTGTCCAGTCCAAATCTGCAAAGTTTCAGTCTTCAACCCAAATGTCAAAATGTAATGATCCAATTAAATATTCCAGCCCATTGTAAAATTCAATCCACATTGCATTGGCCCAGCTAAACAATTTAGCCCACATTGCAATTAATAAAAATGGATCAATTTTACAATTTCTGGGCTACATTTAATTTTACCCAAATATGGTCCAACTGATATAAAACCGGTCCAAGTGCCCAATCTTTAATTCTGGCCCAAAGACAAAATCTGGCCCAAAAGAACAAAGACAAAATCTGGCCCAAAAGAATAAGAGGTCCAAGACTGAAGCCTGAATCACCCATCTCCTTCATTTCCTTCTTCACTGTATGCATGTTCCAAAAAAAACGCTGCAGCCGCCACCTTCTCCGCTGAAACGGTGACGCCAAAGTGAAGATCGAAGACCACGAAGGAAGCAGCAACTCTCATGTTTCTGCAACTTCCACCACGACCGCGCTTAGAGCACCACCATGCCGCTCGCATGATAGCAGCAACGACCACGTTGCTGAGCTACTAATCTGCCGGAAGCGCACCGCATCAGTCCCCAAGAGAAGTCAAAGAGGAATGGTCACCCGGTGGTACTGTCGTCGCTGCCACACCACACGACGTAATGCTGAAGACACTGCAGTGACGCCACCCGGCGTCGTGACTTCACGCACAGCTTGTGGTACCACTGTCGCCGCGGTCAAGGCGAGAAGGAGGCACCATAAGGCCAGGCCATCGACCATCGACCACGACGGCAGCACACACATTGTTGCTGCTGGCTAATTTCTTGTGATATTGCACTGCAGGTCCTTATTATATGGAGATGATGAAGTTTAGTCCATATACCGAAATTGCATCAATGGTCCTCCGATTTTTGCAACAGCAGTCCATGAATCCGAAATTGCATAATTGGTCCCCTTGTATATGAAATTGCAGATCTGGTCCTCTGATTTTATATTTACAACAGAAATTACATAAACCCTAATTCTATTACAAAAATAAAAAATCAAAATCAAAAGGGAAAACATGGAGTCGTAATCCACCCCTTTTGTTACAAGACTCGATAATACAAATACAAGATTTTACAAAATAAAATCTAAGGCCATAAATTAGTTCAATCAAACATCATCCATCCAATAACAACATAAATCACATAAAACCTAACACCGCTCAACTAACACATGCATAGACAAAAATATTTATTCCTAAATACACAAAACAGTATCAAAAAACCTGGCTCTCTGATACCAATTGTTGGGAACCCGGGTTGCTCTAATCACAAAAATTGATTTCTTGTGATAGATCATCCCGTTACAGGATTTTCTGTTCTATGTATTCAACTTGGAACAAATAATTTTTGCACACAAAAGGAGAAAGAGATATTACCCTTGTAGCGTGCTTTACAATAATCTCTTTTCGCTGCTTCTTGATTTCACCAAAGCTTCAAACCCTCAAGCTTTCCTCGGTGTTCTCCAATGGCAGCTGTGCAGGTGCGTGGTCACCTTTCTCAAGACCTATGTTAAACTAGGTTTAGGGTTTCTTTGTAAAGAGGAAACACACACTACACACTTTAGTGTGTGTTTCGCCACTTTGCCAATTAGGTTAAGAAAAATAGTCTTGGGAGACTATTTGTAACCTCTTTACACTCCAAAACCCTACCAGGCCTAGTACCATAACCCAGGCTCATTTCTGCACAACCCAATACAGGTAATAAGCCTATATAAATCCATTATAGTGAAGCCATCGAGGGAACCTAATCGGACCCAATTAAACTAAGCTCCAATAAATTAATTATGACCCGATCAACTCTTGATCAGTCAAAATTAATTTATTAAACACGTTCTATTCCACTAAAAGAACGAGATTGCACTCTTAGTAAAATTGAAATTACTGAAACAATTAATCAATAATTATATCCTCTGACTTATCGTTCTTACATGTTACCCCCGTCGATCAACTCGAATATTCGGAGCAAGTTACAATGACCAAAATGCCCTTCTCTGAATATTCATAAATTCTCAACTCTCATCTTCTATCTGACAGTTCGATGTGATCCCATCACATCATAGAATTCAACAGTCACTGTCGAATTACTGAGCTCAGATTCAACTGTCCACTAGAAGAACCAGTGAGATTATGATCATACCTAAAAGGTGACGGATTCCATAATACGAATATATGTTCCTCGTTATTTCACTTTAATTCCCAAAGTACCGAGATATTGATCAGCAATTTGATCTCACCCATTGATACCTCAAAGAACTTCAAGTTAGTAATCGAAGTCCATTATCCGATTAGGATTAAGGTCCCACGTACGATAATCTAGTGAAATTAAATTTGTTTGGTCAATGTCACAAATTAATTTCACGTGGTCCCGTCCAATACGTTCCAAACGTACTCTCAGTTTTATTACCAAAGTCAAAGACAGACTTTAATAAAATCGAGACGATCTTATCAAAATAAATTGTCCATATTTATTTACTGATCGTGAACGTTAATTTTAGATCGAATCACAAATTGAATCTTTCTGTGTTTGACAACTTAAACACTCAATTTGTAATATCAAATCGACCCGTGGACAAATACAACATCATATTAATACAATCAATTAATATTTTACTTTTAAATGTCGTGAATTATACTCTATGGGCATATATAATTCCAACATTATTTACCAGCCCAACTTGCATCTGATGCTGAGCCCAAGCACCTGAACCATTACCCGGGCCCAAGTCGTGCCTCCAGAAACACGCCTTATCTGATTTAACTGAATCTGTTACAGCTTTTAGATCATACATGTGGAGCATCCCAGGCCGTTAGATTCGTCTTACCCTTATATTCAGATGAAGAGTCCAGAAGACGCCCTAATTTCATTCTGATCCATACTCTGATTAGATATTTTCTCTCTCTTCAGTTCTCTTACGCCATTTTTGTTCCAGGCGGTTTTTCTCTCTAAATCTCTCTGCTTTTCTGAAGAAACTTTGTATAATCTTCTTCAATTTTGTTGTAATCTTTAAGAGTGATTTAGTGCTCTTAGTAAGCACGTTTTGTTTGGTGTTTTGAGAGATTTTTACCCTTTTTGTCTGTGGGTTTTTGGTCTGAATTACTTTGTGAAAATCTTTGTGATTTGATAAAAATTCTTACTGTATTTTTGTAAAAACATTTGTGGATTCAATAAACTATGTGAATTTTTTTTTTTTTTTTTAGTTTTCTGGGTTTGAATCATGTACTGTGGTATCAGAGCCTTAGGGTTTCTGATACTTGAAGGAAAAATTCTGTTTTTTAAGGAATCTTGAAATTTTTCTTTGAAAAACTGTAAATCTTTGTGAAAAAACCTCAGATCTGAAAAATCCAAGGTTGATTCTTGTAACACCTTTGAGTTTTTCGTAAGTTTCCTTTAGATCTGTAAATTTGAGTTACGGATTTTTTGATTCTCTAGCATAATGGAGTTTGGATATGAAAGATTTGCAATCGGATCTACTTTTGTTGGAAAAAATTCCTAGAAGGAATTGAAATGCTGAAAAATTTCGCATCAATCAGGTCATATCTTGCAATCTCTAGGGTTTCTTGAACCCTTCTTCTTAATCTTTCTTTTTTCCTCCGTTGAAGCCCTTCTTGGACACTTTTACTTGCCTTTGTCCAGGATTACTTTAGAGAATCCGGGAATTTGAGGGAGTTTAGGGCCGACCTAAGTAGGGTTGAGGAAAAAAAAGATATTTCTTTCTTGTTCTCGTCTGATTTCATCAATATTTGTGTTTCTGTATACTTTGTGCAGTATAGTTGCTATTATTGCTTTGTGTAACTTGATCTTTGTGTTCTTGAAACTCTGCAGTTTATTACATTTTTTGACTACTTACCATTTCTGATCTCTGAAATTTGTAATTCTTTTCTCCCAAAATCTTTTTCAAAATGGCTACTGCAAAGGTTGAGGTTGAGATTTGGAATGGGAAAAGGGACTTCAGTTTATGGCGTCAGAAAATAAAAGCTCTTTTACTCCAACTAAAATGTTCTAAGGCTATAGATGAAACCTGGCCTGAAACTTTAACTGAAGAAAGAAGAACTGAATTAGATGAATCAGCTTGGAGTACTTTATTTCTTCATCTTTCTGATAGTATAATTAGGAAAGTAGGAGAAACTAAAACAACTGCTAACCTCTGGGATAAACTAGAAGAACTTTTTCTTACAGTTTCTCTTCTAAATAAATGTTTTTTTGTGGAAACAATTCTTTAACTTCAGATTTGATCCTTCCCTGGGTACTGAAGAAAATATAGATAGGTTTAATAGAATAACTCAAGACCTTCTAAATGCTGGTGAAAAAACTACTGAAGGTTAAAGAGTTGTTTGTTTGTTAAATGGTATGGGGGATAAGTATAAGGATATTAGAAATGCTTTGTAGTATAGTGGCCAAAAATTATCTGTTAAAATAATTCATACATTCCTTAAGAATAAAGAACTTGAGTACATATCTGAACTTAAGGAAGTTTATAATACTGAGTCCTCATTTATCAGAGGTAAAACTTCATTCAATGGTAACAATAATAAAACCTGGAACCACAATAAAAACAATCCTAGGAAAACCAAAGAATATTAGACTAAGAAATATGTGCCTAACAAACCTAGAGATAAAAGGTTTGATTTTAATAGGTTTGATAACAAAAGGTCTAATAACAGTACTTTTGAGACTAGAAGATATGATAATAAAAAATTTGATAAAAAGATGGAAGATACTAGGAAATGTTATTATTGTGGTAAAATGGATCATCTTGTTAATAACTGCTTTAAGTAAATAAGGGATAATAAGAATAATCAATAAGAAACTGTGGATATTCAGAATAATAGTGGGATTGTTTATGTTACCACTTCTTCAAAAATGAAAGATGAATGGATTCTTGACTCTGGCTGTACATTTCATATGTGCTCTTATAGGGATTTGTTTGTTAATTTCTCTGACTATGCCTCTGGTTCTATGAAATTGGGCAATGATGTATCCTGTAACATTAAAGGGGTTGGGAAAGTGGTATTAAAGCTTTGTGATAATAATACATTGACCTTAAATCATACTAGGTATGTTCCTGACCTAAGAAGAACCTCATCTCCTTAGGAATTCTAGACGATGAAGGTTATGACATTAGAATCAATAATGGATACACAAAATTTTTGAGATATAATTTGTTTATTACTAGTACAGCCAAGTCTAATGGTATTTACATTCTCTCTGCACAACCAATTCTTCTATTTCTCTTACCGTTGAAAATGTTAATAATGCCCTGTCTGATCTTTGGCATAAAAAACTAGGGCATGTAGGACAAAAAAGGTCTCAAACTATTGGGAAAAATTGGGGTATTTGGTAAAGACATTTTACTAAAACTACTTTTTTGTGAAGAATGTACTTTAGGAAAACAAAAAATTTCATCTTTTGGTAAAGGAATACATAAATCAAATGATATTCTTGAATAATTGCTTGCAGTTTTATGGGGTCCTGCCCCTGTTTGTACTATTTCTGGATATAAATATTTTTTGCTTATTGTTGATGATTATTTTAGAAAATCCTAGGTTCATTTTGTGAAATCCAAAGACCAAACTATTTATATTTTCAAAGATTGGATTACCTTTGTTGAAAATTTGAAAAATAAGAAAGTTAAAACTATCAGAACTGATAATGGTTTAGAGTTCTGCAATTTTGAATTTGAAATTTTTTGTAAACAACAAGGTATCCTTAGACATAGGACTGTTTCATACAGTCCACAGCAAAATGGGGTTGCTGAAAGGATGAATAGAACCTTGCTTGAAAGAACACGGTGTATGTTAATCCAATCTAATTTACCAAAATTTTTTTTGGGGGAAGCAGTTAAAACTGCATCTTTTTTTATAAATAAATGTCCTTCAACTTCTGTGGACTATAACATTCCAGATCAGATCTGTAATGATACAGTTCCAAATTATTCATTTCTTAAAGTTTTTGATTGTGCAGCTTATGCACACCAGTCTCAGTCCAAACTTGATCCCAGATTCCTGAAATGTGTTTTTATTGGTTATGGGGAAGGGGTAAAGGGCTACAAGTTGTGGGTTAAAGAAAAGAAAGGTTTTTAAGTCATTTTAAGCAGATCCGTTATTTTTAATGAAAAAAGTTTTCCTTGCAAGTTTGAAAAACATGAAAATCCACTTTGTGAAAAGGATTTCTTAACAACTGAAGTGAGTTTTGATGATACTCACATTCAGCCTGAGCAACCCCAACATATTCCAGTTGATATCACTGCACCCACCACACATGTTGTGCACGTTGATATAAGTGATGATGAAACTGATCTAAATGATTACCAATTAGCCAGGGATAGAACTAGGAGGGATATTAGACCTCCAGTTAGATTAGATTATTTTGAATATTACTCTGCCTCTACTTTAGATCTTGAATCTTGCTCATTTAAAGAAGTAATGAAATCTAAAGATAGAAATCTATGGCTGGAAGCCATGAAAGAGGAAATGAGTTCACTAATAAAGAACTAGACCTGGACCCTAGTTGAAAAACCTCCTAGTAAAAAATTGATTGATTATAAATGGATCTTTAAATTAAAAGATGCAGATTCAAAAGTGGGTAAGCCTAGATATAAAGCTAGGTTAGTTGCTAAAGGGTTTTCTCAAAAAGAAGGCATAGATTACATTGAAATATTTTTACCTGTTGTGAAATTTACTTCCATTAGAATATTATTTGCATTAGTTGCACAAAATGATTTAGAATTAGAGTATATGGATGTTAAAACTGCTTTCTTATATGGTTTGCTTGATGAAACTATTTACATGACTCAACCTAAAGATTTTGAAAAGAAAAATAAAACTGATCTAGTGTGCCTACTTCAGAAATCACTATATGAACTGAAGCAAGTACCTAGACAGTGGTAGAAAAGATTTGATACATACATTCAAAGTTTAAGTTTTCAGAAAAGTTAGTATGATCCCTGCTTTTACTTTAAAATTCATAAATCTGACTCTATATACTTGCTTTTGTATGTTGATGACATGTTGATTGCTGGTAAGAGTCTACATGACATTTCCTGTCTTAAAGAAAATTTGAAAAATGAATTTGAAATGAAAGACCTAGGACCAGCTAGAAGAATTCTTGAAATTGACATTTTTAGAAATAGATCTGCTGGAAATCTTTTTCTGAATAAAAAAGGTTATATTGAAAAAGTTTTGAAAAAGTTTTATCTGTTTGATTCAAAACCTGTTTCTATAACGCTCCAAAAATCATAAAAGAATAGAATTATTTAACAATTTTATCTTTGATGTCTTATAACAATTTTGAAAAGTCGAATGACTAAAGTGTTTTATATTTTTGACGATAAATTTATTTTGAGTCAAATATTTAATTATTGATATGATGATAATTAGTGTATCGATATTATACTCATTTTGTAGATCGTGATTAATTAGGAGTCTTGACCTAAGAAAAAGTTGGTTTGGATAAATCTACACTAAGTTATTTTCGATTGAAGATTAAGTTGATTAGGATTTTTTTAAGTTCTTTTAAATATTGATAACCTGTACGGATTTCATTTTTTTTAGTGTATTATTTAAATATTATGATTATGATATTCCTATTTCAACACATTAGTTTTATGAAATCATAATTATAATGCTATTTTGACTAGCAAGTGTAGATAAGGTTGTTAATATTTGTGTTGAATTAGTAGAGATTTATGGGATTTTACACGGCTTCTGATGTTTATTTGCACTGGGTCTCATTTTTTTTTATGGCAGCACTGTGTTAGCTTCGTAATTTTACTAGAACTCAACTTTTGTATCGTGTTTTGCATTTATAAATACTGTTAAAAAGTTAGTTGACTCATCACAAAAATATAACTCTCCAAGTTCATGTTTCGGTCAGAGAATCAAAAAGTCAAAAATATTTCGAAGCACTTCAATCACGATATTTTTCAAGACAATCAAATACACGTTTTGGATCTTCAACGTGCAGTTATATTCTTTTTCAAAATTCGTTTGATCAATTACGAGGTAAGATACATTATGTGCCGGTGGTTAAATTCTTAATTCTTCATGATGCCAATATATTGCTACTTTTAATGCTTTAGGCCTTTGTGTCGATTTCAAAATTTAAATCCTTCGGGATGCTATGTTAAATCATTCAAGATCGATGTTAAATCCTTCAGGATTCTATGTTAAATCCTTCGGGATCGATGTGGGGATTCTTAAGTAATTCCTTGAGTTAGTTGTTATCGCGATCAGTTGCTTTAAACGAGGAAAATGTTTTTGTATTAAATGTATAATATATTTATATTATGTTGAATTGGAATTGACACGTATCTTACTAGTTATTTTTAAATACTCACTCTTACTTTAAAATTTTTCAGGCTAGTTCGGGTGGATTGAATTCTGACGAAATAGTGATGCAGACTGCCTATGAGATATGAAGAATTAAAGTTATAAAGTTTCATATTCCAATTTTATTTAATGTTAGAGGCATGTTTATTTATTAAATTAAATTATTGTTGGAAAACTATTCAATTTCATGCCTGGTACTTTTTTTTTTGTATGTAATTTATTTTTAAAGTAAAGAATCATAACTTTTTTTTTTTTACGCTTCCGCTTCAACAATGAAGAAAATCATATTATTATTTTTTTGTAATACTCCAGGTTTATTAACAAAAAATTCGGGGCGTTACAGTTTCACTCCCTTTACGTGCTCATTTCAAATTATCAAGTGAATAATATCCTAAATCTGCTGAAGAGGTTCACAGGATGCACAATGTGCCCTACTCCAATGCAGTAGGCTGTGTGATGTACCTCATGGTCTCAACCAGAGATGATATTGCCTTCTCTGTTAATAACCTAACCAGATTTATTAGCAACCCAGGTGAACCACACTAGGAAGCTCTGAAATCATTACTAAAATATTTGAAAGGAACTTTAAATTTAAGTCTAATGTATTCTAAGTCTACAAATGGTTTTAAACTTAAAGGCTTTGTAGATTCTGACTTTGTTGGGAATATTGATAACAGAAAATCTACTCAGCTTACTTTTTTACTCTAAATGATTCTTGCATCAATTGGAAAGTACAACTATAAAAGTTAGTTGCTCTTTCATCAACTGAGGCAAAATACGTTGTAGCCACTGATGCAGTAAAAGAACGCATGTGGCTGAGGGGATTACTTAGTGAAATTGGTTGCTTGAATGAATCTGAGGTTGAAATATGCACTGATAGTCAAAGTGCCTTATATCTCAGCAAAAGTCCTGTTTTTCATAATAGATCTAAACATATTGATGTAAAATTTCATTTTATTAGAGACATTACAGAAAAAGGATTTGTAAAACTTGTAAAAATTCCTACTAAGCTTAATCCAGTAGATGTTGGAACTAAAGTGATTCCTATAGCTAAATATAAAGATGCTCTTAAACTGCTTAATATTGTTGAATTTGATACTGCTTCTTTGTGCCTTTGCAGAAACCTTATATGGAGGTTGAATGCACCTGAAAACTGGAAACTGGACACAGTTGTTGATTGCACCAATTAAGGGGAAGATCTGTTAAGTAATTGGCCCAGTCTACTTCAGCCCAATCCGAAGGAATTATTTACCAGCCCAACTCACATATGATGCTGAGCCCAAGCACCCGAACCATTACCCGGGCCCAAGTCGTGCTTCCAGAAACACGCCTTATCTGATTTAACTAAATCTGTTACAGCCGTTAGATCAAACACTTGGAGTGTCCCGGGCCGTTAGATTCATCTTACCCTTATATTCAGATGAAGAGTCCAAATAGGGATAGCAAAACGAACTGTTAAAATCGTGACCCGCGGAGCCCCGCCCCCATTAGAGGTAGAACCGCCCGCATAAATGGATCCGTGGGGCCAATACGGGGTAAAAAAGCTCTACCCTGCTCTAAACGGGGCGGGGACAGTTTTCCCCCACCTCGCCCCATTTCTCCCCGCCCCGTTCTCCAGTTTTAAAAAAAATGAGCTATGCTCGACTAATTAACAAATCAATGTCGTGTAGAAATTAACGAATCCTTCACTATTTCTATTCTCAATCTTTATTTTATTCTGCATTACCTCCATTTTTAGTGAATGGCAAGACAAAATTGTTCATTCAGTGGAATGACTTTGAGCATTGAATTATGGAAGCATAAGGTAGACAAGAAAGATCAAAGAAAATAATTTAGTCTTCTCTAGTGTAGTGTAGTTTACTATATATCTCTCCAATCCAACATTATTAGTTGCAATAAGAAATATTACAATATAGATGGCTAATTACTTTCTTCAAGCAATTTTATTGATGCAGTGTATAATGGAAACAACCAATTTTATCACTGAGTAGGAATCTTTTTGTGTGTGTGTGAAGCTCGTGATTTGGTTTTAATTAAAACTAGTTTAGTTTTATGAAACTCGCCTCATCCCGCTAATATAAATGGTTCACTAAATGAGGCAATTTTTTGACCCGCCCTGCCCCACGCTCTGCCTCGCTTTGACAAGCCCTGCCTTTAAGCGGGGTACTGGGCAGAAGCGGGGCAAATTATCCGAGACGGGGCGGGGCTTGGGGCACGCCGACCCGACCCCCCCTCCCCGTTGCCATCCCTAAGTCCAGAAGATGTCCTAATTTCATTTTGATCCATACTCTGATTAGATATTTTCTCTCTCTTCAGTTCTCTTACGCCATTTTTTATTCAGGCGATTTTCTCTCTAAATCTCTCTGATTTTCTGAAGAAACTTTGTATAATCTTCTTCAAATTTGTTGTAATCTTTGAGAGTGATTTAGTGCTCTTAGTAAGCACGTTTTGTTTGGTGTTTTGAGAGATTTTCATGCAGTTTGTGTGCGGGTTTTTAGTCTGAATTACTTTTTGAAAATCTTTGTGATTTGATAAACATTCTTACTGTATTTTTGGTAAAACGTTTGTGGATTCACTAAACTTTGTGAAATTTTTTTTTTTTTTTTTTTTTTTGAGTTTTCTGGGTTTGAATTCTGTACAGAAGTAGTGGGGAATAAAAAGACAGTGCTCATGACTGTGCATGAGAAGTCTTTCAGTGACGTTGCTTCATGGCTTCGATCTGAGCTGGTTGAGATAAGAGAAGCATCCATCTATAAGAATGAACCATTTATTCCTGCATCAAAAGAAGAAATCGAAGTCCTAGCAAAATGGTTCCAATTTGGTCTAGTTGGGAAATTTCACTTACGATAAACCAGCGATAAGCCTAATTCAGCAAGCTATGAACACGTTTGATTTGATTGGGAAGTTTCAGTAGGAAATTTAAATAGAAAAATGTTATCCTGAATTTTGAAAAAGGAGAAGATTACTGTAAAATCTTTTCAAAATTAGTTTGGTATATTAGAGGAACTTCAATGTGGATCCTCAAATATACGTTTGATTTTGATCCACAAAAGGAATCTTCAATTGTCCCTGTAAGGATCAATTTGCCAAAATTGCCTTGGGTCTTCTATGACAAGAAAATATAGTTCTCTACAGCAGCTGTAATTGGGAAGCCTCTGAAAATTGATGAACACACTGCTAAGAAGACGCGTACAAACCTTACACGAATTGATGTTGAAATGAACATTACTGGTCCAGGTCGGAGAGAATTACAGTAGGCAATGATGAGTTTGCGACCTGCCAAAAAATTTGCTATAAAGAAGTTCCACTTTACTGTACATTCTGCAACACATCTTGGCCATAGGTTAGATGGTTGTTACTAGGAGAGTACTACTAGATCTAAGGCAGTAAAAAATAAAGAAGATAAGAAGGCAAGTGGAAACAAACAGAGGAAAAGAGGGTATGGATTGAAAGAATAGACAAATTTGGAGAAGTCAAGAGTAAGGAGCTTGGGGAATATTAGCCCATATACCATCATACTACTTTTAAAAATGATTTATACCATCCTCATTTTACTTGAAGGAAAAATACCACTTTTTAAAAGGTAATAAGAAATTTACCACTTAATTCAACTAACAAATCTTTATTCAAAACAAACAATGTTAACTAAATTTCAAGAAATCTATCCCAAAATGAGATGGTAACGACCCCTGAATTGTTTCCCAACAATAATGATACGAAATATTCATAATCAAATTCAAATTTCATTAGATAACCATCAGAATCATTTGAATTGCTGCTGAGAAAAATTACCGAATCAATATTGCTGTTTCCTAAACTAGTACATTCGGATACCAGCTGTGGGAAATAAATTCTGTAAGTTTTCATATACTGGAATGCGTTTTAACACCGCAACAAGTTTCATTAGGTGGTCGGCATAATAACATTTGCAATGAGATAAAAGCTGATGGAGATTGAACCGGAAATTGATTAATGGTTATCTACATATCAAAGCATATCAGTATTATTTGAGTTACAATTAGCAGATTTTAAGGACAGTGTTACTGCAGAGGTAATCTAGGGATGTCAACGAGTCAAGTCGAGCCGGCTCGCAAGCCGAAGATCAAGGCTCGAGCTTAGGTCGAGCTTTTAAGGATCGAGCTTTTTTTGGCCTGAGCCGAGCCAAGCCGAGCTAAAGCTCATCCTAAAAAATAAGGCTCGACTCGAGCTTTTTCCGAGCCAAGTCCCGAGCTTTTCATTTTTTTTACAAAAATTCATAAATTTTTTATTGAAAATGTATATATATAGCAAGTTGAGCCGAGCTCTTGGTCGAAATTCATTGCTCTAGCTCCCATCGAGCCTTTTTGAGCGGGCTTTTTTTGGCTCGAGCCGAGCCGAGCCAAAGCCCGTCTCTTAAAAAAAAGCTCGACTTGAGCTTTGGCTCAAAATCTCGAGCCGTGAACTGAGTTAAGCCCAAGTTTTTTCGAGCAGAGTCCGAGCGGCTCGAGCCGACGAGCCGTTTTTCCATCCCTAATAATCACAATGGGAAAATATCGATCTGCAAGAAAAAATGGGACCACTCGCAATATCATAATGAACGGACCGGCCTTCAACATTTTAAAAAACAAACCTTGCAAAGGTGTAAGTAGTAAATGGAAATCGAAGATCATAAGAGATGTTCCAATACAAAGCAAGGTAAGTGTGATCACATTATTATGGTATATGATATGATATGGTATTTTATGTTATGTTCCTGATGTCCAATCTTTTTTTATGCATTTTCATAATAAAATTCCAACTTTCTTATAGATCTAATTGATGAATCTTAATTTTAATATATATAATTAATGTTATGTTAACTGTGAACAGATTTTATAATGGAATTTTCATGTTTATATGCGTTAAGTATTTAATAAGTCCAAGAAACTAAGTTTTTTATATAGTTTTTTTTTCCTTTGAAAGCTTGTTATCTCGATACATGCAGCTATGTGAAGCCTTCCGATCTTCTTGTTGCTACCTTGAACCAGCGTCTCACGGATGAGCAAAATAATTTCTTTAGGTCAACATGCTTTGGCCGCTTTCTCGACATGCACGAGATTGCGATGAACCCCCAGTCAATCCATCAAATTCTTTTGAGGGAAGCAAATCAACCAAATGAACACGAGATGTGGTTTATGATTGGTAATGATACTGTGAAGTTCATTATAGAAGAGTTTTAGTTGATCGCTGGTCTTCATTGCATTAGTGATGTGAACTCAGCAAAGTATGATTCGAAGTATTCTAGATTGAAAAACGAATATTTCAATCACATAACTCGTATAACGAATGAAATATCTTCAACGCGTTCATTGACATGTCCAACAGAACCTAACCCGTTGCCATCAGTAGGGAAACCTACTATGAATATAGACTAAATAGTTTCATCGTTGCATTTCAAGTATGGGTTTATGAGCTTTTATCCATACTAGAAAATAAAATCTGCTCAAGAATTGTTCAAAAACGACCGAGGATCCTAAATTGGACATCCGATGTTGAAGAGGGTGTATCGGCACTTAATCTAGCCACTGATGTTTTTGCACTGCCTGATGTGACTTCTGTAAAATATAATAGTTTCATAGATGTACCCCCCCTCCATCTGACAACATGTGTGTCATATGTTATTAAATTTTAGTTATTTATTTTTTGTTTCTTATTTTCACAGATAAGGATAGAGAGGATTGACCCACAAGTGGCTGAAGCTCTTGACCCCAGTTATGTAGCTCTGAAGCGGACAGTCGGGACATATCATCAGTCGGGACATATTCCTGGCCCATACATCATTTCTTGTGATGATGATGACTTCGTCTTACCACCACCATCCCATGTAATCCTGTCATGCCCTTCCTCCATCACACAGGAAATAGCAGGTGATAAACCACCCGAGTCTCAAGTACCAGATGACATTGATGTCACCACCAAAGATCCATTGCTGCTATCTGATAACACTAAAGATGCAGTAACTGGTAGCTGCCTAATTGACAGGAAAGGAAAACAAATCATGTATGATGTTGTCAACAACGACGATAAATAGTGATTAAGGATTCATTTCCATCATGATACCAACATTACCCAGGTCAAACTTCCAAACAAGGTGAACTAAATACCAAGGCAACATCGAAAACATACGTGGATTGTCTTCGTGAAGGAATGATATTGGGTGATGTCAGGTACGACGTGGGGCAGCATGTTAACGGGGTACATGAGAGACATGTGAATGGCGAAACTCAACCTATAAACACAAAAATCAATTGCCAGGCACCAACACTGGAAAACACTTATTGCACCAGACTGCGTCCAGTGATGAATCAAAATGCAGGATTGAAGGTTTGTAATTTATTCTAGACATATTGCATCGAGAAGAATGCACTCCATCAGTGTTGCTAAGTGTTGAAATTAATATTTTTTTCTTTTTAAACTGATTTGAAAAAGTATTTGTTTGTTTCAGAGACGTCGATTGCATTTATTTGAAGACAGGCTAGATAAAATTGTTGGCCAGCATGCAAAACTAGCGGAGAATTTCTACGTTCAGAAGATGGGATTCCAAGAATTATCCAAATTTATTAACAGAAAAATCGAGGAGGGGTTCCAAGGCCTTCTTGTGAGGTCCGATGGAATAGTTTCAATGCTAAAGAGCCCTCAGCATTTGGCCACCAATTCGGTAAGAGAGACAACTAACAATTTTTTGGAGGTGGTATATAGTCAATGTCATGCAATTTTTGAGAAGCAGGCTTGAACATCTGCAATGTCATGTTGTTTTAGTCTAGGGACAGATAAAGAGGCATATAAACGTAACCAAACAATCACAAATTGCTTCTTGTTAATTTTCCAGACTTCGTGTCTTACGCATGACAATAACTGTTATATATGAATGATGAACATCCACGACTCATAACTGGGAGATGATTTAGAAAATTGAACTTTGTGGCTTCCAAACATGATAATTCTTTGATCCCATCCAATTCAAACCTCGTCCATACCACAGCACTAATTGGTCACATTTCTGCTGCACAATTACAATACATTTTTCCTGATTTACATCAAATAATATCACATTATGAATCTGAATGAAGTCAAGAATTCATTTCAGTCTTACCATGGAATGCTCATATTCTGTTAAAAAAAAATTGGGTCATCCAACAGTATCAGTCAGATTTCTGACTAGGCTGAACTAATACCTTCTACATAATGATAGGATATTGTCATTAGTTTAGTGGCCACAAGAGTATGTTTTGGGAAATTACATGGTATATATTTTCAATGTTTTGTAGTTTGTTTCCCAGGTAGGTGCACCAAGGTCATCTGGCACCAAGAATAAATCTCCCCAAGCTCCTCTACATGTTGTATGAACTTTGTATGTAATTAGTATTTGATACTCACACCGAGCACTTATTATAAATCAGTACCAATAGTGCAACTTTACAGTTTATATGAAATGATGTTATCCTGAACTAATGCCTTCTGCGTGAATAAGAAAATACTGTCATTTGTTTAGTTGCTAGAAGATTATGTTATTGGAAATGACATGGTATCTATTTCTAATATTTGTAGTTTATTTCTTAGGTAGGTACATCTAGGTCATCTGGCAACGAAAATAAATCACCCCCAGCTCCTCTGCATTTGGTATGAACTTTTTTTTCAAATTAGCATTTGATACTTACACTAAGCAAATATTATAAATAAGTATCAACAGTGCAACTTTACATTTTTCCTGATATGATTTTATCCTGAATAAGATTTCTTTAATCAACCCGAAACACATATGGAAAAATGAAAGGATCAACCTTATGATTATAAACTTATGAGTATTTTCATGACATCAAACCATGATTTTCCATTTGTAACCTTTCCAGGGAGTAACATCGATGTCATCAGGTGATACACGTCATTCAGCAGGAGCACCTTCATGTGCGATATGAAAAAATGTTCTCCAAATCAACTTACCTTGGATGGCCATGTTATGGACGATTACTGATTTCTTATTTTTGAACTTTCCTTCATTCCATCAGGGGCGTCCATCAATGTCATCATTGGTTTCCTATCAGCCCTCACCATCGAAACAAAACATGGTAAGAACATGGATTTAAATCATCTCAAGCCTATAAATATGATGTTGAGGATCAATATTTTCCCACTAGGCATACTCGTAACCTAGTCATTTGGTATCAAATTATGTCCAAGATAAGATCCTGAATATATTACGTATTAAAAAGTGTATGCAGTAGTACCGGATTGGTGTGTTAGATGACTTGTGGGTTGAATAGTATTGGATCACGAAAATCTGTTACATTGACTTTATAATCCAAAGTGTTACTGAAACCGATATTTTGCAAGCTTTGAGGTTCATCTCATTACGATATGCACGTGCACCCAATATTTCTGATTATCCACTAAACCATTCTGTCTACACAAGAGATAAAACTATGGGTATAATATGTTAATGATCCACTACTCCACCACTTAACCAGTTCTAGTTCATTTTATGTTTCATAAAATGACAAAATGAATAAGTGGTGAACCTTAAACTTGTTCAGATTTCTGTAAATTAATGGCTACAGGTTCCATGTTTTTGGTTACTCTATGAAAGGTGATTATTAGAGGATTTTAATTCAATTTAAGTAGCATACCATCAGTCATGACCAACAGAATGAGAGAGTTTCAAGGAAATTCACTACAGTGCTTTCTTGAAACGTGCAGGCTAGATCCGTCACAAATGTTCTTGTAACTAGCAATGCTAATTTTAATAACAACAATGTTCAACAGGTTTACCATGATCATCAGTCTAATCAATATCCCTTTAAAGGAGCTAAACATCAGCATACCCAGTCATCATTCCATAGTCCAACAGGCATATCTTCTAAACAAATATCAATCAAACATGGGAGCAACTCACAAAAAATTTAAAGCCTATTCACAATATTCTTTTTTACTTAATGTAATTTCATATCATTAGCCAGCAAGCGAACTGGTACTGAGGATTATTATGTGACCAATTATTTTCATATCTTCAGGGAATCCAACTCCAAGGTTTCTTTCAATGTGCAAGCAGGATCCATTAGAAATGTTCTTACAACTAGCAATGCTAATTTAAATAACAACAATGTTCACAGGTTAACCATGATCATCAGTCCAATCAATATCCTCTTAAAGGAGCTACACATTAGCAGACCCAAGCATCATTTCATGGTTCAACGGTTATATATTCCAAACAATTATCAAGCAAACATGGGAGCCACTCACCCAACATTCGAAGCCCATGCACGGTAATCTTTTTTAATTCGTGTAATTTAGAATATCCAGCTTTCAAATGAACTATTACTGAAGGCTACAGATCACACAGATGGTATCAGCGTACAGCAACATGGGAATATACTCTCCAAATAATTCATCCAGAATTGGTACGAGAGTAGTACCTAGCACATATTCAACACCCTGCAGCATCAAGGTTCATAATCCGGATTAGCCTTTGTATTCATGTTTTTTTTTTTAAATTGTAGATATCCATACATTGAAATTTAATTTTAATTTTGACAGTATCTAGTATTTGATAATATGCGCAGGGAAATGGATTCAAATTGTTTGCAAAGGGAACACCTAGTATTGATTCGGATGCCTCTGTCGACCAATACCTGTCAGACGATTATTCTCCTTCATTTGATCTAGGTGTTTTCAAAGATGACAATGACGGTTGCATTGTTCTAGACGATGGTCTCATGCTAACAAAGAAGTATCTACATGAGGTTGACCAGCTTACAACACATTTGGTATGCACAGGTCTAATTAGTTAATGGTTATCATTTTTTTCCACCTAAGTTACATTATCTTTCACTCCATGGAACCTGTCTAAAAGTGAAAGTCTTCACAAATCAAATTCAAAGATTCCCAACCCTGCCAAGGGAAATAGTCCCTCACAGCTGCAGACATCGTGCTCCTTCGATCCAACTAAAGATATGAATATTCCATGCACATTGATTGATACTAATGCAATGATAGTTCCTAAAAGCACTCCTTCCAAAAAATTGAGGCTATCACATCATATTGCTGCAGAGGTAATCAATATTGTACTAAGTAGCCCACATCTAATGATGCAATTCATTGTTCTTACATTCACGCATTGTTTTGTTTCATTGACAGGTATCACCAATCCCAATAAATTTGGATGAAGATAGTTCACGAGATAATGAAAGACTCATCAGTCAAAGATCAAACGCCCATTCAAAGTCTGTGAAAAAAAATGTCATCTTCACCCGGTGGATATGTGTTCCCTTACAAGACATGTATGGACCTGCCATGGGCATTGGATATCGAGAAATTTGATAAAATCTACAAAAGTTCGCATATTAATATCAAAGGGTAATTTATATGACATAAGTAAAATACTTAAGAATGTGAAATAACTATTTCATAGTTATATTGTGCATTACATTATTCTTTATAGCTATTAATGCATTGTACAGTAATCAGGAATTTGATGACGATGTCACTGAGCTACACCCATCAATCACGCTTGGCCCCATTTCAATTGACTCAAAGTCTTGATGGTGTAACCTACATGAGGTGGCGAGACCCCTAAATGACAAGGTAGGAAATTTTCATGGACAGAATATCATATATCAATTTTTTACCTTTTTATTTGTTAATCAATCATTAAAGTGCTCGTATGCTGTAGCACATGGATGCTACTTTCTACTTTATGCGGATGTTATTAAAGTTGAGGCGTGGGAACAACATACGTGCCACTTCGACCAACTATAACTTCGCCTTCAAATTAAGAGGCATATCAAAGGACATTGAGCATTATATGGAAGTCAAACATAAACATCAAGCTCTATTTTCCTATGCACAAGGTTGGAAAATAGCTTTCAATGAATCTTGGAGTAAGGTTGATCATGTACTTATTCCAATCTGGTCAGGAAATCCGGGTCACTAGATACTTGGTCATTTTGACATCCATAGATGGAGATTTGACGTGTACAACTCATATATACGGGCAGTTAAAAATGTTCACATAGATGCAGTTGTCCGTTCTATCGTTCTTGTCGTCACTATTTTGGCCAGAGCAATTCAATCTAATGAACATAGTGTCCCCAACACTCCACTAGAATGCCTATTGATTGACGATTGCCCACAAAAAAGTATTGGGTGAGCTACTGGAAACTTAAAATAATTTTTTACATGGCATCAGTGCACTTTGCATTTATATTACTGTCTGTTAATTCATTTCATGAAATTATTGCACTGGGAATGCGGAATATACGTCATTAAATACGTAGAGTACATTATAGAGTCCCGGATGCAAGAAATGCCAAGTCGGTTCGATATTGCTACGGCTAGAGCATATATTGCTACTCAACTATATAAATACATGTGTGAGGAACCAACAGAGTATGGTGTAATGTTCCTGGCGCTTTGCAACTCGAAAACTAGCAGACTATACAAATGCCAGTAGCAGCCAAGACAATTGATTTTGTGATCTTCAGGTTATGTAGCAAACCTCATTAGCATTTAGTTCTTATGAAACTCAGACCGATATTTGTCCAGTAGCTTCTTGTTCAAAGAAATAAAGTGGAACCATCATACCTCAATAATTATTTATCTATTATTGAATTTAATAATAAATTTTACTTTCTTTAGATCAGATCATGTGTTTGTTGTATAAGTGATTTAAATACTTTTGTTTAACAGTTCAATCTATCATCGAAATAATACCACGCGATATAAAGCTTGGTTGCTAATTTTGCTCAAGAAACTGATTACAAAGGTTGTAATCAGCCAGTCCATATTAGCAAGTCTAGAGCTGAATGTTATCTTTAACACTATGCGCTATTGGTCAATTTCACATTTTCACTTGAATGTGTTTACTCGGTGAAGGTATTTTAGCTGATTACATTAACACAATCATTGAGAGTTCTAATTACAAGAAAATCGAAAAATAACAGAGTGATTTGATATGCCTGCATGCTTAAAAGTTTTACTTCTCGTGCAATAGACATCTGATGCGTTACGACTCATTCTAAAATATTTTTTTCTAAGAGAATTGGTTTGTGTTTGATACACTAGATATGATGAAAATCTGTAAATCCAAAACAAGCATGTAAGTCCTAATAAACATATTCATTACAGTGTTGTTAATTCAAGATCAAATTGCTCATATGGATTCCAAGTTTCCATATCAATTACTCGATATACACACATATATTGTTATTGGTGAATCACAGGTGGTACTCCCGAACTGGTTCGATTTCAACTACAATAGCGTCACTATCACAACACACAATATTTTGATAATTTGCAAAATGATGAATAAGAATGACGGTTTTACAAGGATTTACGCTGTGCTATGATTTCAAATCCTATGCATGAATCTATGATACCAACAAATTATTTCAAAAGATTTTCACAATTTGTTGTGATCCAAATGGTACTTATATTTACATAGGACGGGAACTTAAAATATGCTACTGTTACATAACTTTGTGTTTTAGATACTTTGTTAATAAACTAGGCATGTCAGATGCTCAATGTTCAAGGGTGTCATTTATTTTTTTCACCAGTTTTCGTAGTTCAGTGTATGTGCTTATTTTTATATGCACCACAATGATGCTTATGTTGCATTTTCAACCTTCCTATTTCATCAATTTTTGGATAACGTATGCCATGCGAAGTAGGAAATGAATAAAGTATCACATCAGTACAAATACCACAATTTTCATGTATTTGTACAATGTGACTTACCAATGATCTTTGACATCGACCTTCATTGGAATGTCCTAAAGCATTAATTTCTGAAATGGATAAGAATCACTTAACAATATAAAAAATAATTCACCAGACTCCAATCATTTTCACGAAGGTAGTGTTAAAATTAAAATAAATGCAGATGACTAAAATTTATTCAATTATTAATTCAACGTTACGTAAAACAGAAACAAATATTGAATTGTAGCAAAATATCTGATGACTAGTATGTCAGATTAAATATAGGGAGTATCTGATGATTGGAATTGCTGGTTGAAGGCGAAAGGATATCAGATGATAGTAGCATCTACCCTGATGTTCACATCTAGAACTTTAGCTAATGATCCATCATCATCCTGTTGAATTTGTAAAATATTACACATAGTGCAATTTAGTTGTATAAAATATTAAAAAAAAATGTAAATCCAATGTACCTCATTGGTTCCAGTTTTGGATATCTTCCACTTCTTCTTTGTCTTATAACTAACCACATCTGGATTACAACATGTTCTACTATTGTGGCCATAGATGCCACATCTACCACATCGAGACTTATTCTTGCACTCGATAGATGACTTGAATCTGTTTTCTCTTGGTCTGCCCGGCCCCCTCTTCGATTGTGGTGGGAGCACTACCTTTTGTCTCACTTGTTCTGGTATGTGTCATTCATCTTTATTTCCTAGTGGATAAATAGTACCACCATATGCCTCAATGTATTTCTCTTCGGTGAAGTAATTTGAACAATATTTTGCTAACGAGTAGTTACGGCTGAATATTACTACAACTGCGTGTGGACATGGAAAATGATCAAGATCAAACATTCTACATGAACACGTCTTAGTCTCCATGTTTACGATGTACGGAGTTGTCTCGTCATTAACTTGATAAACAATGTCACTCGAGAGATGCACGTATTGAACATTAAAGACTATTTTACATTTGAAATTATATATTATGGAAGGAAAAATATATTACCGCCACAAATTATACTCAACACACCACATTATATTACCACCACTAATAAAATATAATTTTTATAAATACACCACAATACATATACAAATATACCCCTTATATCTAACTATAAAACAATAAAATGATAAAAATGTACACCACATCGTGAGTTCCTTCTCCTCGGCCCACCCCTCCCAGCTACCACCATCTTCAATCCACCTGATTTTCCAACATCACTTACAATCTGGGTAGGTGCAAATTGAATCAATTAGGTTCTTTCTGGAACTATTACTCCCATTTTGCAACCTATCATTTCTCTCACACATTATTCTTTCCCACAACCACTTCCTCGGCTCTCTCCCTTTACACTTTTTCGTTCAATAAATCATTTGGAATCACTAAAGAAATGTGAGGTAGCTGTTAAGGTGAAAATGAGTAAGGGTTGTATTGGAAGACCTCCCAAAATAGATAAAATCATTGCTGGTGATACTGATGTGAAGACTGGAACTGATGGTGGAGATAAGTGGCAAAAATGTGATTTTAATTTTTCGGGAACCAGTGTTGAGAGTGGTGAGTCAAGGAAAATTGAGAGCGCAGAAGGAAAGCAATTTGGAATCTTTCCCACAACTGCTTCTTCGAATTTTGCCCATCAAGCATCGAGTTTGATTAGTTTCAATGTCAGCAACAACAGCTTTACTGGTCCACTTCCAACTTGTTTATGCATCCCTAAATGGTTCTATTTCCTCCTTCATGAATTGCACCAATGACCAAGGAGAGAAGTTTTGCAGCTTGGATGAATATTCATTTTCTTTTGACAAAGAAGAGAAAATATTTGGAAGAATGTGATGTATATAATAATTTATGAGAGAAAGTGAGAAACATAAAAGGTTACTTATGTAGTTTTATTTATATTTATTTTTGTGAATAAAGAAAACATTAAAATTGTGGTGTATAAAATAAATTGTTTGGTTTCAATATAGCCACCCGTTATGGAAATGAATTAAAAACCAATTAAGTTCAGACTTTCACCTACAACCTCATGGACAAGTTCACCCTCTCATTCAACATAGCATTATGTTAAGTTGCTAGATGCGTGAAAGTTGCCCTTGCGTCACTTACTGGATCGTGCATCTCAAGCACTTGAATAAGGCTTCAATTGGATATTTTTTAGCATGTTTAATAGCTGAGTTCACTAACTCTACAATATTAGATGTCATAGTGGAGTACCTATCCATCGTCATATGTGCTGGTGACCGCCACTCGAAACCAACCTTCTCCTGCATTCAATTAACAATCATTGCAATAGTATTCGATATCTAACAAATATAGTTTTAACTAACCTACTGGAATATTGATACTTACTTGGAACTTGCGAATACCTTTGTCAAGAGTATCAAGTCTTCTCATGTAGGTTTCAAATTCCGTTACCGTGTAAGCTCTTGATGCAGCATTAAAATGTACTCTCATCCCTTCTCCCTTTTTACTAAATTATTTCTTCAAATTTTGTACCAAATGATAAGTACAGGCTCCATGCAAAGCATTCGAGTATACCATCTCAACAGCCTGCTTTATGTTTCCATGGAAATTAGACACGATACAAAGTCCATCTCGATCACCATAGGCTTCTCGTAACCTCTTCAGGAACCATTCCCAAGGCATATTATTTTCCGTATCGCCAACCCCAAATGCCAATATGAATATATTGTTATTAGCTTCCAGAGTACATGCAGTAAATAATATACCACCGTACCTACTTGCCAGTAAAGTCTCGTCAACCACAATCACTAGTTTGCAGTGCTTCCAACCCTCTATCGATGCCCCTAGGTGATATGATCCAGACCACGGATACAAGCCCGCACAAAGATCCGTTGAAGATCAAAGGAGGACCGATGACTCGATAGCAAACAAAGAGGGTCAATGAAGCGATGGACAAGTTAGTTCAAGAAACAATGGCCAAAACAATGTTCGTGTCCTCAAAAGAAGCAAGTTTCATGTTGGGACCAAGCCAAAACGACGAGTGGATCAACCTCATTCAAACCGACGAAGAAAATTGCAATTTTTCAAAATTCACGGCCGTAACATATGGGAGCTCACGGCCGTAACCAACCTACTGTTGAAAATTGTGATTTGAAGAAAATTGGACTACGGCCGTAACGTATATTTGTCACGGCCGTAACATTGCCTCAGATCAAAAATAAGATTTTCAGAAATTTGGCTTACGGCCGTAAAAATAGACTCACGGCCGTAATGTTGGAACAGAAAGGGCCTTACGGCCATAAAGTGAAGGTTCACGGCCGTAAATAATTATACGCGTGAATTTAGGAATTTTATTTATTTCCTTATTCTTTGGTATTTGTTTCCTAGTTTAATTAAAACGCTTAACCTAGTTTTGACCCTATTTATAGGGATGTAATTTTCATTATTCTGACCCAACTTTGATATTATAATTTGAGAGGCTATTTTGCTTTCACAATCTTATTCTTCATTGAATAAAATCCGAACTTACGAGTTATTCTTGTTTGTTCAAATCCCGGTGAGAATTATTATTGCTTGTGATCAAGATATCAATATATCCCAGTGATTGTATTGATTGCTTGGTTCAATTAATTTTAATTGGATCCATAAATCGTGATTTCTTGACGTTCTTGGGTCGATTTCAATATTTTGTGGGTTGCGTAGCTACAATTGCTACGTGGTTTGCATCATTTGGTATCAGAGCTTAGGCTCCAAAAATCAAGGTTATATATTTTGTTTTCTTGAGTCGTTCTTTAATCTTGTTCTTTGTGATCTTCCAGTTCTTGAGTCTTTAATCCAAAAAGTGTCACAAAAAAAAATTCAATAGTCATTATTTCCTTCGTTTGTTACCCAAATTAAATTTCGTTTGTTTCGTCTTTCTCGTAGTTGAATTTTCAAGAAATCTGAAAAAAAAAAAAACGAAAATTCCAAGCTCCAGAAAAAAATAGCTGTTATTTGATTTCAAGAAATATATTCTTGACACAATCCTAGTTTCCATAAAAAGTGTCAAGTTCTATATAGAGTCAAATTCAATTCTCTAAAGGTCTTCTTTGAGTTTTCCAACAATTCATTACTATTCACTCATATTCGATTTGAATCAATCGGGTTTAAACTTGTTTGAGTTCGGATTCGTTCTTTGAAGCAATTGGGGCGAAAGCCATTGAGTGGAAAAAGGCAGAGAGGTGAGATCAATAGAGGGTAAAAGCCAAACTTGAGTGATACACGAGCGAAATACACGTGAGGCATATAATATTTAGTTTTAGGATGTCTGAACAATCTTCTACTACAAAAAACAACGATTGAGCCAACATGACGGAAGAGATGGTACAACGGTTTGAGCGGTTGTTTGGGGATGTGTTAGGTAGGTTAGAAAGGCTTGAGCAACCTCGGGAAGTGCCTAATGCCCGTAGGCAAGGTGGGCAAGGTCGTAGAGTAGAGGGGATCGATGAGAATGAAGAAGGTAGTGATTTTGACGATGGGGTAATTTTGGATAGAGTGGTTAGGCATGGAAGAAGGGATAGAGATCTTGGTGGCGATAGAATGGATGGTAGTATGAGCAACATCAAAATGACAATTCCGTCATTCAAGGGTAGGAATGATCCGGAAGCATACCTAGAATGGGAAAAGAAGATGGAATTAATTTTCAATTGCTACATTTATTCGGAAGAGAAAAAGGTTAAGGCAGATGTACTCGAATTCTCCGATTACGCTATTACTTGGTGGGATCAATTGGTGACTTCTAGGAGGAGGAATCGCGAGAGACCCGTTAGTACTTGGGATGAATTAAAAGCTATCATGAGAAAGAGGTTCGTTCCTAGTCATTACCATCGGGAGCTGCATCAAAAATTACAAAGTCTCTACCAAGGATCAAAGAGTGTGGAGGATTATCATAAGGAGATGGAGATATTGATGATTAGAGCCAATGTAGAAGAGGATAGGGAGGCTACGATGGCTCGATTTTTGAATGGGTTGAATAGGGATATAGCTAATGTGGTTGAACTGCAACATTATTTGGAGATGGAGGATATGTTGCACATGGCTATAAAGGTGGAGAAACAAATAAAGAAAAAGGGAACAGCAAGGTATCAATCTGGTTCTAATTCTTCTTGGAAGCCGAAGTGGGATAGTAAAGGAGATGAGACTGTTTCTAAAGGGAAGTTTGAAGCACCAAAAGGGAAGTTTGAGGCACCAAAAGGGAAGGAGGAACAAGTTAGTAAATTCGTACCTAAAGGGGAACCTCAACCATCTAGGAGTAGAGACATTCAATGCTTCAAATGTTTGGGGAGAGGACATGTGGCATCTCAATGTCCTAATAGGCGAGTGATACTTGTGAGGAAGGATGGAGCCATGGAGAGTGATAGTGAGGAAGAGGATTATAGCGATATGACGGCGTTGGAGGAAGTATGTGATGATGAGGATGTGTTATCCGGGGAGCATGGCGAGTTATTAGTGACAAGGAGAGCTCTTAGTGCCCAAATCAATACGGATGATTTGGAACAACAACGGGAGAACATATTCCATACACGATGTCGCATAAATAACAAGGTATGTAGTATGATTATTGATGGTGGTAGTTGCACTAACGTCGCTAGTACTATACTTGTTGAAAAATTAGGATTACCTTTGTTAAAACATCCTAAACCTTATAGGCTTCAATGGTTAAATGATAGTGGAGAAATTAAGGTGAATAGGAGGGTGTTGGTGAGTTTCTCTATTGGTAGCTATGTGGATGATGTTATGTGTGATGTGGTTCCTATGCATGCCGGGCACATTTTGTTAGGTAGACCTTGGCAATATGATAGGAAGGTAACGCATGATGGGTATAAAAATAGGTATAGCTTTACCAAAGGGGGAAAGACCATTACACTTGCACCATTGACACCATCACAAGTGTATGAAGATCAAATAAAACTGAAAAATGATGAAGAAAAAAGAGTGAAGGAAAATGAGAGAAAGAGAGTTGAGGCCACGACCTCAAAAAAAGGAGAGGAAAAGAGAGTTGGAGCCACGACTCTAGAAAAAGGAGAGGCGAGAGAAAAAAAGAGTGTTGGGGTACATGCCTCAGAAAAAGGAGAGTGAGCGAAGAGTGCCAGAAAAGAAAGAAAAATGAGTTTCTACGCAAAAAGGAGTGAAATCAAAAAGGCATTCATGGAAGAACGACCGATGGTTCTTCTGCTGTACAAGGAATCATTCCTTGCATTTGATGAAACTAACAAATCCCTCCCTAGTTTGGCTATTTCTTTGATGCAGGAATTCGAGGATGTGTTTCCAGATGACATACCTAGTGGGTTACCACCCATTCGAGGTATTGAACATCAAATTGATTTTATACCTGGAGCAGTCATTCCAAACTGTCCAGCTTATAGGAGTAATCCCGAGGAGACGAAGGAGCTTCAAAAGCAAGTGGAGGAATTAATGAGTAAGGGGTACATAAGGAAAAGCATGAGTCCATGTGCCGTACCCGTGTTACTTGTGCCGAAGAAGGACGGGACGTGGAGAATGTGTGTTGATTGTAGAGCCATCAACAACATAACGGTAAAGTATCGTCATCCTATTCCTAGGTTAGATGATATGTTGGATGAATTGCATGGCTCTAGCATATTTAGTAAAATTGACCTTAAGAGTGGTTATCATCAAATTCGAATGAAAGAAGGAGATTAGTGGAAAACTGCTTTTAAAACTAAGTATGGACTGTATGAATGGTTAGTAATGCCTTTTGGACTTACTAATGCACCTACCACATTTATGCGTTTAATGAATCATGTTTTACGTGCATTTATAGGTAAATTCGTTGTAATTTACTTCGACGATATCTTGATATATAGTAAAACTTTGAATGAGCATGTGGAGCATGTTAGGTGTGTGCTTGTGGTTTTAAGACAAGAGCAACTTTTTGCTAATTTTAAAAAGTGTGATTTTTGCATGGAAAAAGTGGTGTTTCTTGGTTATGTGGTTAGTGCTAAAGGAATAGAAGTAGATGAAGAAAAAGTCAAAGCTATTAAAGAATGGCCAAAACCTAAAAGCATAACTAAGGTTAGGAGTTTTCATGGCTTGGCTAGTTTTTATAGGCGCTTTGTTAAAAAATTTAGCACGATTGCCGCACCACTCACAGAAATTGTCAAAAAAAGTGTAGGTTTTAAATGGGGAGTAGAACAGGAACATGCATTTGAAACAATCAAAAATATGTTGTGTAAAGCACCGGTTTTATCACTTCCTAACTTTGACAAGACTTTTGAGATTGAATGTGATGCCTCGGGGCTAGGCATTGGAGCTGTTTTAATGCAGGATCAAAGACCAATCGCCTATTTTAGTAAAAAACTAAAAGGGGCTGCACTTAATTACCCCACATATGACAAGGAGTTATACTCACTTGTGCGCGCTTTGGAGACATGGCAACATTACTTGTGGCCACGGGAGTTCGTGATACACACTGATCATGAATCCTTGAAGCATTTGAGGGGTCAAGCTAAGCTGAGTAAGAGACATGCAAGGTGGGTAGAATTCATAGAAACATTTCCCTATGTCATCCGATACAAACAAGGTAAGGAAAATGTGGTGGCAGATGCATTGTCTCGAAGGTATGTTCTTTTAAATTCTTTAAATTCTAAATTACTTGGATTTGAATACATTAAGGACATGTACGCTAGTGATCTGGACTTTTCTAATATTTATGAATTATGTGGTAAAGGGGCTGTGGATAGGTTCTTTAAACATAATGATTATTTATTTCGAGAAAATAAATTGTGTGTCCCTAGGTGTTCAATGAGGGAGTTACTTGTGAGAGAGGCCCATAGTGGAGGTTTAATTGGTCATTTTGGGGTTAAAAAGACCATTGAAATCCTAAGTGAACATTTCTATTGGCCTAAGATGAAGATAGATGTGGTTCGGGTTTGTAATAGATGCATTACTTGTAAGAAGGCTAAATCTAGGATTAAACCCCATGGATTATATATGCCTTTACCTGTACCTAGTGAACCTTGGGTCGATATCTCTATGGATTTTGTTTTGGGACTACCTAGGACGAAGAAGGGAAGAGATTCAATTTTTGTGGTAGTAGATCGCTTTAGTAAAATGGCACATTTCATACCATGCCACAAAACTGATGATGCTACTAACATAGCTGAAATTTTCTTTCGGGAAGTCGTACGCTTACATGGGGTTCCTAAGAGTATTGTCTCGGATAGGGATGTTAAATTCCTTAGTCATTTTTGGAGAGTCTTGTGGAACAAATTAGGAACAAAACTACTTTTTTCTACAACTTGTCACCCACAGACCGATGGACAGACCGAGGTAGTAAATAGGACAATGATTCAATTATTGCGCACCATAATCAATAAAAAATTGAAAAATTGGGAAGAGTGTTTTCCATTTATTGAATTTACATATAATAGGGCTATACATTCTACTACTTTGTGTTCACCATTTGAAATTGTTTATGGTTTTAATCCGCTAACACCATTAGATTTAATTCATTTACCTGTGAATGAACGTAGTAGTTTAGATGGAAAGAAAAAGGCTGAGATGGTTAAAACACTCCACGACAAGGTGAGGTTGGCGATTGAAAAGAAAAATGAACATTATGCTTCGCAGGTTAACAAAGGAAGAAAAGGCGTCATATTTGAACCCGGTGATTGGGTTTGGTTACATTTGAGAAAGGAGCGGTTTCCAGAACAGCGCAAGTCAAAGTTACAACCGCGAGGAGATGGTCCATTCCAAGTGATCGAAAGGATCAACAATAATGCCTATAAACTCGATCTTCCTAGTGAGTATAATGCTTCGGCATCATTTAATGTTTCTGATCTATCTCCGTTTGATGCAGGTACAGATTCGAGGTCGAATCCTTTTGAAGAGGGAGGGGATGATGTGATCCAGACCACGGATACAAGCCCGCACAAAGATCCGTTGAAGATCAAAGGAGGACCGATGACTCGATTGCAAACAAAGAGGTTCAATGAAGCGATGGACAAGTTAGTTCAAGAAACAATGGCCAAAACAATGTTCGTGTCCTCAAAAGAAGCAAGTTTCATGTTGAGACCAAGTCAAAACGACGAGTGGATCAACCTCATTCAAACCGACGAAGAAAATTGCAATTTTTCAAAATTCACGGTCGTAACATATGGGAGCTCACGGCCGTAACCAACCTACTGTTGAAAATTGTGATTTGAAGAAAATTGGACTACGGCCGTAACGTATATTTGTCACGACCGTAACATTGCCTCAAATCAAAAATAAGATTTTCAGAAATTTGGATTACGGCCGTAAAAATAGACTCACGGCCGTAATGTTGGAACAGAAAGGGCCTTACGGCCGTAAAGTGAAGGTTCACGGCCGTAAATAATTATACGCGTGAATTTAGGAATTTTATTTATTTCCTTATTCTTTGGTATTTGTTTCCTAGTTTAATTAAAACGCTTAACCTAGTTTTGACCCTATTTATAGGGATGTAATTTTCATTATTCTGACCCAACTTTGATATTATAATTTGAGAGGTTATTTTGCTTTCACAATCTTATTCTTCATTGAATAAAATCCGAACTTGAAAGTTATTCTTGTTTGTTCAAATCCCGGTGAGAATTATTATTGCTTGTGATCAAGAGGTCAATATATCTCAGTGATTGTATTGGTTGCTTGGTTCAATTAATTTTAATTGGATCCATAAATCGTGATTTCTTGACGTTCTTGGGTCGATTTCAATATTTTGTGGGTTGCGTAGTTACAATTGCTACGTGGTTTGCATCACTAGGGCAACGAAATTGAACAAAAATCTGTCCTCTTCATCAGTTTCAATCCTCGTGTAAGATCCTGGGTTGGTTGCTTCCAACATATACATGTAAGACAGTAGATTTCCATATGACTCGTCTGGATCACCCCTAATAATCTTTATTGCAAGTTCTCGTGATCTCCATTCTTTATCATAACTAACTTTGACTCCATACGACTCTTGCAAGTCTTCTTTAACATCACCGGGTGTATAAATATTCCCTGCACTTAGAAATCTGTATTTTATAAAACTGGCAATCACTAGACTACTAGCTTGTCGATGATTTCCTAAAATGCTACCCTTTGAGCATGTATAAGTGTTATTCATCCTTCTAATTTTAAAGTTTCCTACAGTTCCAGTTCTAGATGCCTGAAAGGTCCCGTTGCAAGAGTCTTCAAAACATTTAAGTGAGTATGAAACATGGTCAGACTTCACTACCTTGAATTGAAACCTGTTTTTTTTTTTTTTAATTGCAAATAGACCGACATGCATCACTAATAGATCCTTGTTCTTAACGATAGTACCTACTGCAATGCAATTTTTATTTGGTTAGGTGACGACAAAAAATGATAAATCCATACTAGTGTCATTCACGACATGCACATAATCTGCTAGTTCCTTACCCATATCCTCCATGGTTGGGTACACTTGAATCAAATCCATATTTCAAGATAAGTCTTTAGTCGAATAAGTCTCACAGTTTGTTACTATGTTGTTTCGGACAGATACCCCTTCAAGCGGTGACACCAAATCAGCTTCTCCCCAACATGGTTATAGAAGAGACGTCCACACATAGTGGGTAGTTCCTTTTGTCAGGCTCATCCACCTTTAAACCCAAGTAGAAAGCCAGCGAACTATTCGTTGCTATCCAAATCTTAGGACCATTCATGATCGCTTGGTAATGCAATATAAACTCATGTGGTCAGGAAATATATCAAGCTCCTTAGCAATCAAATTGATTAGTTCAATGTATGAACAATTAATTGAACTATCAAACCGCATACCGAATAACCATTATAGTTATTGTATTCATCCCACTCACCTCTGAAGTGCACAAAGACATGAAGTGATGACATCTTTTTACCATGCACTGATTTCAATTAAATATCATTAAGTAGGTAGGAAATTTATTTTATTTTATTCCCAAAAAATAAATAAATTTATAGAGTAAACCATATAAATGCAAAATAGTTTGGTTACATTCATATCATTAAGGAATTGGAAATTTGGTAGTTCAGTTTACACACTTTAATCATTGGAATAATCAGAAAATATAATAAACTTTGTATTGACTTCATTTTCATTACTGTTGTAATGGTATTATTTCTTTGTAAACTGACATTGCAACTACAATGAATGGAATTTCTTGATGATGAAATATAAGCCATAGTTACAGTGCTAAAAGGATTGTACCAGATTCTTTAGCATCCATTTAACATATTGACAACAATTCTTTATTCGATTTTAGAATAACATACTGTATGATTTAATGCATAGATTCAACAACAATATAAATCAATGAAGAATCAGACTAATACCAAATAATCAAAATAGTGCCGAATTACCTGGACACAAAAGTCAAAATTGTTTGGTGTTCTATGAGTTTCAGATTTCGGCAATGATGGTTAACCATGAGAATTATGGTTACATAGAATTGGGCAATGTTTATGGTTAATCACGAGACTTATGGTTAGATAATGATATTGCAGAATTTGGTATTAAATGTCTCAACCAGATTTTCCTCTTTCTTATGATATGGCGTGAGGTATCGGTTACATGAAACAATATCGTAACTGACATTCCTTTTTTGAGTTATATATCCTCTTTTCTCTCATAGTTTGTTAATTAGACATTTTTACAAATTATTTTATATAGCTTTGCATTTATCAAATATAATTAGGTTAGGTGGTATATTTCATTTTATAGTTTCGTTAGATGGTATCGGCCAAATTTCTCCTATTCACAACAGTTGAAATAGTGTCCAAATTCAATTAGTTGGGTCAGATTTGGGTTACTTGTTGGACAAAATAGTCCAAACCCGCTATCTTAACCTTAATTAGGGTTTCACTTAAACCTATAAGAATTAGGATTAGTTGAAAGAGACTAGATAGTCGTTTTTGGTTGCTAGCACAACACTTTTCAGATCCTAGCTTGCTGTATGGATTACTGTCAGAGACAAGACATTTGGACAGCTGTGGTGACAATTTCTACATCCTGCACCAGAATTCAAATCCACGAGATTTATCAAGGTACTATGTGCAATGTTGATTCGGTCTTATGTTTTCAAATCTTTTATTTTCATTGTACATGTATACTTCGAAACCTTAAAGTGGAATTAAAGTCTACCTTGTTACTTGTTACAATTTGTTAATACTTTGATGAATTCAATGTGTTTGAAGTTATTTCTTAATCCTAACTTTTGAGAAAATTAATTGCTCGTTCTAAATCTGATTTGGAGAAAAAAAAAAGTTTATTCGAAAATGGGTCAAAAAGGCAAAGGCCATGGCGTTGCAAACAGTAGCAGCCACCATCGACGACTTTGTGGAGATATGGCGTCTGATGAGGGAAGCACACTGCATCTGGCTGCACGTAGGGGGATCGAAAACTATCTTGGTTGTAATCCAGTCTCCTGGAGTTCTAAGAAGCAGAAAACTATTGTAAGGTCTTCCACTGAAGCCGAATACAGGTCAATAGCTAATGTAGCTACACAACTCAACTAGCTTCGCTAGCTTCTCATTGATATTGGTGTTCAACTACCTCGTTGTCCCGTTTTGTATTGTAACAAAGTTGGTGCTACCCAACTCTGCTCCAATCTTTTGTTTCACTCCAGAATGAAACATGTTGCCATCGATTATCACTTCATCAGGGACCAAGTACAAACTGGTGTCCTTCGAGTTGCTCATATATCTTCAGTACACCTGGTTGCAAATGCATTCACCAAGCCTCTTCACAGAATCCATTTCCTGGATCTCAAATCCAAGATTGGAGTTCTCAGTCGAGCTCCATCTTGAGGGGGCATATCACAAGATTGTATATTGTAATAGATTTTAGGATATCTATTTTTTGAATTCATTCAACTGTTCCTTAGAGTTAGGAATCAGTTTTCAACCACTCTATATTTTAGGATTTCAAACAAGTGTTTCCTATCCTATTCTTGTATATTTAAACTGTTGTAAATGTATATGATAACAAGGTTGATTTCCTTCTTCTGATAAATAGAAGAGATCTCCTTTTGGCACAGACATTCAAAGATCAAAGCAGATATTGGAATATATTCACAGTGACTTGGGGGGTCTACACCTATATCCTCTGCCTCAAGTTACAAGTATTACCTTTTGACCATAGGTGACTTTTCAAGGAAACTATGGATTCTTTTGTTAAAATCTAAATACGATACTTTTAAAACCTTTAAGGAGTGGAAAATCTTAGCTGAAAATCAAATAGGTAAGAAAGTAAAAAATTTAAGAAGTGACAATGGGTTGGAGTTTTGAAATTTTGAATTTGATCAATGTTGTAATAATCATGGTATACTGAGGCATAAAACATTTACATATACCCCTTAGTAGAATTGTACTTCTGAAAGGATGCACAAAATTATCCTTGAGAAGTCTAGATGTATGCTGATCAGTTCTGGATTACCAAATATTTTCTCGCATAAATCTATTAAAAAAACATGCCACTTAATTAATAAATGGCCCTCCAATGGCATTGATCAAAAAATTCATGATCAGGTGTGGTCAGGCACAATACCTGATTACTCACTCTCGCCTAAGAATCTGTAGATGTGCAACATATGCACATCAAATAGTTTCCAAACTTGACCCTAGATCTGTTAAGTATGTGTTTCTTGGGTATGGGGAAGGTGTTAAGGGTTACAAGCTTTGGGTCAAAGGAATAGGAGGATATAAAATCATCATAAGTAGGTTAGTTGTCTTTAATGAAGAAATTTTTCCCTTACCGATAAAAATATAAAAAAAAAAAAAAAAAACTTGACGAGGATGATTTTATAGTTATTGAAATAAAAATTGATAACCATGAAAATGATGAACCTATTCAAATTGAGATGGAGTCACCCCTACCTAAACCTGCACCTAACACTGGTGAAGATTTCATCATAGCAGATGATAAGGTTGGCCCTGCACTTGATCTGTAGGGTTATCAACTAGCTAGAGATAGAGGGAAAAAACAAATTAGACTTCTCTTAAGATACCAGCAAGAAGATTTTGTGTCTGCACAACCTGAAAATGAATTCTCTAGCTTAGAACATGAATCCTATAATGAAGCTATCTTTTGCATTGAATCTGACAAGGACTTGCTACAATGAAAGATGAAACGGATTCATTACACAAGAATCAAACTTGGACCTTAGTTAAGGAACCTACTGATTGTAAATGAGTTTACAAGATTAAAGAAGATGAAGGAAAACCTAAAATTAGGAGATTTAAGGCTAGGTTGGTAGCTAAGGGCTTTACACAAAGAGAAGACATAGACTATAATGAAATATTTTCTCTTGTTGTGAAATATACTTCCATCTGAATACTGCTTGCTCTTATGACTCAATTTGATTTAAATTTATAACAACTTGATGTTAAAATTGCATTTCTATATGGTTCTTTTGATGAAATCAATCTCAACCTAAAGGTTTTAAAAATAAAAAAACATAATGATTATTTATGTTTGTTAGCTAAATCTTTGTATGGTATAAAACAGGCTCCTAGATAATGATTTAAGAGATTTGATTCATTTATACAAGGTCTAGAATTTAAGAAATCAGAATATGATCCCTGTTTTTACTATAAAGTTGATAAATTTGAAATTTTCTATTTGCTCTTATATGTTGATGATATGCTAGCTGGACATAACTCTGCTGCTTTGAATTTGCTTAAAGAAAAATTGAAATGAAAGACTTAGGTCCTACTGAAAAAAGCTTAGGTATGGAAATTAAAAGAGACGTATTGAATACAAAACTGCTCTTAACTCAAGTGTCTTACATTAATGAACTACTTAGAAAATTTTCTTTACAAGATTCAAAACCTGATAGTTTTTCTTTATGTGGTTATGTGAAATTATCTACAGAACATCCCCTAAAAATGATTCTGAAATGAATAAAATGCAGAATGTACCTTATTGTAATGTTGTAGGGCCTGTAATGTATATTATGGTATGCACTAGACTTGATATTGCATATGTCATGAGTGCGTTAAGCAGATTTATGAGTAATCTTGGTGAACTTCATTGGAAATCTATGGAAAAATTGTTTAAATATTTGAACGGTACTCAAAATTTAGGTCTTATGTTTAAATCTCATAAAGAAGGGATATTTTTAAAGGGGTTTGTGGATTCTGACTTTACTGGAAATTATGATAATAGGAAATCAACATCTGCATACATGTTTGTCATAAATGGAACATTCATTATTTGGAATTCTCAACTTCAAAAATTAGTTGCTTTGTCTTCAACTGAAGCTAAATAAATTGTTGCTAGTGAGGCAGTAAAAGAAGGGCTTTAGTTGAAAGGACTTTTAAATGAATTAGGTTTTGTAGAAAATCGGGTGGAGTTTTGTACTAATAATCAAAGTGTCATTCTTGAGTAAAAATTGAATTTTTCATGATAGGACTAAACATATAGATGCTAAATTTCACTTTATTAAGGATATAGTCGAGAAATGTGATACTAAACTTGTTAAAATTCCTACTAAAATCAATTCAACAGATGCATGTACAAAAGTTATTCATTTAATCAAATTTAAGGACTCCTTAAGATTGATAAATCTTGAACTGTTCTAACTCATTCCTTCTTTGTTTGCAGGTACGATGAGTGAATGAAACAGTATAGTTTAAATCCACTAATTAGCTTTGAATTAGAGCAAGGTGGAGATTGTAAGAGTTATTAGGCCTCTACTGATGATGCTGAAATTGGAAGCCAGCCTAAATATATTGATTCCGTGAAAATTCAAATTTAGTAGTTTATAATCATGAGAAATATATTGATATCTTCACGAAATCAATATTGTATCCATAATATTACATCAAACATGATATATCATTAAATAAACTACTAAATTTGCATTTTCTTTGAAGTTAATAATAACTCATAAAAATGATTGAAACTAACAGTCATTTATTATTTAAATATATAAATTGACTTTCATTATTCAAAACTATTATAATTTGAATTATTTATATTGTTTATTAAATTTTAATAATTATTGTAATATAATATTATTTTTCATGCATTTTGGATTATGTATAAGTATTAAAATTTTACAAATACTTATCGAAATCAATATTTTTGAATAGCAACTTTCGTGCATCGTACGGGAGAAATAGTAGTTAAGGGTCAATGTTGATAAATTTCATTATTCTTTTAACCATTTACAAGTAATCCCATCGTACAAGAACAGTGTCATGATTGAAAAAAAAAATGTAAAGTTGGGTGAATGAATTTTCTAGTGTATATATGTCATTTTTCTAGTAGCCAGTTTACATAAACGAAAAGACTCGGTGATGAGAAATTAGAAGTGATTATTTGAGAAGTTTTTATTGAATTTTATGCTCAGATAATATCATTTTATTATGATAAACTGATATTTTATATTAAATAATTTTTTAATAGTTTGTATTTGTTTACTGTTATTGTATTTAATTTAATTTAGTATTGAGTATGCATATAAAAGTTTCACTGATCACTTTTTGTTATAATATAAGTTGGCGCTTATGTTGATAAGTATAATGTGATGCAATTCAAATTTTGATCATAGATAAATTCACAAGGAAAATGCTATTTGGACAACAAAAAGGAACAACATTGTGGATGTACTATAAGATTATAGTGTTCCGTATTTCACTATTTGAGTTTGCGATTTGTCCATATCGCATAAATAGTTAAATGTAGATTCTAGTGTACTTAGAGTGTACTGAACAAATAACGTGTCGAGTTTAATACTATAGCATGACATTGCAAATAATTAAATTCAATTTAAACTGCAAGAATTTCACATGAATCCCTGAACATGTTATTTATTTAATTTTGTGAGTTTAAAAGTTCTTCAATTTATCAGCGTGTGGGAATAATTTCATTAATCAAATATCTGGATAAGTTGAAAACATAATAGAAAGCGATGTTTAGAATACAAATTCATGTCGAGTACTGTCATCTTGAAAACATGTCAATTTAAGTGATTAGTTTACTATTTTTTGTTGAATATTATAAATTTGAACTCAGTGATTAACAATGAAAAACTTCAATTTCTGTTATTTCTTTAAATATACTAGTTGAAGAAAAATTAAATTGAGATACATAGAGTAATTAGAAGGCCAAAAAGGTTATTTATGCCCATATCTAATTATCGAATCTCATATGAGTAAGGGTTGTCAACGTACGTGAGTCGAGGCCGCGGTAGTCATTTCTGTCGTCGCCCCTGGATTTTTTGTTACCTTACAACGTTTGTCTTCATACCCGATAGTTAAGGAAAGGAAAGGAAGGGCAGGGTGGGGCTGCTGCCCCTTGTTTTTTTTGTATTATTACTTTATATATATATATATTTTTTTTCTTTTATTTTTTCATCTCTTTAGTTACTAGTTGGTGAAAATCATTATTTTTTTTTTTTCAAATTTGTTGGAGAACATATATTTCATTTAAAAAGAATAATTATTATTTTATTTTTATGTGATTAAAAACTTAAATTTGAAACGGAAGTTAAACGGAAAGGATAATGGGGCAGGAATCATGTTTTTTCGTACATGCGGTGACCCACCACCGCCCAGCCCCGTCCCGTCCCGTCCCGTAGCCATCCTAGTTTACTTGATTAGGCAGGGAGTTCTCACTTCGTTCAAGATGGTGCCTCACGGGATATCAAGTATAACGAATTTTCTTGTCATCCTTACATGTACGAATAAAATGTGTACAGTGTTAGAATAATTAGCACATTTTAGAATATGCTTAGAATATGCTTTATATGTAGAATATGCTTTTGAATATGCTTAGAATATGCTTAGAATATGCTTTATATGCTTTAGAATATTCTAAGCATATGCTTTTGTTTTGTATGTATATATAGGATTGAGTATTATAATGAATGGTGTGGTTTTAGGGTTGTCTCTTCTCTCTTTCTCTTCTTCTATTCTTTCTTCTTTCTCTTAGTTTATTTGTAGAACATATATAAGGATATATATGTTATTGTGTTTTCTACATGGTATCAGAGCAATTTGATTCACATTGCCTTCGAAAAACGAAATCAGCGTGCATTTTTCTTCTTCGCGAAAAACTCTAAACCGTACTATTTCACGAATTTCGAGGCACTTGCAGTAGGAATTCCGGTGATCTAAGACCATATTCATCTTCTGCAGGTGGACCACTGTCTGATCCTACTTTGTATCGTACTATTGTTGGTTCCCTTGTTTATCTTACCATTACTAGGCCAGACATTGCTTATGCTGTGCATGTTGTCAGTCAGTTTGTTTCAGCACCTACCATGGTTCACTGGGCAGCGGTTGTTAGAATCTTGCGCTATCTTCGTGGCTCTTGCTTTCAGAGTATTTTATTCCCATCGACCTCCTCCTTAGAGCTTCGAGCTTACTCTGATGCAGATTGGGCTGGGAACCCAACTGATCGTAAGTCCACTACTGGCTACTGTGTATTTTTGGGTGACTCTCTTATCTCATGGAAAAGTAAGAAGCAGACAGTAGTTTCTCGCTCATCAACTGAAGCAGAATATCGCGCTATGGCCTCCACTACTACTGAGATTGTGTGGTTACGTTGGCTACTTGCAGATATGGGTGTTTCTATTTCATCTCCCACCTCTATGTATTGTGATAACAAGAGTGCCATCCAGATCTCACATAATTCAGTGTTCCATGAGCGCACGAAGCACATTGAAATTGATTGTCACCTTGTTCGTCATCATCTTCAGCATGGGACTATTGCCTTACCTTTTGTCTCTTCATCATTGCAGCTTGCAGACTTCTTCACCAAGTCTCATCCGACTTCTCGCTTCCGATTCTTACTTGACAAACTCTTGTTGCTTCATGCTATAGCATCGTGAGTTTGCGGGGGATGTTAGAATAATTAGCACATTTTAGAATATGCTTAGAATATGCTTTATATGTAGAATATGCTTTTGAATATGCTTAGAATATGCTTAGAATATGCTTTATATGCTTTAGAATATTCTAAGCATATGCTTTTGTTTTGTATGTATATATAGGATTGAGTATTATAATGAATGGTGTGGTTTTAGGGTTGTCTCTTCTCTCTTTCTCTTCTTCTATTCTTTCTTCTTTCTCTTAGTTTATTTGTAGAACATATATAAGGATATATATGTTATTGTGTTTTCTACATACAGTAGGTGAGACGAGAATATTATAAATATATTTTAGTTTCTAGGATTTTATATATATGAGATAACAGTCTTTTGCCTTTATTGGAAAAACAGGAATTAATAAATAGTTGAGGATAGTCTAAGATCAACTAGACATGGTCTAATTAGTGGAGTTCAGGAAATATGTCCTTGTGGCAGCTTCTAAGTTATGGACTTAATTACAAGTACTTTAAAATTTTTTGAACTTAATTGAAATTAAAGTTTAGAGCTGCAACATGTGCAATTAAACTTATAAAGATTTAATTAGACTTAGGCTGTGTTTGATAACTAGATTTTCCACCCAATATTCCAAGTATTAGCATCTGTGATGGACAACTTTTTCCTACAAAACATTTTCCAAAAGTAATATGGCACGTGACTTGTTTTTCGAGCTTTTCAAGGAATTTTTTTTCTACCACTCTTGTAAAGTTGCAAAATCATTTTTGATTTTTTTTTAATTTTAATTAGTATTTTCAAGTACAAATATGTCAGAATTTAAAAAAGAAATTTGATTAAAATAGCTCTATTTTGCCAACTTTTT
The DNA here is from genome assembly GCA_963555705.1 of Ligustrum vulgare. NCBI lineage: Eukaryota > Viridiplantae > Streptophyta > Magnoliopsida > Lamiales > Oleaceae > Ligustrum > Ligustrum vulgare. The sequence continues at coordinate 43,787,053 of OY743172.1, read as the reverse complement.
CTATAGAAAATAATGTAAATTAAACAACAAAATTTGGAAAATAAATTTTCAGGAATTCGATTTTTTTCCTCGTAAATTTTACCATTGCAATCAAACGAATCCTTAGTGAAGAATAATATAACATCTGAGTTCTATCACACAATAGTCAATATAGTCATACTAGGGTTGCAAGTTGGATTGGAAAATTTGATTCCGTCCGATTCTGTTCCGAATTTTTCTCCGATTCCGATTGGTTCGAAATCCAAAACTTCTTAATTCCGAATTTTTCGAAAAAAATTTGGATTGAAATTGGAACGAGTTTCAAAATTTCAAAAGTTCCAGAATTTTGATCCAAAAATTTCCAAATATACTCTGATCCAAAAATTCTAATTTTTTCCAAATAAATTCCGAAATTTTTTGTATTTGCATTACAATTAATAACATAAAATCTAAGAAAATAATGTATTCAACAATTAATAATATTAAAATATTATTGATATGAGATTTAATATATAACTAACGGGTAATTCTTTCACTTAGTTTAAAAAAAAAATAGAGAGAAGAGCACTTCAATTTTAGCATAAGATTTAAGCTAGGTAAATTGGTGTGATGAAAAAATATCTTAGACATCAGATATAATAAAAACGTTCAGGTTAAATCAAAAGTTCAAAATGTGTTGTGAGTTGTGGTATCACAAAGTTTGTGTTACTTATTCACTGTTTGTGTGATCACTATGTTTGGATTTTAAAACGTGACACTGTTTGTTTACTAGAAAATAAATTTTGAAACAAAAATGTTAAATCTACATGGAGTTATAAGTTGAAAAATGCAAGAATTTTTATAGTGTCATCATTGTTAACTTTTATTTTATTGGATCACGATTAAAAAAAAAAAACTTATGTTAAATCTATTTAAAGATGTTATGTTATTCTTTTGTTATTCTTTTGTAGTTTATAACTTTAATTATAGTTTTTTATTAGTTAAAATTTTGAACTCATTTAGTTTTCAATTCCTTGAATTTTTTTTTTTCATATAGTTTTGTAATGTTAAGTACTCGATGTATTATTCTCTTCATTCTAATATCAAGATTTCATCAAATTTTAGCCCTTGTTTGAGCTCCATAAAATATGTGGATCCCCGATCAAGATTTCTTGTTTCTAAATAAACTAGTTCTACCACCCATGATATGCACGGTATTAGATATAAAAAAGAATATTATATTACAATAACTAACCAAGACAATCATAGGATTATAAAATAAATAGTATATAATCAACAATCTTCCATATTTATTCTCAAAGATTTATTATCTCAATCTTCTTTATAATTGTAGACTTGATATTTGTCTATGAAATTAAAGGATTCATCCATGGCCTATTAGCAATGGAAAATGAAAAGAAATAATTTAGCTCAAACTTAAAACCCATTCTTACAAATCTCATCTTTCTCCAAACTTATTTTCAACCATATATTATCCGATAAAATAATTTCACATGTAAATCAAAAAAAAAAATCCTACTTTTTAACTACATTCTCCCAAAAATCACAATTATAAATTCTATTTTCCCAAAAAAATATAGCTCAATCAAACCCTTAATATAAATCCAAGCAAATAATAGCATTTCCTCACCTAAGAAATTTACATTTCAAGCAAAAATGAAAATTTATCTTGGTTCATAGACTTCTAATTTCGTGGTTCAAAATAATACTAAACAAAAGCAATGTACTTATTAATACAGGCTATCCAGCCATACGTTATGACAATTTTCTACGCCAAACATAGATATTAACCTTTTTAGGAAAACTACACTAATCTCAATCAAATTAAAGTCGAAACTTCCAAAACACATTTCAAATATATTATATAATATGTACCAGAAAACAAACATGGATGGAGAAAGTGCCAAGAATCTCACAAAGGTAGAAAAATAGACCTAAAACAGGTGACATCATATCCAGGCCACCACTCTCGGAGTCATCAATTGCAAATCAATAATTAAAGAAGAAATTCACAACTGGTTTGTGTATGATATCCTTGCATAATTCAAGATGTCACTCATCAAAACAAATGATAAAAATTTCACAATTTCTACATAATAATTGAGAGTAAGAAGTTATACTTTTCAAACTAAAATAATAAACCAAGAAGACAATAAAAGATTAAGCACAACTCAGAGAAAAGCAGAAAATGTTTCAACAAATTGGGAGGAAACCAACGCAAAAAAGATTTATCAATCCATTCAAATATAGCACCAGCAGTGATAAATTATAGCTGATCTTGAACAAATCGTACTCTTTTTAGTTTGTAATTTAACAAAATTGGTTCAATTTAAACACTCAAATATGTGCTTGAGCAATTTGAAAGCAGCTAATGAAACTAAATTAAGAACTGACCTTTGAATCTGTGCCACTACATGTACAATCCTATTTGTTTTGCATGGACCACAGGGCAAAGAACCATACATTGAACAGAAGCAATCCATAATAAAATTTAAAATACACATAATCATACACCCAATATTCATCATCGAGTAATCTTTTTCAAAAAATTAAACCCGTCTCTTTTTAAATAATATAATATAATTACTTCTTAGAAAGAAGAATATAATATAATTACTTCTCAAAAAGATGAATCTTTATTACTTGCAAAAAAAGGATTCTTGAAAAAGATTCCTCGCGTAAAACACAACAAAAATTATAGAATAGAAGGACTACTGATTATCAATATCACATAAACGTTTCCGATAAAAAAATCAGAAGCCACTTCTGATCTTAATTAAGTGAAGCTTACATCGTCAAATTAAGACAATAGAAGCTATGTTGGAAGAAGCAAGCTACAGTCCAAAATTTTCCCATTATCTTCTAGACCACCTAATGCTACAGGAACAAGGTGAAGTCCAGCAGATATAGCAGCTTCAAGAACAACCCTCCCCATTATTCCAGTACAACCATTTACCTATAAAAAATGATGAAAAACAGAAATTATATAAACTACATCCGCAACACTAAAGCTTGATAATGAACACTAATACTGATAGAAAAAAAAGGTGAGCAAGTACCAAAGAAGTAATCTATAACCTTTCACTTGTTCCCATCATCATAACCCCTAAGAGTGAAATTAATATCAGCATCAGCGACTCAAAACCCAATGACAACTCGTTTATATGCTCTAAATCAAGGTGGTAGAATCAAACAAAATTCTAAGATGACTAACATTTACTTAAAAATGGTAAAATAAAGCAAGTAGATAGAAAATAAAGTAGTATTATGAATTTACTTTCTAAGAAGTGACCTAGATGATTATCAAAAGGAAACTCTTAAATAGAAGAATTTAACAACACAATAACAGATAATAGAAGAATATAAAAATTAAAATTAAATTATTAAAACCAGTTTAAAAAAGCAATAATAAAAGTAAAATAAAAAACCATATACCCGCTGCAAAACGAAAATGATCAATTGCATATTAGCACAAGCTTTTGCTTCCATTTATCACGTAAGTAGTTGTTCTAACATCTAGAACACAAACCTTTGCAGTGAAATTAGATAATGTCAAATTCCACTTCTCTTTAGTTTTTCCACCAGCAACTTGCCCAGCTTTTTCTACTTTTCTCACTTACATAATCAGATGCTAGTTCCTCAAAACTCTTGATGGTCCTAAGATAATAAATAGCATATATACAAATATACAGCACATTAAAGAATTCCATTAAGCTAGAAGAATGACCAACACACGGTAACATACATAGCAGAGAAACATATTTAAAATGATAATGAAGTATGAAAAGAAACTTTTTGATGGGGGGAGTGGTGGAATTGCTGTGGGTGCATATCTTGAAAGATTTGTACTGACATTCATTTTGAATTTTTCCATCTAGGAAGTGACGTTTTTTAGGGAAAAAATGCTAACTTTCTATTTTTATTTTGACTTCTGACCTTTTGAGGATTTGCTAGGCGGGAGTTTTTGGGGGGAAAGATTGGCCAAACTCTCCTTCTTTATAATGATATAAGATAATATTAGATATATATATATATATATATATATCCAATAAAAACATTAAAAATATAATTTAAAAGGAAGTAATATCTAACCTGTGATGTAACTGTGAGTTAAAAGGTATTCATCAAGCTTCTTGAGGCTAGCATCTGAGCTGAGGTTGTAGAAAGAAACAGCCATTTCTTAATAGTAATACTCAAATCTGAATTAATTCGATTCAGCCAAAAAAAAACTTGTGAAGCGAGGAGGTTTCAATTGCTATCTAGAGCACAAAAAACAATGCAATATTCTGTGACTATATCAACAAGTAAAGGATCTTTCAATCTAATATAGATACAACTGAATATCTAAAAATCACAATTCATCTATCATAAAAGAATCACCTCCATTGTCAAAAATTATTGGTTCCAACACATTGAGTGCCAAGGGTGTCTTTTTTATGAATAACTGGTAAGAGCATTACCTTAAATTTCACAGGAAAACCAAGCTTTTGAATAATAAGCATACCAAAAAGAACACGTGAATACATGGGAAGTTTAATAATGCAAGAAAATTCATCTCAAATAGATTTTCACTTGGCAAATGGTCATAGGTAGCTAATTCAAATTCAGAAAATCATCAGTCAACATAAAGGTACTTTACACGTCATTTTCAGATCCACATAGTAAGATTGAACTGAACCAGACATTAGAAGAGCAATTATAATAGACAAATTATTTCATTCATACTTTATTACCTTCCAAGCTGCCAATTTTTACAATTGTTCACTCTTGGCTCCCGTACAACCTGAAGCAAAATAAAAAAATATTGCTAATAAGGAAGAAATCTATTTTAAATGAAAAAGTCCTGTCTAGTGCTACTCAATGGCAGATAGAATTCATTGTGACCGAGATCAATGGAGGATGAACATATTACATATGAGTAGTTTTAAGATAAACATCAGAATAACAAACCAACCACAATAACAATAAAAAAATGGAGGTTCTCCGCCCAAAAATGGAAAAAGTGTAAAAATAAAAATAAAAATAAAAATGATGCCTTGTCACGCCTCTGTAAATGAAGGTTCTCTAACCAAATGTATCAACAACTCTCTTGCAACTCTCAGAGTCAACACAAACAATGGCTTTGTTATTATTCTCAGAGCATTGTGCATTATTATAGATAGAATTCCAGGAAGTTGTAGGCATGCAGAAAAAAGAGATCAGAACTTGGACAACATAAATAATATAGTCAAAGATATAGGTAGTGAAGTTATAGCTCAAAAGGGGGGATTACCTCAAAAGTGTCATAAATTCATTGAACTTGACAAACACGGGACATTAGTTGACACAATCAAACTAATACTTGTCTTGTGACAATCTGAATGCCTAGAAAGAACTAATTTCGCTGGAAAAAGGTTATGTAATACAGAATATCGAATGTTTCATTCCCAAATCCTACCACTTTATTCAGCAACAAAACCAACAAACATGGGTTGACTCTGCACTGATTTAATTTGTCCAGAAACAGAATTTAGCTGCATTAGAAAACAATCTATTAGCTAAATTGATGCACTTTAACATCGTTGAAGGGAGACAACGGATAGATGGCTTCAATGGAAGAAGAAAAGTCAAAAAGAAAGGGAAAGAACCAAAATTAATGTGATACTCACAGCTTTGCAAGAACATAATACCTCTGATTATGTACATTCTAATACACTTAAGAGCTTGATAAATATTGGATTTTGATTTACTGCCTAAGAAAACCATACAGTCTAAAGAAGTCCAATCTATAAACAAACAAAATTAACACAAAAACCTTTCATATTCTTCTTAGCAGTACATATAACCAAAATAGACAATAAAAAATGTTCATTCTTAACCTAGAAAGGCCAAAAATGAAAAAGGAAAAAGAAAGAATTCATCACACATACCTAACAAAAAGCAAAAATTGTGAGCATAATGGAATTATAAATTGTAGGAGTGATTACCCCGGGGAAAATATGATAATCCTTTGTTGTTGCTTTTTGTTTCGGCGATGCTTCAGAGCCGCACCACCAGGGCGGCTGCTGAGATATGGATGACGGAATTACCCATCTGCAAGCACTGAAATAGTGAGAAAATGCATCGGATTTAATTTTTTATTGAGTAATGCTAGTTGTACACTCATATAAAAATGTGTTGTTGGAAATAAGTTTTAGGGATAAGTTGTCCAAAAATTTCAGAACCAAACAGGGGCTAAAGTTTAAGGTTTTGCCAAATTTTCTCTTTCACGTCATTAGTTAAATTCAGGAGGTTAGCCAAAAAAAAGTGGGGGTGGGGGGGTGGAAGGAGATGTCCAATGGTTATGTTCAGACATAATATTAAGCAAAGAATGATAGAACCTGGATGATGATTGATGATTTTGAATAAAAAGTTCCCCAAACTTCTCCAAGCAAAAGGATTCAACAATCAACTTCTATATCTATAAACAAAAACCTGAAATTGAATAATAAATAATCATTTATTCAATTGGTAGACAGTAGTCTTAATCAAGGCAACACCAACACTACAGTAATACACTAATACTCATCTATCTATTTTATAAACTAAATACTAAATACTATTAAAAAAACTAATTGCAAATGATGAGGAATGTATTTGATGATTGTCAGCATCGAGCACCATCACCAGCCTGCAGTCACACCCCTGAAAACAACACAACAGCCCCAACATCCCTTCACGCAGCCATCCCAGCAGCTTAAAACCTCTCAAGCCTTAACGCAGCATTTCTCTAACCAGCAGCTTCCACCGCAGCTCTCTCTCACTCAAATCTCAGCCCTCACAACTGGCACCATCTCTCTCTCCCTCTCCCCCCACCCCCACCCCCTCCCCACACAACCGGCTTTCAAGGCCATTAGATTCCATGACAAATTCTCATCAGATGTTCCAAAAAGTAAACATAAATGCACTGATTTTTCAACAAACAATTATAGTAATCACAGAGCAACCCACTACCTTACCTCGACTGCTGCCTGTTGTGGCCGGAAAACACAGAACCTGTATAGAGATCACCATGTATAAGAGTTTGGGCTCTTTCAGAGAATCTGGAAGGTTACCAAAAAAATGTAAGAAAAAATTCAACATCTATTGAAAAATTTATAAAATGCAGCATAAGGAGTCAAATTTTAACACTGCAGATTACTTGGATTTTAGTTCAGCAATTTCAAGCTTCAAAAGGTTATCCTCCCGAATTGGTTTGGCATCAGAATCAAGATAAGGAGATACTACTTATGTTCATGTTAGCATACATATAAATTTCAGTAATCAAACATTCCTTTCAAATATTCGTAGTTAATTAAAACAGCAACACATATACTGGACATACTACTTATGGCAAGAGTATGTTAATCACAAATAAACCAAGTAGTCAATAAGATGTCCGGAAAGCAGAATTCAGAGAATAAAAATAACCATAATCATCAGCTATAACAAAATAAAAGTTAAGAGAGGACAAAAATAAACTATAACAAAATACATAATAAATGTCCAAAATCATCAGCTATAGAACTTATTGTCCAAAATGACCAGCCGGACCACGCTGGAAAGCCGCCGGAGTTATTGCTGGAAAATCAAGGAAACAGTCGAAGGTACTCCTTGGCCTTCTGAACCAAAATCCAATGTTACATTTTTTATCAGAATCATCGTTTGGCCTAGATCAAATTTCGAAGTTCCGGTCAAACTTCTTCCCGATGAAAAAAGTCGATAGCCGGCACCGGAAACAGTGACTTCCCACCGGTCAAGGCTTCACTCTCGTCACTCAAAACTACCAATTGACTCTGTTTTGAGCCTTCGTCCAACCGGAAAAAGAAAATGAACTGTCGTCCATAAGGGTTTCCTCTCGCAGTCTGATCGATTCTTCTTCACTGAGAGAACGGTCTTTGCCAGATTACCTTGCTGCGTTTGGGAAATTTGAAGTGGTGTAATGAAGTTCCGGCCAGACAATGTTGATGCATTTGGGAAATTTGAATCTGAAAAGAAAAAGTGAAATGAAAGGTTTCTATGGGTGCACGGTTTCAGTGGCGTTTCTTTGTACAAATTGTATCTTTAATTAATGCAGAAAATGTCAACTCGTGAGCACACGTTCCGAGGCGGAAGGAGTGTTGCTTTTAGGGAATACTCTGGACTCGATCTCTTATTTTTGGGATTTCTGGTTTGGATTTCTATGGGATTTAACTTTGAAGGGACACGTAAATCAGAAACGCAATCAGAATGAAAGTATTGATGTAGGGCCACAGCCTGGTTTTTGGGGGGAAACTTTTGGTGGGAAACCAAAGCCAGCTATTTTTCTTTGTAATATTAATAAGATTATGTGACAAAATACTCTTGATGGGTGTTGGAGTACTATGATGGTAGCTATATATGATACATTAACTTATATTTAGGAAGTTTTCCATCTAGTGGGTACTGATTGACATTCAAAAAAAATAGGGGACTCAAGTAACATGAAACTTTGATTTGGAACTCAAATAGCTTTAAGTTCTTAAGCCATGTTTAGGCTCAAATAAAATCAAAATGCATTTTTTTTTTCTATTTTCAATCACATATTATCTAACAAAATAATATTATACGTAAACTCAAAAGTTTTCATTATTTTTAACCACATATCAAAAAATACTATTTCACAATTCATTAATTTTTCCTCCAAAATGAGACTCAAACAATAGCTGAGCATGGAGACTGCAAGTTCAATTTCCCATCGTATAGATAGTTATATAGATAGGTCTATATATAGCCTAATATAGACAAAATAGTAAATATTGTTCGACAATTTTACCCTTTTTATTAATTTTGCAAATTATGTTCTCTGGTTGATCTATTTCTCATATTTTGGATTTGAGATTCTAATAATTCTATTTTTTTCAAAGAGACTTTTTATATCTTCTGGGTAAATTTTATTACTAATAATAAAATGAATTATTTCATCTAATATTTTTCTAATAATTTCAATTATTCTTTCAATAGTTAATTCAGACATCATAATAAACTAGTTTTATCTTGTATATTTTTTAATCATATTGTATAAATCAATTTTATGGTCTACTATATTAGAATAATCTATCATGAATTGATCATAGTTTTCTAAGAATATATGATATTCTTCAAATGATTCATCCATATTTTTTAATAGAGATATAATTTCATTCATTTTTTCTAATATTTTTTCTATAAGATTATTCAATCCCTTAATAGTATATCCTGGCATTTTATATACTGAAATAAAATTGTATAAATGCAAATATCAAGATATAAAACAGTTATAAATAATTTATAAAGCTTCAAGTAATTTTTCAAATTCAATCAATGTTTGAGAATTAATAATATCTATACCTGCCATGATATCTAAACTAGGTTCAAAAGGTATATCATATTTTGAAATGTTTTCTTTCTTTTTTTCTAATTTATCAATTATATCTTAAATTCCTTGAATTACTATAGATCTAACTATGCCTCTAGTAAAGTTTTTCATTAAATTTTCTTTAAGACTTCTTAATATTTCTTGTGATGCATAAAGTTGTTCTTGATATCCGATCTTATCAATTTCATTTTCATATTCAAATCCTCTTTTATTTTTTATATTCTTTTTAACTTTATATGGACCTCACTTAGATCTTAGTTTATTCATGATATAATTTCTTTCATCCATGATGATAACAAAATGTTTTCAAAGTTCTTTTTCCTCCTAATTCCATAAAGACGGATATATTAAGAATACTAACATTTTTCCTATTCTTTTTACCTTTGTATTTTCCTTCTGCCATTAGTGACCTTCAAGCCCACAAGTTACTACTATCATACCCTTCAACGACATCCTGCCTTCATGGGTTATTAGCCATACCTGAATTCATGCCTTCACTGTATAACATTTTGATGGAAAATATTTCAGACAGAGTGTAAGGAGTTTTCTTAATAATATATCTTCTTGTAGGAAATAGGATTCAGAAGACATAAATTTAGAAACTCATAAATTTTATGAATCAATTGGAATTTTATTAATAAAATCAGGATTAATACAAGATCTGGTAAGAGAATTTTTCAAAGACAGAAAAGTTCTTTGGCTATCTCACAGGCTAAGTGCACAAAGTGTTCTCTACCTCCTTCCTAACATGAAGGCCTCTATTTATAATACTACATGAGATACAATTACATCACTGCTTGCATCACAAACTCAATACACTACAAGAAAAAGGCCTTTTGCAACATGCAAACGGCAACATTCGTTAATTCCATGTTGCTAAAAGGGGTCTATTGCAAAATTCACTTGTTGCATGTTGCCTTTCATTCATTTATTTGAGTTTTAGCAACATTCAGCAAGTGAGTGTTGCTAAAAATAAGCTTTTGCAACGTTTAGAAAATGTTGCCTTTAATTCAGCTTTTAGCAACGCGCACTTTGCGTTGTTAAAAGTTCTTTCGCAACGCGCATGGAGCGTTGCCAAAAGCTAGCCTTTCGTAACGTGCAATGCGCGTTTCCAAAGACAAGCCTTTCGCAACACGCAATTGCGAGTTGCAAAAGACTAGCCTTTGGCAACGCACATTGCGCGTTGCAAAAGGTTTTGGGACTAAATTTTACATTTATAAAAAAATGAGACTAAATTGCAACTCATCTTTATCTTTATCCCTTCCCTAAGCCTACATCCTATCCTACATTTTATTATTATTATTATTATTATTATTATTATTATTATTATTATTATTATTATTATTATTATTCACTATAACAATCACTTCACTACTATTTATTTTATATATATATCACTATCACTATTTATTATTATTTTTTCATCACTATCACTATTATATATCCCCCTCTCTTAAAAGAGGGTAAATTCCAAATACTATTCACAATATGTCCCCCTCGTGTTCACATTTGAGATCCAAACTATTCATGAACCGGTTTCCCAATAATATTAACGCACTTTTATTTTCTCTCACTCTCTCTCACACACACAATTCCTTTACTTTTGTCAGCAGCCGTTGCCATTTCCTAATTTCCACTGTTATTTCTCTTCAATCAACATTGTTCTTCATTTTGTTCTTCGATGGTTCAAGAGGGTCTTTGACTGGGGTGTCGTTTTCAGTATCTTGCTCACAAAAGTTGCTACTTGCGTCTGGAATGTTTTACTGTGGTTGGGGTATCTTTGATTCCAACATCGTTTCTCCGTAACCTCTCAGATAAACTAGATGAAACACACAAAGGTGTTGCTCTTGAGGTCTTATTTTATACGTGTTTTTGTTTCTGGCTACAATTTTGCTTGATGTGGTAATTTTCTGAATTTCTATCTCTAGGTGATGCAATTGGCCGTACCTGGAGACCATGATAAAATTACTGTGGGTCGTGGCAATCAATTTTTTGGCCAATCAATTTACTTATTCACCTGAGGCAAACCATCGCAAAGTAAGTATTATCTTTGAAAGAAGATTTTTCGAATCGGTACGTGGCTGGGGATTTATTTGTTTAATCTAATACTCCCCGTGTTCAAGGTATTATTTTCTGTGTACAGAATTTGATGTGTTATTTTTCCATTTAGATAAGAGTCGAAGATTTAGGTTTCAATCTTCTTGTGGCTTTTTCTTTTCTTTTTTTTTTTTTAAAGATGGGTTTATTTTTTTTAATTCTTTTTAGGTGTTTCTTCTTCGTATCGTGATATTCTCTCTGTGATAACTGTTGTGCGTAGCACGAACTTGAAGATCACTGAGTCACTCACCCAGGTCAGTCCAGTGAAAAATATTTTATTCATATGGAAAATCAATCAACTCTCTAAACTAAAAAGGGAAGATCGTATTCTTCACTACCTTTTGAACCTATGAAATTTCTGAAAGGTATTTTTATTCTTAGGTAAACCCCTTATTCCAGCATTTTCTATCTTTATTTTGTGCTGAGACCAGGATTTATCAAATGAATTGTGGAATTTGCTTTGGTTATGCTGATCTTTTGGAAGAATTAGATTGAAATTAGGAGGATTTGACATTAGTTTCCACTTGTGGTGCTGTACTATGTAATGGGGAAATTGGAGGTTTCAAAGAGGAAAATCTCTTAAAATAGATAGATATCTTATTGAGCAGGTAAAAATTCTGGTAGTATGAACTATGAAATAATTTATGCGAGTAAATGAAAATTTGTGGCTAGGATTATGGTGCAGCAGTTGAAATAATATTTTCTAGATGAAAACACGGAGAACGAAAAAGGATACATGGGTGCATTATAATAATTGGTTTAACGACGAAAGGAGAAAAAATATATTTCACATGTTGTGTAGATTATAAGTATTGTTGGAAGGACCTTGGGTAATTCCAGACGGAATTCACTTACAATTTGTAGTATGTCTGTTTAACATAACATGCATTAATAAAAATCCAGTAAAAATATAATCAGTGAGTGATGCTATTCTTCATAAACATTATTTTGTCCTTTCTCTTCATGGAACATGTTTACAAACATTGCCTAGCTTTATGTTCTGTTATGTTTAGAACATACCATTTGTAAAAATGTTTGTATTTGCTGGGTATTCAGCAATTCACAAGTACTTCTGACAAAAGATGCTTACCCTGTTATTTCATGCTATAGTGTATTTTTGAAGACATAATATGCCCCCTCTCCCTCCCATCCTTTTTTTCTTTTTACATAGTTCTTACTCTATCAAATTGATTTTCAAGTTTTCTTTTGGGTTAAATATGACCAACATGTTCCCCTAATATGTAGGGAGGAATTTGATGTATTTTCTCATGAAGTTATCAGATTGGGAATCTGTGTAAAGACCCACAATGACACAATCTAGATAGATTATGATATGTCTCCTGCTTATTAAAATGAAAATATTTAAATGACACAATTACCTGTAGTTTTTGGACAGTCTCAGCATCCAGGTCTTGTTGGTATGACCAGTACACACTTATCTTAACGCTTTTCTTCCTTAAAAGTTCAACGGATTTAAGGGCTGTGTTTTCTGATTGGGATTATGTAAAAAGTCGCACTTGAATCTCCACTGTGTTTTCTGATTAGATTGTGCAAAAAGTCACTCTTATAAACTAAACTTAAAGTTCTCTTCTTTCTTGCAGATACATGATTTCCTCGAACATTGGTGAGGTTGCGTCAATATTCCTTACAGCTGCTTTAGGTATCCCAGAGGGTATGATCCCAGTTCAGCTTCTGTGGGTTAATCTGGTTACCGATGGACCGCCAGCTACAGCTTTGGGATTCAATCCACCAGACAAGGATATAATGAAGAAACCACCACGAAAAAGCGATGATTCATTGATCAGTCCGTGGATTCTCTTCCAATATCTGGTAAGTTTGATTCTTTTCCCCTCTCCTTTTGAATCGAAAATCCTATACATGTTTGGTTGAGCTTAAAGAAATTCCTTGTAAGTTAACTTACGTGTAAAATAAAAATATAATATAATAATTTTAGTTAGTTAAGTTAGAATAAATTACTTATTTTTTAAGTACCACTTTGTTGAATTCATAATAACTAACTTTTATACTTTATTATTATAGTAGAAAAAAGTTGATTATTTTTAACAATAACTCAGACATTACTATCAAAATAAGTAACTTACTCATTTTCAATTTTGATGAATATATAGAAATAACTGTTAATTTCATATCTTAATTAAGAGTAATATTTCTTAAGCTTAGCTAAAAGAATCGTAAAGCAGGAAAGACGACGCTTTTCTTTCTTTTCCTTCTATGAATGGCAACATGTAGATGCAACAATGTTCTGAAAATTTATACTCCAATCCTCCCCTGATCATGAATTTTTTTCAAGTGCATTTTTTGTTACACCTTACATTAACTTGTCTTTCCATCAATGAATTATGCCCCAATAAGTTATACAGCTGTTGTTAATGAGATAGTAGTTAATGAGATGCTGATGACTGTAAAATGAAGATTGAATTTTTCTTTAAATATGTATATTGACTTTGCCAATGTTGTTATGATGAAATGTTATTTACTTGCATTGCAGATTTTTTAAAGTTCGGCGCAGTCATGTTTATATACAGTAATCAAGTTTTGATTTCAAATCTATTTTCTAATTTTGACCTTAGCTTGAATATCTTTATAATAGCAATTGGGAATAGTTGAAGCAAAAGTGTTCTTTGTTGTATTTCGTTTTTTTTATAATGTCACTTATTTTCGGGTAAGGCCTTACTATTTTAATAAGGTTATACATTTAAGTTTTACCATTGTACTTTTTTTGTCATAGCCATTAATGGGAAATGTATATAATGCTGCTGTGAACTTTTTGTCATATGTTGTTCCATATAAATTCTTATCTTAAAGAAATGGCCTTGAAAATCCAACTACACCGACATTGTGAATTTATCACAATAGTACTAAGCATGAGATTTAAATATGATCAGGGTTATAGCTATTTCATATTGCACATATTTATGTATGAAGTCACCTAGAGTTTGTTTATATTGTTAGCTAATCATTATGCATGTGACAGTTCTTTGATGGGTAATTTAATTTTTTATGATGAGCTTTTGAATGAAACTTCGATATTATATATTCAATTAATATGTATTTGAGCAATGGAATTTGACTCGGGAATAGAAGAAGAATGAGTTCGTTTACACATGAAGGGAGCTTATGCTCATAAAAAAGACCCCTCTGATTGCATTTTCGGTCCGCAAGGACAGTATTGCAAGATTTCGATATCTCTCCAATAAGGAATTGTCAGAAGAAACCGTCTCTCTCTGATCTTTCTCCTGAGAAAAATAACGATGAAAAGGGAAGGTGTGCTAAATACAAGAATACATGTATGTATTGTTTAAAGTATGTATGTATTGCCTTAGACGTGCACTCATATTCCATAGATGTCAATGTGTTTGAGTTCTTATTTTGCAAAATTCCTCTTAAAATTATATTTGAATAACGCTGATAAATTCGACTTTAAAACAGTTCTCGTACAACGTACGAGTCATCTACTAGTTATTTATCATCACTATTATATATAAGAATCACTTCAAGTTTCACTATTCATAAGGCACAAATGCGACTTTAGCTGTAAGGACATATACGTTTTCTTCAAATTGTAAGGGCATCTCCAACCGAGCTCTAAATTGAAGTTGTGCACCAATTTGAAGTAAAATGCTTCCTCCAACCCAGCGCTATAACTTTCTGTAAATTGAAGTTTTGAACAGTGTGGCGTCCCACTGTTCAGATGGCGTAGCAATTTTAGCATTTTTTTCTTCCATTTTTGCCCTTTACTTTGTACATTAAAATTGTTTTTTCCTTCTATGTCCATGAATCATTTTTTTGTTATTATTTTGTTTGGTTAAAATTTATTTATATTCTTTGTTATTAGCTATTATTTTTATTAACATAATGAATTAATTTAATCTAATATAAATAACAACTAATGATAATATTAAAATAAAATTGCCCATGATTAAAAATAAAAAGTTACATACTTGATGAACATAAAATTACGAGATGATAACTAAATATGACATGATAAAATACGACAAGTAAATTACGAGAATTTAATAATCTAGTAAGTCATTTCCAGATCCTCCTAGACCATCAAAATATTGACTGAATGGAGTTGAGCTATTTTGAGATTCCTTACTTCTTTGCTGAGATCTCTTTTCCATAATTCGCAATTGTTCGCTTCGAATAAACTCACGTAAACTTGGATCTGGTATGGAGTCTAAGTCTTTCAGTAAAATTTTATTCTCCTCACGAAATTCTACAACGGCTACTTTTTTTGACTCAATTTCAGCTCGAAGCATCTGAATTTCATAAAAATTTTGTCTATCATCGCTTCCTTTCTTTAGAATCTGAGTAAATTCCCGATTATTCTCTGCAATTGATTGAATCATACCTGAAGATTCGTCATCATTTTTTCTTTTTCCTTTTGCTTTTTTTACCCCAATGGGTCGCTGGACAGAACCACCACTATTATCTTCATCTAGATGAAGAGAAAATGATGATAATCCAGGAGATGTAGGTGTTGGATGAACGGATGTGGGAGACTCTGATTGTGACGATGCAAAATTTCCACTTTCCATTTGAAAGTGTGGAAATGTTGTACTAACATCGTTAGTAAACTTCTCAATATCTTTCAGGATGTACCAGACATGATCAAACTTGAAACCTTTCTTATCAGCCTTGTCTTGTGCAAACAATATTTTTGCTCGATCCATCTGCAAGATTGTGGAAAGTAAATAAGTTTCTGAGCTCATTCAACATAGAATTGTGAAATAAAATATTATATATAATACTCACGATATCTTGTTCGGATGCACCACTTGGATTAAGAAGTTTCACTTGTCGAACGCATCCCCTCAACTTAGCAACAGCAGTTAAAATAACAGACATTCGAGATTGTAAAGACCTCAGGGGTCGACTTTGAGTGATATATTCTGGTTTGGAGCTGTTATAGCAAGACTCAACTCGAGACCATAATTTATCCTTCGATTGGTTAATACCAATAATTAGATTTTGGGAAATATCAAGCCAAATATGACATAAGTGTTTGTCTTCTTCATTTGAGTATGACGCAGTTCGTTTACTTGAACTCATTGTGAAGAGATTTCGCAGAGTATGATAGATGGATTTGCAAGAAGTTAAGTGTGAGATAAAATGTAAAACTTCATACCCTATTTATAGACAAGATAATGGTGTAAGATTTAAATCCAACGATTCGAAGCTAAAGAATTCCATCCAACGGCTAGGTAGTGATTTCTTTAATTACGATGTGACAACTCCAAGTGTATAAGATAAAGGTGTAAGATTCAAATCCGACGATTCCAAGATAAAGAATTCCATCCAACGGCTAGGTAGTGATTTCTTTGATTAGGATGTGACAACTCGAAGTGTACAAGATAAAGGTGTAAGATTCAAATCCGACGATTCCAAGATAAAGAATTCCATCCAACGGCTAGGTAGTGATTTCTTTGATTATGATGTGACAACTCGAAGTGTACAAGATAAAGGTGTAAGATTCAAATCCGACGATTCCAAGATAAAGAATTCCATCCAACGGCTAGGTAGTGATTTCTTTGATTATGATGTGACAACTTGAAGTGTACAAGATAAAGGTGTAAGATTCAAATCCAACGATTCCAAGATAAAGAATTCCATCCAATGGCTAGGTAGTGATTTCTTTGATTATGATGTGACAACTCGAAGTGTACAAGATAAAGGTGTAAGATTCAAATCTGACGATTCCAAGATAAAGAATTCCATCCAACGGCTAAGATGTAAATGAAATCATTATTGGACGACTATATAAGAGTGTTGGTTGTGCTCAAATGAATTCATCAAATTGATTCGAAACAAAAAATGAATCTCAATATTGGAGGTCCCTCTAACTATTCATCTTCTACTTCGTCTTCTCTTTCTCTTTCTGATGGAGATGATAACAAAGATCAACAACTGACTCTTCATCTTGAAGCAATTGATACACAAGAAGAACTGATATCTCGTTTGTATCACAACAACAACCTCGTCATCTCTCACTTCCTTGATCAGCAACGAAACAACTCAACTCATGAAGGCTCAATACCTGGTCATGTCGTTATCAACCGCGATCGAGCTACTACTGATGCAAACCTTTTTGAAGACTATTTTTCCGAAAACCCACTTTTTGGTGAATTGTTGTTTCGACGACGATATCGAATGTCACGAAGCTTATTCTTACGTATACTTCAGGCAGTCCAATCACATGATAACTACTTCATACAGAAGAGAGATGGGCTTGGTAGACTGGGTTTATCTGCTCTGCAGAAGATTACAGCTGTGATGAGGATGTTGGCATATGGTATTGGAGCAGATGCAACTGATGAGTATGTCAAAATAGGAGAATCCACTGTAATTGAAAGTTTGAAGAGATTTTGTCAGGCAATTGTAGAGATATTCAGTCAACAATATCTTAGATCGCCAAACGCTAATGAAATTGCAAGGTTACTCCATATTGGTGAACAACATGGTTTTCCAGGCATGTTGGGTAGCCTAGATTGTATGCATTGGAAGTGGAAAAATTGTCCAACGGCTTGGGCGGGACAATATACAGGTCGTAGTGGATCCCCAACAATTATTCTTGAGGCGGTAGTTGATTATGATTTATGGATATGGTATGCACATTTTGGTTTTCCAAGATCTAAAAATGACATCAATGTGTTGGAGGCATCCCACTTATTCGCAAACCTCGCTAAATGTATAGCTCCTCCCGCTAATTACATCATTCAAGGAAAAGAATATGACATGGGTTACTATTTAGCTGATAGCATATACCCAAAATGGTCTACCCTCGTGCAAACAATTCATGATCCACAAGGTCCAAAAAAAAAGTATTTTGCAGCACGACAAGAAAGTTGTAGAAAAGACATCGAACGAGCATTTGGCGTTCTTCAACAGGGATTTGCGATAGTCGCTGGACTGGCACGATTTTGGTCCAAACATGTATTACATGATAAAATGACTGGGTGCATTATTATGCACAACATGATTATCGAGGATGAACGTGATCTTCAAGCGCCTATCAGAGTTTTTAAAGAAGCACCCCCTCCTACAGTTGAGATGGTTGTAGATGAAAATGTTCGATTTCAAGAATTTCTTGCTCAACATAGACGAATTAAAGATAAAGAATCTCACATAGCACTTCGAAATGCATTAATTGATCATTTGTGGGATAAATATACTAATTCCGAGAATTAGTATACAAGATTTAGTTGTTTCCTATTTGTATTGTGCGAATGTTTTCATGTTATATGTAACATTTTTAAGTCGTATGGTTATCTTGTTAATTGTGATATTAATATTAATGTCTTTTTTTAATAAACGTAATATTCTCAATAATTATTTTAAATTATAAATTTTTAAAATTTAAGTGGTAGTAAAATATATAATTAAATACTTTTCGAATTAACTTAATTGTTGAGAATTGAAAATAATAAGAGAATATAAAGTTTACTATTCGTTTTGTGTAAGATTTAGAGTTCTGGGTTGGACTTGGAGATGACTTTGCTGGATAGTGTAAAATTACACTATTTTAGTGCAAATTTACTCCAAAATGGAGTAAATGGGTTGGAGATGCTCTG
The DNA here is from genome assembly GCA_963555705.1 of Ligustrum vulgare. Classification (NCBI taxonomy): domain Eukaryota; kingdom Viridiplantae; phylum Streptophyta; class Magnoliopsida; order Lamiales; family Oleaceae; genus Ligustrum; species Ligustrum vulgare. The sequence goes on along the minus strand of OY743172.1, from coordinate 43,768,009 downwards.
AGGCCTAGAGAAATACGCATCTTTGCACTATCAGTTTTGGAGGTGGATAGAAAGGTCTTCAATTGTGAGGTTCCAGAAGTTTTGTCTGTTAGGGTTTGCATCTCTTCCCGGATCAATGCTGGAGGTTAGCAGAAACCCTTATATCCAAACCCTTTTTCCTTGCTGGAATCGATGATCTCGAAAAGCTCCGTCAGCCCCTCGTCGAAGCTGTGGCTAAGGAAATCTCTATCGCTTACACAAAAACGGAATCTGAATCCCCAAACAAACAAATCTCGGATGAGGAAACCTGAAAGCCCGGTAATTTTGTCGTTATATTATTGAAAATTACAGAGATTTCCATTTTGAAATTTTAGATTTTAGGTTAGGGTTTCTGGAGGAATGGAAATTGGGGGAGCCTGGCCGAAATTTTTCGATCCGACTGTACAACAAGATTTTTTCTACGCGAAGCACGGCGTAACAGTTTCAGAACCCTCTAGAATTCCCTATGTGGATGCTGATGAACTTAACAATGTATATATGCTTCTTATTCTTGATGAATTAACTATATATATATATATATATATATATTCTCTACATTAATTTTACACTTATTCTGTAGGTTATGGGTCATAATACTGCACATGTGCCTATTAAATTTATACCGGATGTCTCTGTAGTGAAAAATGCATTAGAGTTGAGTGTTTGAGCTATATTTATAGTATAAGTTTTGGCTTTTGATTCTTAAGTGTGCTGGAGTTATTGATATTGTAATGCTATATCTTTACTTTTGTTAGGTAAAAAAAAGGCTGGTCTTTCATATAAGAATTTTTCACGGATTCCAGTTCTTGAGGTTCTTCATGCTAAATAAATCTTAACATCAATTGTAGAAGGCCTTGAAGACCAAATAACTCGAGCATGATGATCTTACTCAAATTTGCTCTCTCTCTCTCTCTCTCTCTCTCTCTCTCTCTCTCTCTCTCTCTCTCTCTCTCTCTCTCTCTCTCTCTCTCTTAGTTATGTCCCACACTTATTTTACTCATGATTTTGTGGCTGATGGTTGTGTCTATTATGAATTTATATCTGCCGACATCTCCCCATTATAATGCTTTATTAGTTATCCAATATGATTGAAAAACTGGAAAATCTGTATGTATGTATGTACATATATATTCATTTTTATTTTTTTTTGGGATCAATTTATTTACAATTTTTTTTACAGGTGATGCAAGTGCTGGTCAACAGGATTTTCACAGTTGTTCTACCGGAAATTAAGTGGATAAGAGTGTTTGTTACAATCTATGGTAGTAATCTAATACTTCACCACCGTATATATTAAAGGTATTCCTCCCAGCAAAATTTTTGTTGCTCAAATTAACTGTGAATTTGTTCTGACCCTGTCATCACTTTGTCTGGGCATGTGGTTTAATGATTTTTAATGTCCGAGTCAAGGCTTCATTTGTTTCAGAAATCATATTGGTAATTGCACAAATTAACTTCGAAATCATATTGGTGTTCCTTCATCCCAGAAAAAATATTGCCAAGATTTGCAGTCTATATTATTGACTTCATCATTTGCAACTATTTTGCTCAAGTGAAACTTGATAATATCTTTTTAACCTATTGTTTTCTTCATTATGATGAACTGTAGGTATAATTGTTCATTAATATTAGGTGACATTTTGGATTTTTTTTTTTTTTTTTTTGGCTGATCAAATAAATGAGGCAATTGTAAAAGAGTTCAAGTTGAAATGAATTCCTCGAATCTTACTCTTGGACTTGGTTGCAAAATGTACTAGAAATATGATTTTTCATTTGTTGCAGGAACTATATATAGAGAACCAATTATGTGCAAGAATATCCCCCTACTTGTGCCAATTGTTTCTTTATATAATGTGACATTTTGGATTTTTTTGGCCAATCAAATAAATGAGGCACTTGTAAAAGAGTTCAGTTTGAAATGAATTGCTCGAATCTTACTCTTGGACTTGGTTGCAAAATGTATTGGAAATATAATTTTTCATTGGCTTCAGGAACTGTATACAGAGAACCAATTATATGTAAGAATGTTCCCCAATTTGGGGAGGTGTTTGCTATAAGTATCTTACAATTGAACACTCCTACCACGTCTTTTCTTTCCCAAATATAATTAACATAATATATTTTCACATTTGCCAGGTTGGGCAAAACCAATATGCATTGGAAGCATGCTTTTAGGGACCAGTATCAAGCTGCAGATTTAGACATTTAGTTATTCAAAGAGCTGGAAATTAAGCTTAAAATGTTGTCGGTATACTTGTAATCACAATTTGCTTGAAAACATTTAATGAACTTGGAGTAGCTTTAGAAAAACGTGAGTTGTAGTGTCATGTTATCATTTCATTGCAATATAGCAGATGTGGTTCGATTTATTATTGAAAATGATATTTAAATTTTGTTTTAACAGATATGGTTTTTTTCGTAGTAATCACCAATGGCTCCTGGTAAAGATATGTGTTTTAATGTTTAGTATACAAGTTTAAGTTATAGTTTATATATTATTTATTGGTTTTTATGTGAATAATTATATCGTATTGTAAAGTTTAGGAAGGTAATAATAATTTGTGCTGAATAATTTGGGTTGAGATTTTACTTATTGTATATTGTTAGTAAAAAAAAAACTGCAGATTTATTTGTTAGACTATTATACTAAAAAGAAATTCTTTTTTCGTTTGTAAGTAAAACGGAATATTTTAAAAAGTTGCGAATTTGGTGAGATACCAGAATCTGTAGAATTTTTTTCCTGATTTGTTTTTTAAGGTGGTCTCTTAGGTTAAATTATGTTTTTTTTAGGTGTATCATGGGATTGTTAAACTGAATTTTCTGGTATTAATTAATTAAAGTTGGTCCAAATTAATAGTTAAGTGAAATATGTATAGTTGTGTGCCCTAAGAAGATGAAGGCTTCTGTTCCTCTTTGTGAGCTCTAAATTTGAAAGGTTGACATTTGTAGGCATTTGAGCGGGGACGAGATGAGAATGCACACACGAATGGTGGTTTCTTGTATTGTAATGATAACATAAGAGAAGTGTGTGATGTTCAGTAATAAGAAGATAGATAGAACATTCCCCTTTCATAAGGTATGTGTACTATTTTTAACTGATTATATGTTTAATTAGTGTTTTTTTTTTAATAACTCAAAAGGTAAATAAAGTCTAATTTCTTAAACGTAAAAAAGAACAGAGTGTTGAAGAACATATTGAGTCTCATGCAAGCTATTTGAATCCCATGTCATAATTTCAAAATTTTGATTTCAACAGATAAGTTGTAGTCAGTTTAATGAGTTTATCAATTTTAACATATATGTGATAACCTTAATTCTTGCAATTTAATTTCCATTGTACTACTCAATTAATTTTTCTCCTCTATGTTCTTTTTCTTTCTGCGAAGAAAAAGTAATTTGTCTTTATCATGTTTAGGTCTTTGGTCCAACTTTTAAGCCTATTATCCATTTATTGTATCAAACCAACCCATTTTTTTCATATTTAATTGAGTTGCTCAAATTAGTTTCTATTTTTATATATGTTGAAAAATGTAGCAATTACATGATTCTTTTAACGAGATGTGTTTAAATACTTGTGTTCATATTTTGTTATATTCACAACGAGTGTTGCTTTCCTTTTTTTTTCCCCTAATGTCTAAACCTCTTATTTTATCTGATAATCAAAAGGGGACTTAAATAATGAAATTTTGAAGGGATATGCAGAATGGGTTTTAGGTGGTAGATATCTCCAATGAGTATAAAAGATTTATTGGAAGGATGTATATTGCTATTCATTTTGTTTATTATATGCCATTGGAAGGATGCACCTTTTTTTTCATTACAATGTGTTCACACGTCAAAAGTTTTTCTTAATAGTAACTATATAAATTATATATGTGCTTATGTTGACAACAGGAATTGCTGCAATAGTTTTTGAATCATTGTCAAGCATTTCAATCAAGATCTAATAGTGCCTTCGTCTAGCCATGATCGTATGAAAGTGGTCTTTATTGTGGAGTTTTAATTTTAATTTTAATTTTTCTATTCCAACTAAATTTTGTGAGAATGCTTGAAAAACCTCTAATTCCAATCTCTTAAGCAATCTCAAAAGTAATTTGAAAGAAACGTAAACTAATTATTAACTTACTATTAATTATTATTCAATTGTATGTATAAACAACCGTTTTTCAAATTCTTTTTGATCATTCACATCAAATTCATACCATATGTTGTACCCTAACTTTAATAATAATTTCTACTTACAAATAACTGTTTCTTCATTTAAAAATCCACGCGAATAAATACAAATATAAAACGTTTCGTGCAACGCACGTATAGTTTACTAGTATATATATATATATATATATATATATATATATATATATATATATATATATATATATATATTATATAAGGATTCACTTCAATTGTCACTGTTCCTAGGACGAATCACGCTTTTCACCAAAAAAAACAATACGCTTCTTCATCTTCACTGTATTTCACCGCGTTCACTCTGCCACTTCTTGACCTATAGTAGACACACTAGAAACTTCTTTTGTTTCCTCTCTCTCGTTCCCGTCCTCTCTTCTGCTTTCCATCTCCGTCATCTCGTCGTCGGCATCGTCTCCTTCACAACTCTTTCTCAACAACAAAAATAAAAAATAAAGGCGACGCTTCCTCTTAGCACTTTTACGCTATGTTCATTTTGGTTAGGGTTTGCGTTTTTTTTTTTTTTTTTTTGAGAAACGATTATGATTTCTTGATTTCTTTGTTTAATTATTTTTTATTTGTCATTTTCTGATGCTTATATTTGTGTTTGGTTTGAATATCGACAGGGGTTTATTGTGAAGATCAGAGAATTTGGTATGATTTATCGTGTTTGATTGTTTCACTAATTTGTTTTCTGTAGATTCCTGGTGATTGTCTAGTCTTCTAGAGAGAGAAATAAAGCCAGTAAAATCGTAAGAAGTCAGATAAGAACTTTAAAACATGCGCATTACGCATATGATGCTCGTGTTTCTATTGGCGGAATCTTTTAGGTAAAGCTTTTTGATTTTCTTTTTCTTTCCTACCATGTTTTGGGTAAGAATTCGTTTATCTATTATTATTATTATTATTTTACCTTATCATAAACATGGATTTTAATAAGTTAATAAACTATTTATTTTTCTTTTGTGGAATTATGATAAACAGGAAGTTCAGACTATATTTATTTTTTGATTTTTTGATTTATTTTTGATTTTTTAAATTTCATCAGTTTTGTAGGTTCTAGAATCTAGAGTTCAAGCTTTCTGAGTTCTTATAACATGGCGTCCTTTTTTTTTTAAAGTATCTGAATATTTATTTAAAGTTCGATTCTTCACGTGCTTTCTGCATTAGATATTAGAGAGGAGAAGCTGTTGATTGGAAATTAAAGAGCTAGAGTCGACTTACATCAGTTTCGATTCTACATCTATTATGTAAACTTATTGAACGGTATTACTAACTTTTAGTTTTCTGATCTAAATTTTGAAGTTTATTTTTTATTTTTCTTTTTTGAATTTAGAATAATATATATTTTTTCTTTTGCTATCTTTGAATTTATTGGTTGCAACTTCAAAGTTTTATATCGTGAGATAATTCAAGTTGAAGAGATGCTTTCGTAGTTTATATTAATTATGATTTTTCTTCATTTCCATAATAATACTTATTCTTAGATTTTTCATTGTATTTCAGCCCTTTGTTTGTTTATTTGGAAACTTCTATCAGTAGAATGGTGGATTTAAGGCATTTGCATAATTGCATCTGTGTGCCGTGTTTTTTCGAATGTTCTTTGTTGACCACAAAATCTGGTTGGACCTTGGATCAACACGTCTCAGCTCCTCCCTCTTGAACACGTAGATCTCCTGCGCATTAGGACAAACAATCAGCTTGCAAAGGGGGCCAAGGTGGCTCCCGTTTGCACTCCGATGCTTAAGTCAGTACTCATTTCAAGCAAATATAAATTGGGTGCGGGAAATATAAGTGTGTAAAAGAGAGAAAATGAAGTGAGTGTAAAATATTGAGTTGGAGTATTGAATTACCCACCTTTTCCTTGAAGGCAAGTGTGTTCTATTTATAGAATGAGTAATTCTCTTAGATTGTGACACGTGTTTTTCTTTACACATGGCAAGATCCTAACCATTCATGAGGTAAACCATTTCTTTGGTTATAATCATTACTACATGTCATAAGGTTAAAGCAACCATCAAATCCCTTTAAAGATGTTGTCACATCAAGCTATATTGTCACCTTTCCAGGGTACTCACTTGGGCTTAGCAGTACCTCGGCATAAGGGTACCTCGACATAGCATCATCCCGGCATAGGGATATCTCGGCATAGGATCACCCCGACAAAGGGTACCTTGGCATAGCATCACCCCGGCATAGCATCACATCGGCATAGGGGTACCACGGCATGTAAATGTCCAGCAAGTTTGGTATCCAAAGTTTGTCCTGTGGGTCATAATTAGGTGAATGGATATTTTGTGGATCCCCTGGTGGGCCCATATGGATGACGTGTCATGTAAAATTAGTCATGGTCGTAACATTCTTTGTTTTTGTTCATTTTGATGTTCTAATTCTTTGCTTTCAAATAGTCTTTTTAGTAGGACTCTTAATCATTCATCCTCAGATTTCAATAGTTTGCTATTGGAAATTAGCAGGTGGAAGACTTCGAATAATCAAAGTCAGGGAAAATTGGTGATAGACTTCAGAAGTCAAGGAAGTATTCATCTTCTACGATGATTCGTGTAGAAAACTGGTGATAGTAGTTCCTTTTTGTACGATCGATAGTCTGCTAGAGATACTGTTGCAGTGTAGAGGGATAATAAATGTCAAAAATTAGATGTGCAATCAAATAGGTGAAAAATTATTGTTTCAAATTTTGTTTTAATGAAGGAGAACAAAGTATCGGTGTATTTGTTTTGTATAAATATATGTGATTTAATTTTATTTAAAATACTTGCACTTTATTTTGAGTAGTTGATTTATTTATAATACACGTGTTTCATATTTTACATATTACGTATATGTTTAAGAAATTTGTTGATTATCAGTGGAAATATCTATATTGATTTGCGAAAAATAAAAAAAATGTAAAAGATCAACGCAACACTAAAATGAGTGTTGCCAAAAGTATCAATCGCAACGCCCAGTGAGTGTTGCCAAAAGTATCAACGGAAACGTTCAGTGAACTTTGCCAAAAGTATCTACAGCAACACGCAAAAAATGTTGCTAAAAGTATTTACCGCAACACGCAAAGAACGTTGCTAAAGGTCTACCGCAACATGCGTTGAACGTTGCCAAAAGTATCAACTGCAACACGCAATGAACGCTGCCAAAGGTCTACCGGAACGCGTATTGAACGTTGCTAAAGGTTACAGCAACGCGCAATTCAACATTTTGCAGTACGCAATGAACGTTACCGTATCCTTTCCCTCTAAGGCAACACTGCGATTCGCAATATGCACACGAATGCTGCAAAAACCCTTTTGCAACTTTTTTTTGCGCGTTGCCGTAGCCTATTTTTGTTGTAGTGATAATTTAAAACTTTAAGTTACATCATAGGGACATATGTCCCTCTATCATTGTCTTACTTCACATGTCTTCACATAAGGCTATCTGTCTTTGGCACGTTACATCCTCAAAGTTGATTCTAGCTATCCTTCATTTTTGTTGACATGTGCTCCTTTCAAAAAGTAGATTTCATCATCTTTGTCTGCATGCTGGGCGATTTCTGACAATACATGACTCTTATATTGTTGTTGGACTTCCATTAATTTGATGAGTGTCAAACTTGTCAATATATTCCTACAAAATTGTTGATTTTTTTTCCTCCATTTGTGAGAGGATCCATCCTTCATACTGACATAAAAATTTGAATTTTTTCTCATACAAATTTTTGCAATGTTATGAAAGGACTTTTATCTTCAACACTCTTCGGGATTTGAACCATGATCTTGTAATATTTGGTAAATGCTTGGTATTCTATCCAACTTCAATTTGAAATCTCGTGCAACATATCCAATTGTTATAATATGTTTAGCAGGTAATATATACTTCCATCAATTTCAGGACTGATTGAATAAAATTCTAAATATATCGATCTTCCTTGAACAAATTTTTAAATCTCACATTTTAATAAATCATCAAATTTTTCGATTCCTTTTAGGTCTTTTGCGGGGTAAATAAGATCTAAAAATCCATAATCTGTTGCCATTTTTGTCATGTTAAGACCACCTCCCTTGGTAACAATTAATCAAGGATAAGTATGATCTTCAGATGCAATGAAGTAACAATCACATTACTAGAGTTCATATATGATTTTAGCAAAATTCTTATACTCTTCTTCTCTTGGTAAAAAAGGGGAATCATCATTTTGTTCATCGGTTCGAATGTTGATCACTCTTGTATGTTCATCGCTAGTTTTTATTGTCACCTTTCAGAGACTTGGTTCATCCCTCTTGATTTTGGGTCCACTACTGCTTCGTTCCAGCTGTGTACCTGTTTGTATATTTGGTAAAACCTATTTGGTATTTAACGACTCGAAATTGTGATTCAATTTCACTAATTGTGTCGCTCAATTATTTGGTATAATTGGCATGGGAGATAGATGGCTCCATTAACAATTTAAGATTTTGTTGGAGACTTTCTACCATTGGCTCTATTCCATCTTTTATATCATCATCTTCCTCAATGAGAAAGTTCATTCGCACTCTGACATCTATCAAATTTTGTTTGATATTATCCATCAACAAATTCTATGTTTATGCTCAGAAAATCTGCAAGATAGTTATTAACACCTTTAATATGAACTATATCAAAATTATAAAATGTCAAATAGGCTTGTCATTTATGAAGTCTCCTATATTGAGGTTCTGATGGCGATTTATTTTTGACTAATCATATAACTTGAGAATTGCCAGTTTTAATAATGAATTTTTTAGATAATAGAACTAATGAAAACTTTTTTACTCCTCTAATAATTGCTAATAATTATTTTTCATGAGTGATATAATTTATTTCCACTTGATTAAATGTCCCACTAGTATATCTGCATATTTCATTCAAATCTGTTTTTAATATTACTGCTCAATATTTATCTGAGGTATCAATATTAATAACTAAATTATCTTTTTCATCTGGTAATCTTAATTTTGGTAAATTTTTACATTTTTCTATAAGTGATTTAACAATTTTTGTGTGTTCATCATTCCATCATTTAGTATTTTTTTACTAAGTAAAATCTTGATTTTATGTCTCTTTTTTGAAAGAGTTTCAAAATCCTTTTGCATAATTTAAACAATCTAAAAACTTTTGTATTTATTCTTTTCATTCTAATTTACCTGGGAAATTCTCTATCTTTTTAGATATATGGGTTTGCAATTTTATTCCTTTTCCATCTATTGATAATCTAAGAAGTCAATTTCTTATTTTTCTATTATAACTTTCTTTTTTGAAAGAATAATTCCTTCTTTTTTTACATTCATTTATAAATTTTATTAAATGATTTCTAAGTTCTTCTTTATTATTAGAGCATATTAATATATCATCAAAATAAACAATTCAAAATTCATTGAATTTTCAAAATATGTTGTCCATTTTGTTATATTTGTGGTGCATTTTTTAAACCAATTGGCATAGCCATCCTTTCAAACTTACCTTGAGGTGTACTAAATGTTGTATATTGTATATTATCTTATTCCATTTTAATTTTCCAAAATCCTAATTTACAATCAAATTTAGAATATTATTTCCCTTTTGCAAAATTTATTAATACTTCTTTATTTAGTAAAAGTATCCATCAAATTTGGTATATTTGTTTAATTCTTTATAATTTATCATCATTCTAGCATTTCCTCTTATTTGTTCAGAATGTTTAATTACCATAAATGTTGGACTACTAAGGGGTCCATTTCTAGGTCTAATAAGCTTTTGATCAAGCAATTCTTTTATTTGGATTTTAAAATCTTGTGAGTCTTGTATAGTAAAAAGCATTAGTCTGACTCTTATAATAACATTTTCTGTTAATTTTATCTTTGCTCTAAGGTGATGTGATTTTCAAAATAATAACGGATTTTCTCCATAATTTTTTTTCAATTGTTCAATTATTTATTATTTACTTATTTCTACTTCCATTTTTAGCGCTCTTTTATAACTTATGCTTTTATTTTTTATTTCATTTTGTATAACTGATTTTTTTCTCTCATCTATCTCAACACTGGGCTGGCTGAACTCTGTAGGGTTTAAATTCTCTTCGTATTTTTAATAAATGTGCACAAGGTGTTTGTAACATTATCATATAATTATTTTGTTTGTAATATTAAAATTGTTGGATAAAGTCATTTCCTAGTAATATATCACATTCTAATTTATCATAACTATATATTTTATTTATTACAATTTGTTTACTTCCAAGTATTATATCAACTTTATTAGCACTATTAATTATTTGGGTACTTTCTCCTGTTACTCCTGTTATTTTTATATTACTGGTTGTATTTTATGATTTAATTAAGAAACTTTTCACTTCTTGTATCAATTAATGCACATGTTGTTATATTTGTCTACAATGATAACTTGTATATAAACGGCTAATGAAAAGTTTATTTGGTTATTCATAGCCATGTCAACGAGCCGAGTCGAGCCGGCTTGCGAGCCGAAGATCAAGGCTCGAACTTGGCTCGAGCTTTTTGGGGTCGAGCTTTTTTTGGCCCGAGCCGAGCTGAGCTAAAGCTCGTCCCCAAAAATAAAGCTCGACTCGAGCTTTAGCTCGAGCTTTTTCCGAGCCGAGCCGAGCCAAGTCCCGGGCTTTTACTTTTTTCCTTATTTTTATAGCAAAAATTCATAAATTTTTTATTGAAAATGTGTATATATAACAAGTTGAACCGAACTCGTGGTCGAAATTCATTGTTCAAGCTCCCATCGAGCTTTTTTAGAGGGCTTTTTTTTGGCTAGAGCCGAGCCGAGCCGAGCCAAAGCCCGTCTCTCAAAAAAAAGCTCTGCTCGAAATCTCGAGCTGCGAGCCGAGCTTAGCCCGAGCTTTTTCCGAGCCGAGCCCGAGCGGCCCGAGCCGACGAGCCGTTTTGCCATCCCTAGTTATTCATTCAGCTTCTCTACATAATATAGTTTGGCTATATATATATAACATGGTACCAAAAGATTAATTCCTCCCATTTTTATTGATAGACTTCTAGTTCAGTAGTTTGTAATTGTCCATCAAGATTTATATATCTATATGGTTTAGTTCTATGGGTTATTAATCATTTATTCTAGTTTGAAGTTATATGACATTCACTAGCTCCTGTATCTATCAATATATTTGATCCTTTAACACGTTCTTTTCCATTGAAATATTCTCTTTCTATCTTCATATTTTTAGCATTTTTATGAAGTTTTATTTCTTTTGTATTACTAGTTTCTCCAAAAAAATTTCTATTAGGGTATTCTTCATCTCTCAATTCTATTATTTCGGGTTTATTTTTTGTTATACAAAGTTCATAATCTTCTAAGACTAAATTTATCTATTTATTTGGTTCCACATTTTTACTAATATGTTTGCATTCTTAGGGAACTTCAATTTATGGTTTTTTAGAGTAAATATTTCCATAATTAAAATTGGTAATTGTCTATAATGTTCTATATTCTATAGTCATAATTTGATTTCCTGATTGCATTAAATCATTTCTGTGTAACTTGAAATGTAAACATAAGACTTCGTTAAAGTTTCTATCTTTTAATGAAGGGTTAATAGCACAAAATGTCCCAACGTTTGACATGTATTGTGCAAAACGTCCCAACGTTTTGATTTTTGACGCTAAACATCCAAACCTTTACAATTTTTGGTAGAAGACATCATTTCTGTCAATTTTAACCCCATTTCACCGTTAACTTCAAATTGAACAGTAAATGTCAATTTTCGTCCAAAAAAAAAAGCAGCCCATTCATAGTTGGGTAATTGGCACAAAACGTCTCTATGTTTGACACTTATTGTGGAAAAACGTCCCTACGTTTATTTTTTTTTGCGAATAACGCCCCTACCTTTAAATTTTCTTGTTCATTAGTCCCCAAATTTTACTTTTCTTTCAATTTAGTCATTCCGTATTTTATTTAAAGGTAATTGTCTTCAAACGTGTATAACTTTTGATCTACAACTTCGAATTGCACTCCGTTTTTTGCGTTGAACTCCAAATTCAACCATCTTTCTTATGATGTATCATGTACTCATTTATTAAACATTTCGTTTTGACTTTTGTATAGTAGATACTTATTTTGTTAGGGCATAATTGATTGACGTAAATTGATTTCTGTAAATTTTATTGAAACGGTGAAATTTTAATTTTAGTGTGTGTTCGGCGGCCAGCGGAATTTATAAATTAGATTTATTTGACTTTGTAATCTTTTTAAGGTAAAATATTTGGTTAAAAATTGGTATGTTTAGCCCCTGTTTGAGCCATGTTATAATCTCTAATAACTTTCTGAATAACACACAATCTCTCTCTTCAAATCACTTTTTAAAAATTGGAGAAAGAAATTGTGTGTTGTTCAGAAAGTTATTAGAGATTATAACATGGCTCAAACATGGGCTAAACATACCAATTTTTAATCAAATATTTTATCTTAAAAAGATTACAAAGTCAAATAAATCCAATTTATAAATTCCGCTGGCCGCCGAATACACACTAAAATTAAAATTTCACTGTTTCAATAAAATTTACAGAAATCAATTTACGTCAATCAATTATGCCCTAACAAAATAAGTATCTACTATACAAAAGTCAAAACGAAATGTTTAATAAATGAGCACATGATACATCATAAGAAAGATGGTTGAATTTGGAGTTCAACGCAAAAAACGGAGTGCAATTCGGAGTTGTAGATCAAAAGTTATACACGTTTGAAGACAATTACCTTTAAATAAAATACGGAATGACTAAATTGAAAGAAAAGTAAAATTTGGGGACTAATGAACAAGAAAATTTAAAGGTAGGGACGTTATTCGCCAAAAAAATAAACGTAGGGACGTTTTTCCACAATAAGTGTCAAACATAGGGACGTTTTGTGCCAATTACCCAACTATGAATGGGCTGCTTTTTTTTTGGACGAAAATGCCCTTGACATTTACTGTTCAATTTGAAGTTAACGGTGAAATGGGGTTAAAATTGACAGAAAGGATGTCTTCTACCAAAAATTGTAAAGGTTGGGATGTTTAGCGTCAAAAATCAAAACGTTGGGACGTTTTGCACAATACATGTCAAACGTTGGGACGTTTTGTGCTATTAACCCTTTAATGAAACACAATATTTTGGATAACGTGTAAATTTTACTTTCTGATGTGCAAGGTTTCATTCTATTTTTCCTAAATGACTATCTTTCAAATTTATTATTCTTCCTTTATATAGATTTACAGTTAAAGGTGAATCTATCCATTCTCTAAATAAAGATTTAAACATTATTTGTATCCCTGTTAAATAAAAATATTGAATCTTTTCACTTTGTTTTTTTATTAATCTTTGTTAATAATTTTGTGATTATATTTTTCGTTAAAAGATTTAATTTATGTATTCCTTGAGTTGTTCTAACATTTATTACTTTTTCAATTTTATGATATTCATTTATTGCTATCCATTCTCTTCTTCATATTCTTGTACATCTATATTATTATTATTTTTCTTCTATTTCTTTATTCAGATTTTGATTCATTACTTTCTGAATCTATTTCACTTATATATACTTCTTGATCATGATATTCTTCAATATCAGATATTTCATTTAATTCACTTTCCATTTCTTGATTTTTTTTTTTTTTTGCAATATCTTGACTTTTTTCTTAATACGATCAGGGTTTATATGTCCTATTTCTCCACAATTCCAACACTTACATTGGCTTTTATCTTTTTTTTATAAGGTTTATTTTTCTATGTTTTATTTGGATTATATTTTTTTATAATATCTTCTCCTAGGTTTTAAATATTTCTTTCTAAAATTTCTGAATATTTTGAACTTTCTATTTTTATATTTTCTTTTAGTATTTCTTCTTTTAGAATTACATTCTCATTGTATAGGTTTTTTCATATCTTCACAACATATTCTAGTCAATTTTCCTGATTTTTCAATAATTGTCTTTGTTGACATATATATGCTAATCTTTCAAATAGAAATTTTATCCTTAATTCTGGAGTTCTAGGTATTACAGGGTTGTCTCTAACAAATTTTTCAAAATTTATCTTAAAATATATTTCCTATGAATCTGGTAATTTATTATAATACATATATTTGTATACTTCTTGATTTTCATTGCTATAAAATTGAACATAATAGTAATTTTTAAATTCACAGGTGTTTTCTTTAATTTTACATATATATCACAAATTGTTAAATTTATTAATTTGACTCTTGTATTTTCTGTTTCCTTTATTAATTCTTCTTCGGCATTACTTATCCAACTTTCTCCTATAAATTCAACTGCTATGTATTGTACTAATCTTTATGTATTGTACTTTTTTTTGTATACTTTCTCTATTTGATTTATTATTTCTATTTGAACATTTCTTCTTATTAATTTTTTTGTATCAATACTTATTCCTTTCCACCAATTTCTAACATTTCCTTTAAATGATGCAACTAAGAAATCTATTCTTCTTTCAGTACTTTCCATGTATAATCTTTATTATATAAATAGAATATTATCATTGAATCTGCCCAAGTTAATAAGGCTTTATTAGTATCTATTTTACAATCTAAATCTAATTTTGTTCTTCCATGATTAATAGGTTTATCATAATTATCATTTGGTTCAAATCTATCTCTGTATTTATTTCCTTTACATGGTTGTCTATCTCTAATCCTGTCATAATATTGTCTATGCGATTTACTATATAAAGGTGCATAACTTTCATCTAGATCTGGTAATTCTCCTTTAGAGGTTCCTATTGTAATCGGATTAGATGCTCCTCCAGTGTTCATTAAAACTTGGTATTCATTTAAATTATCTAGGCTTAATTGGTCAAAATTTTCTATAAACAAGTTTAATTCTTCATTTATCTTTATCTTGTTTTTCTTCAGTTTTTTATTCGACTTTTAATTTTCCTAAAGTTTTTTCTATGGATTTTTTTAACTCTAGTTCTTCTTATAGTATCTTTGGTAATATTTTTTTTTCTAAATTCATCATCCATACTTTCTGCTTTTATTACAATTTTTCCTTGTTTAATGTGTTTCTTTCCTATTCTAGATATCTTTTTTAATATAAGTTTTTTTTGTCTATTTTGTTATCCTTATCTTATTATTTTCCTTAAATTCTCTAATTTCAAGTTTTAGTATATTTATGTCATTTTTTGCTTTTTTTAATTCATTTTTAACTTCTTGAACATCACTTATTAATGAATTTATTAATATTTTTAGATTTTCAATATATTGACTTATTGACATTTAAACTTTTGGCTTAGTAGTTTGAGATTTTTCTACTTTGAATAATCTGTTATACATATTATTTATTTTTATTTTTAATTTTTTGATTATTTCTTCCATTGATATGATTATTTCATTATCATCTTTTCTTATGTTTTTCATTTAAATTTTCTATTTTTTCTATAATCATTTCTATTTTATCTTGATTAATCAGTTCTCCTAATTTTAGTTGAAATTCTTTTAAAATCTCTTCATCTATGTTCTTCACATCTCCTATCATGTCTTTTAATTCTTTTAATTGTATTGTTAATTTATTTTGGATGCCTTGTAATTTTTCTTTAACATTTTTATCATGAATATTTAATTGTTGTAATTCTTCGATGGCTATTCTATCTTGTTGATTTATATTTTTATATGTTTTCCATAAAAATGCACTTATCTAATTTAATTGCATATTGAGAAATTCATCAGATTCTCCCCATGAGCTTAATGGTTGGAACATGGTTGCATTGGCTCCTCTTATTTGATAAGATCCTATTGGAAGGTTAAGATTTTCTATTATTTGTTTTTCGAATTTTATTTCTGAAAATTCTGTCATTAGTATCTTCCTTTAATATGTTTTATTTCTAAAATAAGTTTTGATTCGTATTTTACTTCTTTATATATCATTATTTGATATTCACAAAATTCTTCTATTGATCTTAGCATTAGTTTTTGTTGTGCTCTAAAATATTTTGTATAATCTTCCATTTTTCTTTTTTTATCATATTTTTCTTTATTAATTTTCATTTTGTTATTAAGAATCATTTATATTTTAGGTAATTGTTTCTAGATTTTATTATAAAATTCTCTATTTTTCTCTAATGATTTTAATCTTAAAATTTCTTCTCATTTTACATTTCTTTCTTCTCGAATCATATCCATTAAATTTCTTCTTTGTTCAATTATTAAATGTAATTTTTCATTTGTTGTTATGTCTAAGTATTTGGTTAATAAAGGATCTGCTTTATGATATTCCATTTATATATTATTTATATAATTCTTCAAAAATATATTTATGTATTAAATCTACTAATTCTGTCATTATAAAATCTTTTTTTATTATACTGAAATTTATTAGATCATATCTATCTCTTCTTACTTCTTTATCTAAGCCTTTTAATGCACTCAAGATTTCTACTTCATAATTGTCAGGTAGTCTTAAAGTATGTGAAATTATAAACCTTGGTCTATGTATTCAATATTTATTTTTATATTTTGATATATGCCATTTATTTTTTAGATCTGTCATATGACTTTGATATCAACAAAAGAGTGCTAATGTGAGCGAACAAAAATCAAATAAAATCATATATTATATCAAAGTTGCAAACTAAAAGCATTTTAAAATAATATTTTGAGGAATTGTATGATAAATTATGTAAAAGGAGTATTTTGGTAAATTTGCATCATCTGTAACCCTGTTGGTACATTTCTTCTGTACAAATTGGTTTATTCCTTTCCCATCACGTGTCTAATGATTAACAAAGCATTATTATTTTAATTACAATAAATTATAGATTATTAGATCTCATTTGTTTGGTAGCAGACTTAAAAATTAATATTCCTAAAAGTCATTCGTATTTTTTCCTATTTTTTAATAACACAAGATCTTCGTAAAAATACTTTTCTCTTCAAATAACTTTACAATGTTCCTATTTGCTTAGGATCAAAATTTAGATTGTAGCCCATTTTTGGTCCTCATTTTTTTAAAACAAAATTTATTCAACGCTTAATCTCAGTCATTTATCTTAGTCAAGCCTACTATTTTTAACTTTTCAAACATTCTCCAAAAAATGCAATTCTGAACCACAATATTCACAAAATAAAGGGGGCTAAACACACACTTAATCTAAATCAAATTCAAAATTAAATATTAACCATATATTTTATGATGGTCACAATTTTTTAAACTATACACTGCATCAATTCTTATAAAAATTTACTATAATAATGATTTGAATACAAACAAACGGAGTGACTATTCGAGCCATTAATTAATTCATTAATTAATTACATCTGACAAGATCACGATTGACTAAAATAGTTTTAAAATGATTATATAGTCAGAGCCTATAAATCGCATTTCATGTCACAATCAATCATTAATTGGAAAAATAATAAAATAGGAATAATCTGTCTAAAGTTGGGTGGGTGGCTGAATTTTCTTGGAACAATAATTATGTAAAAAAAATAAAAAATAAAATAAATTTGAGATATGAAAATGAGACAATGTCGGCGTGATGCCTCTTTGTTAGATGATGAAAATGTGTCAAGGTGATGAAGCACGTGACTGATCTCTTCATCACTCAATGTCGAAACTTCAACTCATAATGTCAGATTCTCGTCCCAAAAATGTCCATATAAAATACGTGTGTAAGCGTAGTGTTGTGCCATTAGCGTGCTTGTGGAAGCGAAAGTAAGTAATTATTGAGTAATTCTAGATAGACATTAAGAAGAGACATTTTTAGGTGACATTGTGAAGTGACATACATTCATTGGATAATGATTATAACTACCCCCATCGAATGTCTCTTATTATTGTATCCCTAGAATTATTGGTAACCATTAAACATGGTTTTTGAAAAATTAAAAAGTTAGAGCTTGTTTGGTTTTCATCCAAATTTTCTCGTGTTTCTACAGTACTCAATCTCAACCATTCATGAAAAGTCAAACCCACAATATTTGACTTTTCAACCAACTTTCAATAATCCATTTTCCTAAAAATTACCATTCATTTCAAAAAACTCATTTTAACTAAAATCAAACACACACTTATTGTTGAGATTAAGAAATTATTTCTTTTTTGCATGTTTGGGAAAAAAATTGAATGATTTATTTATTTAGAAGTCAAAACTATTACACGCCCTTATTGCCCCTTTTTTTGTTTTTAGCTTTTGTTTTTGTAGAAAACCTCACTAAAAAAAATTAATTTTTTTGTTTGGAAACAAAATTTTTAGGAAGTCATTGGACCAATTTTTTTTTTTTTTTATAAAAACTCTTCTAACTAGTGGAAGCATTTTTAAAAAATATCAAATGGATAAAAAATAATTTTTGCAGTTATTGCTTTCTGAAAAGCCATCTCTACATGCTCTTAAATACTTTTTAAAAAAATGAAAAAATTGCATTTAGCCTCTATTTGGAAATTTTTTTTTATTTATAAATAAATAATGTAATATTTTGAGGTAACATATATGCTTTAAAAGTGACTAGAAAAAAGTTTGCGCTTAAAAAGTAATTTGAGAAAATATGTTATTTATAAACAAATTTTACCAAACCTAGGTTAAATATAGCGGAATTTCTTATAAATAACACTCTATTTGGCAACACTGTAACATTTATAAATTGAGTTTTTACATTTTTGAAGTAAAACGTGCGGTCAAAAAGTGAAGAAAGAAAATTTGAGGTTAAAAGGTTGTTTAGGAAATTACGTTATTGATAATTGTTTCAGGCTCTGTTAGGTAAACCATAACAATTGTAAATTGATTTATTTATATTTTTGAGATAAAATGTATGATTGAAAAGTGGAGAAAAAATATGTATGATTAAAAGTAATTTGAGAAATTGTATTGTTTATAAATTGATTTATATATTATAATGATTATATTAAAGAATGGAGGTTTATATAAATCTATTAAAAATAATGATATTCATAGTGAAAACTATCGGTAATCAGTACACATGTCATTACGTGTATGGTGAATGGTGATTTTAGGGTGACTATGGAAACTCACTCAATGGTCCAGCCGGGAAATCTGTTCATTAATTCAGCATTAAATTATTCCTTGGGGCTATCTTCATGTCGTTCATATTTAGAAATTTATAACTATCCATGATTACTTAAAATCAAGTAAATTGATAATTAATATTTGTCACTTTTTCAATACCACGAATTAAATAAAAAAAATAAAAAAACACGGGACATACATATTCCAGTCTGATACGTTTCTATCAATGAATGAATCAAAAACCAAAACGGACCCAAACGCAATAGGCCAAATCCTACAAAGACGTGAGCAATGACTCGATTTACCCCCCCCCCCACCCCACCCACCCACTCACACCACCTCCCCTGATACATACGTACAACATTCACATGCTGCACTCAGTAATTATGTGTAAGAAAAACTTGGATTTCTGATTGATTTTGTGGAGAAGAACTATTCGTATTCCAGATTCATTTCTTTGTGCTTTTCTACCTAGTTTTGGGCCATTGGCGACAATCGTGAGACTTTCTCTGGTTTGTCACATCACATTATCTTTTCTCTTGGGAATTTTATTTTATCCATATTTTATGAATTTTCTACATCATGGCTACAGCTGATTTTTTTTTTTTTTCTGATTTGGAAACATTTTTTTTTTTTTTTTCTGATTTGGAAACATGTTAATGTTTGAGTTTTGCTTAATTAATACTGTATGCACCAAATTTTCTACTGCGTTTTGATATTTTCATTTTTTCTCATTTCGTAATTTAGAATCAAATCGTTGTACATTCTTTACACGGAAATTACACGTACCCAAGACAAGGGTGGTTGACAGTGTGCTGATATCTATCATTTATTATTCAAAACTACTTTTGTAACTTTCTCATGAGATGTGATCAATTCAAGGGATATCAGGTGCTTGCCAAGAATTCAAGGCAAATAGACTTCTAGTGCATTTGATACGCGTCAAGTTCCATGGAAAATCATATTTTTCATTTGATTTTCTAACTTTGCGTTGTTTGGTTGTCTAAGTTTTCCATGGAATTCATTTTTCCACTTGCCTCGAAATTCGGTATTTTCCTTGTTTTGAATGAATTCATTTTCCAAGAGGGGAGGAGGTTTTATTTTTCATGGAAAATCTTATACCGTTTTCATTACGTTTAATCATTTTTGTTATTGTTAATTAATTTATTTTTTTTCTAAAAATTAACATTATTATTATCAAGTACAAATGTGTGAAAAAATAAAAATAATTTTTTTTTATTAAAATAGATCATATTTACTTTATTTTCCACGAAAAATAATGTTAATCAAACAACAAAAGTTGAAAAATTCTCTACTTTTTCCACCTAGAAAATTAAACCAATCAAACACATTAAACTTCCAATTCCCAGGAATTCAATTCCCTGTAATTCATTTTCTTTCCACCCAAATTCCACCATCGCTATCAAACGCAGCCTTCATTTCTTTTTTCCGTGAATTGAAATCACGATGTACTTGTTTTTCTTTTGGGTAATTATATTACCACCCCAAAATTTATTTACTAAACCACATTATAATCACACCACAATTAAAATATATTTTCAATAAATACACCACAACAAATTTACAATAATACTCCTAATCCTATAAAAACTTTAAAATATATATATATATATATATATATATATATATATATATATATATATATATTAGTGTGGTGTACTAATCATCCCAAATTCCCAATATTTCTCCCATTTTTCCTCATCATTGCCACTCATTGTTTCCTTAATTGCAATTAATTAGGTTCATATTTCGATGTTACACATTTTTTAATTGATGTTTGATGGATAATTGAAACAATAAGATATTCAATTTCATATAAAAATAGTAGGCGGTTGACTTCTAAATACTTGATAAACATATATATATATATATTTTTAAATACAAGATGCAATTAGAAATTAGAATCACTATTTTTTTTTTAATACTAGATGCAACTGAAAACACAATAGGCAGAATGCAGTATGAACATGCAAATATATGTCATTGAAAAATCATAGAATTCGAAAACTGAATATAAAATTTAATTGAAAATCAAATATAATTAAATAACTAAAATCCTAGGTGACATCAAAATATAGGGAACCTTAAACAATAAAAATCTTTCGCTAACCTAAAGTCCTAAGCTTTAACTTATATTAATGTTTGCATGATGTTATTATTGAAAACTCATATGAAATTATTGTATTAACATCTATTCAATTAACTTGGTATTGAAAAGCAAAAATATAAAATAACAAGAAGAACAAGATGATTTAGAAAAATAAATATAGAGAAGATAAGAGAACATTTGAAAGATGTGATGTATATAAAAATTATTTTTAGTGAGATAATATTAAAAGGATATTTATATAATTTTATTTATGTCTATTTTTTTAAATAAAGAAAATACTTTAAATTGCGGTGTAAAAAATAAATTTTGTGGTGGCAATATAGCCACCCTAAATATAAAGAAGAAAAGAAAAGAAATTTATTTGAAAGATTGTGGTGTATGTAAAAATAGTGAGAGAAAAATAAAAGGATATTTTTGTAATTTCTTTTATGTCTATTTTAGTCAATAAGAAATCTCTTAAAAATGTGGTGTAAGAATTAAGTTTTGTGGTGGCAATATAGCCACCCTTTTCTTTTTTCTTTTTTAAGGATTATGATGGTTTGAGAATGACTATATGTAGGGCTGTTAATGGATTGGATTTTAATTCGAACTCAATCCGAAATTCGATGAAATTAACGAGAGATGGATTTAGGGTTAAGCAAACAAATACACAACTTTAAGGATCTATTTTTTTAAATATTAGATATTTGGAAATATATTTTGACAATATAAAACATATTCCTAAAATTAGGTAATAGTTGCATTCAAAGCAAAAACAGGCAATCGTTTGTTAGGAATGAGCCCTGCCTTCAAAGGAAAACTTCTGCGGCCTGTCATTGAAGTGGGCTGCTTCTTCAAACTCTATGGTAGTAGTATCACTTCCAAGGTGGCGTAATCCTGAGCCTCAACCTTTTCAAATTCCACACGTTTCGATTAAATGCTCTGAAATTAATGTAGGACAGAATCGAGGCAAAATTAGACAAAATTTAGTTTATTTCAAATTCTTGTTATTTAGTTGAATTGTAATAGGTTTTATGTTTTTCTAGATGATTTAAAATATATTTCTTTGTTTATTTTAATTAATCTAG
Organism: Ligustrum vulgare; assembly: GCA_963555705.1. NCBI lineage: Eukaryota > Viridiplantae > Streptophyta > Magnoliopsida > Lamiales > Oleaceae > Ligustrum > Ligustrum vulgare. Next base: position 43,745,621 of record OY743172.1, on the reverse strand, counting down.
ATTAGGTTTTATGTTTTTCTATTTTATTTAGAATAAGTTTCTTTGTTTTATGACCCTATAAATAGAGGGTTAATTCATTATTTTTATTCATTCGGATTATTAATAAAATTCTTGAGATTTCTTCTCAATTTGCTTGGTGGATTCCAAGTTCTATCTTTTAGGAATTCTGTTTGAAATTCCTTGCTTACTTCCGTCCTGCGTCAAGTGGTATCAGAGCGAGGATTTGCCTTGTTCAATGACCAACAACGAAGTCGGAAGAGTCCCTCGCGACGTTGGTCGCAGGAAATGTGATGCAGATATATGGGCAGTAATTAACGAGCAGTAGCAAAAGATTGAGAGGTTGGAGGGCATGCTACAACAACTGTTGGAGTGTCAACCCAACCCCCAACGCACCTGTTGATAACGCTCCTGCCCCTGCCAACCGAGATGGAGTTGAGGGAGTTTCCCTTGGCCGTCCTGGAGGAGAGCGTAACCCTAGGGCCGCTAGGGATGTGCAGTATGGCGATACTAGTGATGAAGATTCTGAGGAGGACTTCGTGAATGAACCAGGGAATCGACAGCAGAATCGGAACCAGTCTGGTTATAAGATCCGCTCGGACATTCCATTATTCCATGGAAAATTACAGATCAAGGAGAATCCATTTGCCAAACCAACAACAGTAATTTGTTATCGTTGCAACAAGCCAGAGCATCAATCCAATGTATGCTTGGAATGTAAGTGAGTTAATGTAGTGGAGGCAGAGGACGATGAGGAAAAAGAGGGTGTTAGTGGCAGGAAGAACGTTCAAGAGAAGAATGTGGATTTTATTTATGGGGATGAAATCAAAGAATACATCATTAAAAAAGTAGAAGATTGTATTGTGAAGGATAAAATTAAAAAGTTAAAAATCGAAGAAACAATTTTGGTGGCTTGCTTACATGCTAAACACGTAAGCTATTATGTCTTAAAGGAACAACCCGGAAATGATGATGATTCATTCATGAAACCACAGTTTATTGGAATGCTAATCCTCGGGTTTGAAACATTTAGATTCAAAGGAGCAAGACATCGCCAATGGCTAATAGCTTGGAAATTTTCGAGTTCAAATTATAACTCGGGGTTGAGTTATTTGGAGGTGGAAGGGTCTAATGTAGGACAGAATCGAGGCAAAATTAGACAAAATTTAGTTTATTTCAATTTCTTGTTATTTAGTTGAATTAGAATAGGTTTTATGTTTTTCTAGATGATTTATAATATATTTCTTTGTTTATTTTAGTTAATCTAGAATATGTTTTATGTATTTCTATTTTATTTAGAATATGTTTCTTTGTTTTATGACCCTATAAATAGAGGGTTAATTCATTGTTTTTATTCATTCAGATTATTAATAAAATTCTTGAGATTTCTTCTCAATTTGCTTGGTGGATTCCAAGTTCTATCTTTTAGAAATTTCGTTTGAAATTCCTTGCTTGCTTCCGTCCTGCGTCAGAAATAGAGATTTTTGCTCAAAATTCAGAATCGAAATTAAATCAACTTGCTTCTACAAGAGGAATGATTTCAAAACCTTGTGCTATGATATAATGTCCCGTGGATCTTCCCAAATTCTTCCACTACACACTCCAATTACTGGAACACAAAATATTACCACTTCTCACCACACACTCCAATTACTAAAACACTATATATTTTTATTATTATTATTATTATTATTTTTATGAAATGGGACTAGAACACTATGTTTACAAAGAAATGTGCTAACTAGATCAAGAGTGAAGAACTACCAAGATCTAACCCAAAAGAAAATAATTTCTGCTTGTTAAAATTTTAGTGTTTAAAAATATGTTTTTTTTATGTTTTTTAGGTAAGATATGTGGTTAAAAAGTGGAAAGAGAAAATATGTGTGATTAAAAAATAATTTGAAAAATTATGTTGTTTAAAAACTTTTTCTTTTTTGCTTTTGCTAAACAGAGGGAACTGTTAGCTTTTGTTTATTGGAGAGTGTGTGTAAAATGAATGGAATAATGATCTACCCCATTGTGTTCATTTGCAGCTTTTTGAATGCAAAGGACACATTTAAATTGACTTCTCATCTAAGCCATTAAGTCCAAACCAATGGCTGGGATCAAATAAAAATAAACACATATCCATATAATTCCATTCAAAACAATCAGAGGACACGGCGTGGATTTTCTTAAAAGACAAGGAACGGGATTTAGTGAGACACCTTTTTATATTTGTTTGGGTAAATTGTAATTAATTACAATTGTAACTTAATTATATTCTTTAATGAATCACATTTTACAATTATTTACAATTGTAACGTTATTTCAATTTTTTAATTGACTGTATTAGTTGCAAATCGTAATAATTCCAATTTGCTATTAATTAAAAGTGTAACTTTATTTCAATTTTGTAACTAACTAATTATATTAGTGTAATTCATAATTTGTAATTAATTACGTTAGTGTAATTTGTAATTTACAAATTATAATTGATCATCAGACAATATCTAACTAAATTATGGTAAATCGATATAAGTAGCTAAACATCTTGCTATACTATAAAAAAGGCATCTTCAAATGAATTGTTAGTTAAAAATTGACAATTTGTAATTAATTACAAATTTTGTAATTTATTACATGAATTCTCACCACCACCACCCCAAATTCACTAACACCACCACAACCAACTCAAATCATCCATCACAACCACCTCAACACTGTAAAAAAATTTGAACTTCTGCATTTGATCTCACTGTTCTTTAGTGGAGTAATTCATAACATTTACCAAGCAAACGAGCAACTTAATCTGACATTATCTCTCTCTTAAAAGCTATGAAAAATATTCAAGGAGATAAATAAAGAAATATAAACTCATTATTTATTGATATAAAAACATAATCAGAACAATAATCTTGTGAAATAAAGTTCTAAAATCAAGAATCTAGAAATGATAAACAATAATAAGCTATAACATCATACCATTAGAAAATCATAAGAAGATTAATCAACGAAGAGACATATCTCAATGTTAATTTACAAACAAATAGTAAAACCCTTCCTTCAAGATCTAATCACGTAAGTGATGTTCCTATCTCAGATGATTATTCTCCAGTTCTCATGATAAAAAGGCCAAAATCCTATATATTCCAAGAAGCTAGCTATCTATAAGAGAAACCTAATCTTACTTTATATTAAAGGAGGAGAATTTCCCGCCATTTTGCCACAACCTTTTGTGATTTTTTTTATATACAATATATTATATATTTCATTTATTTTCTATAAACAACTTTTTGTGTTTTATTCACACGAGGCAAACATTGAATCTGTATAAGACAACTAATTAAAGATAAATCAATTTTGGCATAAATGCACTTCCACATTCAAAAATCACTTCAGCTTCCGTGCACATTTCAAATAATGCTGCCTGTTCATATTCACATTAATACCTATTCATATACACGTTATATTTAATATCATTTCTCAACAACAGTTCCAGCTTTGCAAAACCCTACACTGCATTCATCTATTTGTTTATTTAGTAAGCTAATACATATCTATTGTATATAATTATTCAAAATCTATTTGAATCACTATGAGTCACTGTGTTGAAATCATCTTTCCCATTGTTTGTGTTTTTTTTTGTGTAGATAGCTTTGCAACGAACAATGGCACCGCTTGTCAGTCTTGTCCGTGACATCAATGCTGGGAGGACGTGTTGGGGATTGGAGCTCCGTATCGTTCGAATGTATGATAGCCCTGCAAGAAATAATCCAGCCGATGTTTACAGCTTCGACTTCATCGGCCACGATGAAAAGGTTAGTCTTTTCTCATACTCAATGGTGAAAATTTGGAATCAATAAATGGGCAGTAGGAATTTCAGAGGACTCATATTAAGGTATTTATAATTTTTTTTTTCAATGCACTAAAGGTCCCTGTATACACCATAGCCAAACTATTTATAAAAGATACCTTTTTTGATGCATTGCTTGCACATTTCTAACCAAACCTCACACACCATAGCCAAACTATTTATAAAAGATACCTTTTTTGATGCATTGCTTGCACATTTCTAACCAAACCTCACAGCATCTCCCATTCAACAATTTTAGACAACATAAGAACTTTTAAAGTGATAGACATTAGGAATTTCAGAGAACTCAATTTATGGTCAGCGTAGTTTTTTTAAGTCAGTGCAGTAAATTAAAAAAAAATAAACAACCTTATAAAAAAGGGCAGTTACCTGCAGTGTGATGTTGGAGCCAATGTATTGGATTTTACAACTTCATATTCCTCATTTGACCACTCCTTTCAAATGGCGTCTCTACTGTCAAAAAATAAAGCAACAATTTTTTTATTGCTGTAATACAAATCTTTGATTACTTTAATCTAAATCCATATAACTGTCACTTATTGTCCTTATCAAGAAATAAAATCTCAGTTTGAATGTTAACCTCATAATATTTTCCTTCTATTAATTTATTAGCTTCCTTATCTGTCTAGCAGTGATGACTATTGCATTTAGGCATATCAACTATAACTGTCTTGCAATCCAAAACATTTCAAATGTGGAAATAAATAACAAGCTATTACAATCCATTTGTAGGTCCCTATATCCACCTAAGGTCTATAGAGTCAAACTCAAACCTCACTGCATCTCCCATCCAACAATTTTTGTCTGAATATGAACTTTTAAAATGATGGGTAGTAGGAATTTCAGAAGACTCATATTAAGGTATTTATAATTTTTTTTTTTCAATGCATTAAAGGTCCCTGTATACACCAAAGGTCCAGATAGCCAAACTATTTATAAAAGATACCTTTTTTGATGCATTGATTGCACATTTCTAACCAAACCTCGCTGCATTTCCCATTCAACAATTTTAGACAAAATATGAACTTTTAAAGTGATAGACATTAGGAATTTCAGAGATCTCATATTATGGTCAGCGTATTTTTTTTTAAGTTAGTGCAGTAAATTTTAAAAAATAAAAACCTTATAAAAAAGGGCAGTTACCTGCAATGTGATGTTGGAGCCAATGTATTGGATTTTACAACTTCATATTCCTCATTTGACCACTCCTTTCAAATGGCGTCTCTACTGTCAAAAAATAAAGCAACAATTTTCTTATTGCTGTAATACAAATCTTTGATTACTGTAATCTAAATCCATATAAGAGTAAGGTTATGATCACACTAAAATTCCATTGTGAGAAGGCAGCCAGTAGGTTTGTTTATATATATTTTTTTATGTTATTTTCTTATTGCGTTTAAGTACAAGTTTGAGTTGTACACTTCAGTTTTGTAGAATTTTGCTCCATTTAAACTAAATTAAGATAAAACATTTTTTTGGTCAATCGAGTTCCCACTGTATAAAACTCAATTCTTTTTACAGTTGGACAGGATCCATTGTACCATTAAAAAGAGCTTGATGCACAAATACAAACCCCTGCTTAAGGAAGGAGGCGTATACTTTATTCGTGACTTTGTGGTTGCATCGAACGACATGTTTTTCAAGACGACAATGCACAAATACAAGATTAATTTTTTGGCTAAGACAAAAGTTGATGAGGTGTTCAAAGAGAGTTTTCCTAAGCATGTTTTCGAGTTCAAACCACTCAATGAGATCTTGGCTACTACTGAACCCGTCGTAGCCAAGTGTTCATCGTGAAGCAATTGACGACCGGTGAGAGTTTGATTTCAGGGTATGCAGATCGTTTTGACTGTGGTCGACAAGAGTCAGATATTTTTTCTAAGTTTGAAAGGACTGATGCAGAAGACCACAAGGTGCTCAACTTATTAATTGATTAATAAATAATTATGTTATTACATTATACCTATTTTATAATTTATTTTACGTTATTATTTTTTATATTTATATTTATTATCGTTTTATTTTATGCTGATAATTTTATTAAACGTTTTCAAGCTCTCTTCTTCTGACGATGAGGTTTCTACGCCCATAAAGAGTGGTGCAAAACATACCGATTCTTGTGATGCGGATAGGGGGAGTTCTGCTAAAAGATCCCTACTGGGGGATTTGTCTACCACCGCACCTCTAAAGAAGGCTCATGTCGTGATTAAGGAGGAGGAGTAGATGATTTTCCTATATTAAGTCCTAAATAACTTTGATGTCTACCACAACTCTTTTGACAACTTTTGGTTTATATGATGGTAGTATGGGTGATTTAATCTATTATATTTGCACTGATATGATTTTCCTATATTAAGTCCTAAATAACTTTGATGTCTACCACAACTCTTTTGACAACTTTTGGTTTATATGATGGTAGTATGGGTGATTTAATCTATTATATTTGCACTGATTCGTATATGTTGTCATTATTCGTTATTTACTTAGTAAAAAAAGAATTGCCTTAAACATTATCACCACTTACCACTTGAAGACGTGCATGCATGTACACCCCTCCAAACCAGCACCCAAAGAGAAAAAAAAAATGCCAAAAAACAAGTTAAAAACAAAATGGACAGAAATGCACACCTGGACAAACGTGTTCGTTCATCATTCGGGCCAACTTCCAATCTCTCCTAAAATAGGGTTCACCGCCTCTGCATGTGGAATTATTACAGCTGGGTAAGCATATTTGACATTAGGATTGTGAGAAGAAATTTAATAAGCATAGACCAGATTATTTATCCCAACCTTTGAATGGAAGTAAGAAGTAAGATTACCTAAATAAAGAGATTATGTCAGTTCTTAAAGGTTACATAAACCCGATATTGTTAAGAATTAATAAACTTATCATTCAAAATATATAATCATCATCCTATTTTTGTGATTATAATTTAATATTTTAAGCTTTTTTTGATTAAAAATTAACAAGAAGGCAATCACAACTCTTTCAATATTTTAACCAATGTTATTCATAACTTTTAAATTCTGTGAGTCATTCCCAACTGGAAGGTAAAATACACCCATTCAATATTCCATATTATTTACAAACTTTACACATTGATTGGCCACGGCTTTTTGCTCCATCTGGTATTCATTTTTAGTAGTGGCTTGACACGAATCCACTGGTACTTCTCTTCCTTAGGAACGCCCTTCACTCTGTCATAGTAGTAACTGAAAATAATGAAAAACCAATCAATAAAATCAAAAAATAAAAGTTTTGTTTCAATTTTATAAGAGATGTGAAGAGTGGCTGATGGATGCTACGAGGTAGACGGTTCGATTTCGCATTTCAACAAATCCCAGGTCTTTGCACACGAAGCAGACGATACGATGAGGAAAATCACCAAATCACAAGTAACCTCAAGGAAACGAGAAAGGCAGTGCAACGAAAACGAAGGTGCGTAGCATATAAGTGAATATAAATTACCTATGCAAATGTCTTGAAGTTTCTCCATACCTATGTGCGCAAGAATTGCTAAACATTATCCCAAAAATATGTTAGCACAGTATATTCAAATCAACTCCCCTCCTGCACTTAACCGTGTGACAAAGAGAATCGTCCGCCATATTGATTTTTGCTTTAACAAAAAAAAAAAAAAAAGAAATCTCCCTAGCGAGTCTCCCGAATCGAGCGAGGCAGATTGATAGACTGAATGTTGGGTTAGTGGTCAACGATGTGCAGATGTAATACAAAAATCAGTAGATCTGGCCATAATACAGGTTTCCTAAGCTGTAATTTTTTTCAATCAACTCCTCAGACTCGTGAGAGGAAGACGAAGAGATGAATTTTGGTGTTATGTCAGCGGCGAGTATATGTATTACAGAAATAGGGTTTTGATATATTATATTATATGTATAATAAATTTATAATTTTTTGGTTTGGGCTATTTTGGGTATTGTGCTATTTTTGAGATTTGTATTTTGTTGCATACATATCATATATTGGTTACAATTATTGTTTCGACCGTTTGATAACAATGAGGTTTTTGAATGACAAATATAGTTTTGACCATTGGAGTTCGAAGCTTATGAATACTAAGTCATTTAAGAATTATTCCAATTTTGGTTCAGTTATTGCTGAGCTATATTCCTCTTTCTTATTCTGTATGTATTGTCATTAATTTTCTTATACTTTTATTTCCAAACAAATACACAGAGGATCTTAGCACGCACTGTAAAAAAAATGATGTGTACCAAGACCATCATAACCACTTGGGCACCGCTGGAACTTCTAACACGTTTACCTTCAGATCGAGTCCAATGACTGCACTTGGTGACATCACTAATGGTATTACAAACACAATTCAAATCTATGCATAAATATAGAAGACGTGTATTTTGCATGACTATTGACTATCTACACTTTGAACAGTTGTTCACACTCAAGAAAGTACAAGTCCGAATACGGTTGATCTTGATCGTCGAAAACACTCACTTCTTTGTACCCCAATCAATTTGAGAAGTCAATCAATACATATGGGGGAAAATATTGAAATGAGCACTCAAATTGGTGTAACATTGGTTGAGCACTCAAATTTGTGGAAATCATGCAAAGTTTTAAGGTTGACTAAAAATATGAGGCTTCGAAATTCTGAATCTAAAGATGACTGCTTTCAACTTCAAGAATTCTCCAAATGGATATCGAGTATAGGAGATGGAACACTCAGGGGTTCGAATGATGGCATTGCAACTATTGACATTCCAGAGGATCTTTTGATAAGTTGGTCAGATAATCCAATTGCATCAATTGTTCATAGCACATACCCAGACTTCATGGACAACATGAGTGACCCAACATATTTGCAAGGAAGGGCTATATTGGCACCAACTCTTGATGTTGTTCAGTCTGTCAACGATTATATGGTATCACTCAATGCCAGCGATTCGAAGACTTATTTCAGTTCTGATTTAACTTGCAGTTCGGAATCCGGTCTTGATATATTACAAGATATTCACACACCAGAATTTTTAAATAGTATTAGATGTTCTGGTATACCCAATCATGAGTTGAAATCGAAGGTGGGAACTCCAGTTATGTTACTAAGGAACATAGATCATTCTGTTGGTCTATGCAATGGTACAAGAATGGTTATTTCAAAACTTGGTAACCATGTTATCGAGGCAAAAATTCTTACTGGAAGTAATGAGGGGCATAAGGTTTTATTGCCCAGGATGACTTTAACTCCTTCTGATCCTAGACTCCCTTTTAAGATTAAGCGAAGGCAGTACCCTCTCATTGTGTCATACGCTATGACGATCAACAAAAGTCAGGGCCAGTCTCTTTCTCATGTTGGCCTATACTTGAAGCAACCAGTTTTTAGTCACGGTCAATTGTATGTTGCCGTGTCGAGGGTAACAGATCGCAGAGGATTAAAGATTCTAATATGTGATTGTGATGGAAAACAATCCAATTATACTACAAATGTTGTATTTAAGGAAGTGTTCCAAAATTTGGAATAATTTATTCGTTTTAATTGATACTTATAAATATTTGAAGTAGTGTGAGGAATGTTTCATAATTTAGAATTTTTTTTTTTTTGTACATTTAAGTTTTTAGTTTGTGCTTCAAATATTTTATGTATATCTAATGCCGTGCATCGCACGGGTGATGCACTAGTGCTCAATAAAAGCACAAGAAAGTGCACGACCAATGAAAACCCGGATAAAAATCAACGCCAATTGAAATTGCATTGTATCGAAACATAAGTTCCACCTTATGGGTTGTTGGAATGTGGAGGAATCCTCAAATCTCACAAGATATTCGGCTTTGTCTCGTGGAGGAGGAGTGGGCATGGGTTGGATATAACCAGTAGGGAGAAACCTGATTTCGATAAATATTTTCTAAACATCTTATTTTAGAAATTTTAAATATAAAAGTATGATTGAGCCTAATTTGCTCATGAATTTAAGGTCTCAATCCGATAACTCGATAAGGATCCGAATCTAATAATCCATTAACTAAATAGAACAAATATTGATATAAGTCAATTCGATCCGATAACAATCCGATCCGAATTTTTTGTAATAATATAATATATTTTATATATTATTATATAATTTTATTCCATATAATTTTTTTTTTGAATATTGTAATGTATTTTATAAAGTATAAATTTAATACAATATTATTATAATATTAATTTTAAAACTTGTAATATATAAATATTGTTATAATTTTTTGAGATATTATGATTTTATTTTTTATGAATGATATGAAATTATAATTAATTATATGAGTAAATTTTTACTCATTAATATGTAAACATTTATAAAATTATGTTAAAAATAACTTCGGATTGGATATCTGATAAGATAGCAAATCGGATATGGATTTAACTATCAAATATCTGTCGGATTATCGGATTGGATCGGATCTATGGATTATTCTTATCGGATCGGATCGGATAAAGGCAGATCCGATCCATACCCGATTCGTTTACACCCCTAACTATATGTAAACTTGTTTGGTTTGATTAAGAATTATTCTAGTTAGAAAATTGTAATATTTAGCGTTGATTTCTTATATTTGCTTCTTCATGAATTTAGCCTCTGTTTGGTGGCCGAAGGGCCGCCGTTATTTTTAAAGTTTCGTGTTTTTTACGTAAAATTTGTGGTTTAAAAGCGATTCCGAAAAATGTATGTAATTAAAAAGTGGTATTAAAAATTGTAATGATTAAAATTTTCATTATAATCACGGCAGCCGAGCACACTTAGCTTTTAAAACACACTCTTTTTTCTGTATTAATCACGCATTGATAGTTTGTTGTGACGTTTTGCTCTTAATCAAGCTTCTGTTCACTAAGCTTGACGATTGCCTCGGTGTTTGGCATATCAAATTTGCGGCTAATTTTAGCTATTTATAATTTTACTTTCTTTGATTTTATATATTGACGATTGTTATCTCATATAATTTTACGGTATGTCACGAGAATATTGAAGATATATATTACTTTCTTTGATTTTATATATATGAGACAACAATCTTTTGCCTTTATTGAAAAAACAAGGATTAATAACTAGATATAGATAGTATAAGATCGACGACTAGACATGGTCTAATTAGTGGAATTTAGAAAATATATGTCCGAATATGTTAGTGTGTTAGAAAGTTATGGACTTAATGACAAATACCTTAAAAATTCCAAATTTGGAATTAAAGTTTAAAGGCAACATGGGAAATTAAACCTATTATGACCTAATTAATTAGACTTGGTGAATAATACAATTATTAATAACTAATGTATCACCCGTGTGATGCACGAATCTGACAAGTTCCAATGTCATTATTTGAATCGATGAATGATATCTCTCTCTCTCTCTCTCTCTCTCTCTCTCTCTCTCTCTCTCTCTCTCTCTCTCACACACACACACACACACACACTAATTTCAATAACGAAACTGTCAATAATAAACATGTATTACAATATTGTGCAATTTGTTGACAAATCAATATCTGCTCTCAAATTAGGTTCACACTCTATATATTGTTTGTACGATATAGCATTATATCCGACAAATTTCTAAACCGCGCCTGATTCTAATTGGCTCGAACCAAACGTTGCTTCTACATGATTGTTGTCTATTAGTAAACATATTATTAACTCGACAAAAATATAAAAAAATAAATAAATAAAATGAACAAAAATGAAAACTTAATACATATAAATTTATATATATGAAGATTAAAATAAAGATGAAGGCACAATTTAATTTTCCAATAGCAATTTTTTTTTTTTAGAATATCATTAATTTTAAATTAAAATGATATTCGACACTAATTACATGCAAGACTTATTTAAGACACGAGACTCATCTTTTGGAATTGAAATTAGAATATGAATATTAAATATGAAAATGAACCATAAAGTAAGAAAATTGGATTTAAAGGCAAGAAGATTCTTCAAAGTTATTTTAACATCAATTACTTTCCTTTACAAACCCTGTGTGGATGCAATTGGACCTTTGCAGCAACCCAAATGCTGGAAATCAAAACTAGAGATAGCTCATTTGCTGAAGTCCAATATGAGGGGCCCAACCGGATGAAGAGTTAAAGTCCAAAGCCAATGCTGGATCACAAACCATAGGAGCCCAGCTGAAGCCTATAATATTGAGCCCAACTGTGCTATTGAAGTTCAAGTCATTAACTTGGATTCAAGGCCCAATTGGAGCAACTCTCTTTCTCAGCCGTTGGATCTACAAGATTCATCTTACCCATCCATTGCAGTTAAAGTAGCAAGATATTTTCTCTCTCTCTCTCTCTCTCTCATTGATTCTTCCAGACGTTTAGTTTACTTTTCTCTCTCTACTCTTGGTTTTCTTTGTGGTTTTCTTTCAGAGAGAAATCTCATCTCTCGCATTAATTTTTTAGTGGTTTTCTCTGATTCTTTGTGGTTAATTAGAGAACTATACTTTGTGGTTATTTAGAGTATTGATTTGTAAAGCTTTGTGGTCTTTTTGTGCAAGATTTGTCCAGTTTTATGAGTTTATTCTGATTTTGTAAAACCAATTTGATACTTGTATTTTTACTTTCAATTAATAAAGTTTTTGAGGTTTTATGTTAACAACTCTCTTTGTGGTTACTTTGTGGTGATTCTGAGACCTTCAATTCGTAATAGTGGTATTAGAGCTTTAGGTTTCGTGTAAATACGTTGATTACGACTCAGATCTGTTAAGATCTAGAGTCTTTGTGGGTGGATTTGTTGTTTTCTGGAAGTTCTTTGTCGTTCTCTCAAAAACGATTTTAGAGTTTTCTGATTTCTTGGTGGTCTCTTATGAAACTTGTTTGATTTCTTGAGTTTTGAAAAACCCCATGCTGAAACGTTTTTGATATTTGAAAATCTAAGTAAAAAAGTTTCAGATAATTTTCAGATCTGAAGATTTTTCAAAATTTTCTTACTGAAAACTTTGTGGTAATATTACGCAGAAAATTTTTCGTAACCCTAATTTTTCAAAAAGGGGTTTTTTTTTCTTTTCTTTTTTTAGGGTATCTGGATCTTTTATTCTTTGAGTCAAAATCAAAGGATCCCAGAAATCAGTATATTTCTTGAAATATACTGAGATTTCTAAAGGGATCATACATTCTCTTGGTGGCCGATCCTTGTACATGTGACTAGAACTTTGTGGTATTGAATCTTTGTGGAAGATCTGCAATAATTCTAATCCTGTAAAGAGGTGATATCTATTATTTATTGCATATTTAGATTCTCATTCTTTTTAAAAATTTCTTGTTTTCTCCAAAATTCCTCAGATTTTGAAGCCTTCTTTTGGACCCCTTTACTTTCCTTTGTCCAGGATTTCTTGAAAATCCGAGAATTTGAGAGAGTTTTGGGCTCACCCAAATTAGGTTGAGGGATATACTTTCTTTAATAATTTCATATTCTTAGTGATTATTACTTAGTGTGATTGTTCTTTGTGTATTGAAATCTTCTTGATTGCTATACTATCTAGTGTCTGTTTGAAGCTATATGGTATATTATATTCTTTTGACTTAGTGAATTGCCTTTGATTACTTTATATATTTTGTGAATTTGTCCAGTATTCCTCTACTCTGCTATTGATGCGTCTTGACCTGATACATTATCTCAAGAAAGACAAATTGAAATGGATGAAACTGCATGGAGTACTTTATTTCTTTACCTATCTGATAATATCATTAGACAAGTAGGTGAGACTAAAACTGCTATGGAACTCTGGGATAAATTAGAGGAAGTTTACCACACTGTCTCTTTACCTAATAAATGTTTTCTTTGAAAACAAAACTTTGGTTTTAAGTTTGACCCTTCCAAAGATGTAGATGAGAATATGAGTCGGTTTAATAAGATCACACAAAGCCTATTGAATTGTGATGAAAAATTATCCAATGACCATAAAGTTGTCTGCCTTTTAAATGCCATGGGAGATAAGTTTAAGGACCTTAGAAATGCCTTAGAATATGGTGGGCAGAAATTAACTACTGAAATAGTTCACACTTCCCTTAGAAGAAGGAGTTGGAAATGAGAAATGATCATAAAGAAGCCTATAATGTGATAGGAACTTCTAAGAAAAGGAACTCTTTTGGGGACAATAAGCCTGTGAACAATTTCAACAAAAGTTGGAATATTCCTAACAATAACAGGAACTCGAATAGTATGAATAGTAAGCCTGCTAGGGTTAACTATCAAAAGAAAGGCAATTTCAATATGTCAAAGGATTATAACTTTAGAGGACAAGACAACTTTAGGGGTTAAGACAACACTAGAGGTCAAAATATCTCACTTAGACCTAGATTGTGTTACTATTGTGGTAAACCTAAACATCATGTCAAAGACTGTTTTTAGAAACAACATGAAACTGGAACTAGTAATCAAAGGCTGCAACACAGAATAATAATGGTGTTGTTTATGTTACAACTGAATCTAATACTAAAAATGAATGGATACTTGATTCTGGTTGTACTTTTCATATGTGCCCTGAAAGGGATTTATTTTCTAACTTCAGTGATGACACTTTTGGCTCTGCCAAACTTGGAAATAATTTGACCTGTGATCTAAAAGGGATTGGTAAGGTTTTGTTGAAACTTGAAAATAATAGAACAATATTTTTAAACCAAACAAGATATATGCCTAATTTGAAAAGAAATCTGATATCCTTGGCAGAGACGGATCTAGCCGGTGTCGAGCTAGCGCGGTCGCGCTAGCTTGATCGTCGGCCGATCTATTTTAGTTGCTCCTTTTTTTTTTTAACTTTTAAGTCGGAAATTGAGATTTGAGAATAGTTTTTTGTGAATTTGTATTTAATTTCGGTATCTGTGATTTAATTTCTCGATTTGTGAATGCATTGACGAAGCCACCATCTGAAGATTCCGAACAGGAATGGCGTAACCAGGAGATTGGAGAAGATGAAGGTTGTTGGGCTTTGGCTGTGTAATCTTGGGCCTTTTTTTTCTAATTATTTGAGCCTTTTTAAAGTGACTCATAAGATCATATCCAAATCATGCCTTAGTCCACTACACATACGGAAAATAAACTCAATCCAAAGTCCCGACTCTTGTTATTTGTTTAATGGATTTAGTTCGTTAATTGTTTAATTGATATTTTTGGTTAATTTGGAGTTGTAATCGTAATTTTCAAATTTGGGAAAATGTGTAAATGTGTATATTAATTTTAGATTTTCGAGATTTGGATTTGTGAGCTGTGGTTTATATGATTGTGAATATGAATTGTATTATTGAGAAAAGATTTGGATTTCAGTTGAGAATCCATTTTATTTTGAACTGGAAAAAAAATGAGCTTAAAGTTATTTGTAGCATGAAAATCGAGTTTTATATTCAATTTTGTGTCAAACGTCAAAGTAGGAATTGTTTTTCTCATATGTGGCATTTTTCACAAAATTCGGATGCACTAAACACAAATACTTATTTACTTAAACATTGTTATTTTCTGTTGGTGCAACTTATCGTTCTTGATCTTCATTAGCATGTATCTTATAGTATATTTTTATATTGATTGATTAATTTTTAATATTATTTAATTAAAAAATAAAAAAATAATTTCGCAATTGCTGTCGTTGACTGTCGTTGGTCAACGGTCAACAACCGCTCTAGCTGAACTTAAGCTCTAGATCCGTCACTGATCCTTGGGTATTATTGATTCTGAATTGTATGATATTAGATTGCATAAAGGTTACCTAAGTATTTTTAAAGGTAATTCTTTATTTCTCTGCAATCCCAAAACAAATGGAATATATGTTTTAAAATCTTACCCTATTTGTGCAAAATCTTTTAATGCAGTTTCTGAAATTGATAAATCTCTTTTATGGCATAAAGACTTGGACATTTAGATGAAAGAGGTTTAAAATCACTTGAAAAGAAAGGTATTTTTAGCAAAGATGTTTTACAAAAACTAGGGTCCTGTTCTCTTTACTATTTTCAGCCCGTTTTTAGTTTTCGATTTTTGGAAATATCGAAAACGCGTTCACTTTGCCCATTTTAGAAATTTGTTTTCCAAAACACAAAAAAAAAAAAAAAAAAAAAAAAATACAAAGGAAACTCAAAAAAGTTTATCGCGTTTTGGATATTTTGTGTTAAAAAGTCCAAAACGAGCGTTTTGGACATTTTTTTTTTGGTAAATGTAAGGCAGTTCCTTCACTTGAAGTTTTTATGTTATTTTGTCATTAAGATTCATGTTAAGATTTAGCTAGTATGTGGTTGAATTTTTGTTTAGCTGAAACTATATTAATGATGAATTTATTGGCATAGAGAACTAACTGATTTATTGACATTAAAATTAAATATCACAAAATAAAGATATCAGAAAATTACAAAATAAACGTTTTTTTCAGTTTTCTATTTTTGAAAACAGTTTTCCAAAATTATAAAGATAACATGTTTTCAGTAATCTCAAAACAAACAACCAAAATCCAAAACTCAAAATTCAAAATCGAAACACAAAGAGAACGACCCCTAGATTTTTGTAAAAAATGTGTTTTGGGAAAACAGAAAGAAGTTCTTTTGGTAAAGGTATTCATAAGGAAAATAATATACTTGAATATCTGCATGTTAATCTGTGGGGTCTTGCCCTAGTTAATTCTGTTTCTGGTTTTAAATATTTCTTACTTATAGTTGATGACTATTTTTGGAAAACTTGGGTTCATCTGTTAAAGTCTAAGGATGCTACTGTGTGATTGTTTAAAAAATGGATTACTTTGACTCAAAATTTAAAAGATAGGAAGGTCAAAGTGATCAGGACAGACAATGGTTTAGAATTTTGTAATCTAGACTTTGATTCCTTCTGTAGTAATCTAGGTATCCTTAAACATAGGACTGTTACATACAGTCCACAACAAAATGGAGTTGCTAAGAGGATGAATAGGACACTGCTAGAAAGAACTAGGTGTCTGCTGCTTGATTCAAACATACAAAAGATTTTCTGGGATGAAACAATTAAAACTACTTCATATTTGATCAATTTTTCTCCCTACAGTGCTTTGATTTTAAAATACCTGATCAAATTTGGAATAATACACTTCCTGATTTTTCAAAACTAAAAGTTTTTGGGTGTACTGCATACTCACATCAAACTGAAACCAAACTTGATGCCATATCTTTGAAATGTGTATTTCTAGGGTATGGTGAAGGAATTAAGGGCTATAGACTGTGGATTAAAGAGCAAAGAGGTTATAGGGTAATCACCAGTAGATTTGTTGTCTTCAATGAAAAATTTAACCTTGTAAAGATGAAATTTTGGAAGATCCTTTTAGTGAAAAGGATTTTCTCAATTCTGAGCTAAGTGCTGATCGTTTTAGTGAACAAAATGATCAGCCCAATACTCAGTTTCAGGTGGAGCAACCCCCCACATTCTTCATATAATATCCCTGAACCTAAGTTATCCAATTCTGTTCCTATCTCTGAAACTGTTCCTGAAACAGAAGCTGAAATTGAAACTGATTTCAATCTTAGTGACTACTAGGTAACTATGGACAGAAATAGAAGAGAAATTAGACCTCCTTCTAGGTATGAAGATCCTAATTTTGTTTCTTCCTTTACTTATTATGAACATTTTCAAATTGAACATGAATCCTTTGAAGAAGCAATTGCTTCAACAGATTCTAAGTTCTGGCTAGCAGCAATACAAGATGAAATGGACTCACTTTTGAAAAATAAAACATGGGTTCTTGTTCTTAAACCTGATAAGCAGAAACTTATTGATTACAAATGGATTTTTAAAATAAAAGAAGGTGACTTTAAGGACTTAAAACCTAGATATAAGGCTAGACTTGTAGCTAAATGATTTTCACAAGAGGAAGGAATTGACTATAACGAAATCTTTTCACCTGTAGTTAAATATACTTCCATCAAGATTTTGTTTGCACTAGTTGCTCAATACAATCTTGAATTAGAACAAATGGATGTGAAAACTGTATTTCTATATGGTTCACTTGATGAAACTATAAATATGTGTCAGTCTAAAGGCTTTGAGAAACCTGGAAACCTTGCTTGTTTACTTTAAAAGTCTCTATATGGCCTGAAACAGTCACCCAGACAGTGGTATAAAAGATTTTATACTTTTATACAAAAGTCTGAAATTTGTGAAAAGTCAATATGATCTATGTTTTTATTTTAAGTGTCTGAATTCATGTTACATGTACCTGTGTTGTATGTAGATGATATGTTAATCGCTGGATCTGATTTGAATGAGATTATGACACTAAAATAGAAACTTAGTACTGAATTTGAAATGAAAGACTTAGGCAATGCTAGAAGAATTCTAGGAATGGATATCTTTAGAAATAACGTAACAGGAAAACTGGTTTTAAATAAAAATGTTTACATTGAAAAGATTTTGAAAAAGTTTAATTTGTTTGATTCAAAACCTGTTTCTTTATCTCTGTCTAGTCATTTCAAAATTTCTGTTGATCAATCACCTAAAACTATAAAAGAAGAAAATAGGATGATTAATGTACATTATCAAAATGTTGTTGGCTCTGTTATGTATCTCATGGTCTGCACCAGACCTGATATTGCTTTTGCAGTCAGTGTACTTAGCAGATTTATGAGCAAACCAAGTGAAACTCACTGGGAAGCAATGAAATGTTTGTTTAGATATTTGAAAGGTAATTTAAACTTGAGCCTTGTCTTTGAAAAACAAAAATCTGATTTCTGTTTAAAAGGTTTTGTTGATTCTGATTTTGCTGGAAATGTAGACAATAGGATCAACTTCTGCTTATTTCTTTGTGTTAAATGGTACTTGTGTGAGTTGGGAAGGTAAACTATAAAAACTTGTTCCACTTTCTTCTACAGAAGCTGAGTATATAGCTGCTACTGATGATGTAAAAGAATCTATTTTATTAAGGGGTCTGTTAGAAGAATTAGGAAATTTTTATGATCACCCTATTAGTATTTGTACAAACAGTCAAAGTGCTTTATACCTAAGTAGAAATCCTGTATTCTATAATAGGTCTAAACACATTGATGTTAAATTTCATTTCATTAGGGATGTTCTTGATAAATGAATAATAAAACTTGAGAAAATTGCTACTGAATGTAATCTTGTTGATGCTGGAACCAAAGTTATACCAATAAACAAATTTAAAGATGCTTTAAGATTTTTAAAACTGTTAAAATTTTGATACTGACTTGTTTGTGTTTTCCAGATGCTGCTGATCCAATTGAGGTGAAGATTGTGGATGCAATTAGACCTTTGCAGCAGCCCAAATGCTGGAAATCAAAACTGGAGAAAGCTCATTTGCTGAAGTCCAATCTGAGGAGCCGAACCGGATGAAGAGTTAAGGTCCAAAGCCAATGCTAGATCACAAACCATAGGATCCCAGCAGAAGCCTGTAATATTGAGCCCAACTTGTACTGTTGAAGTCCAAGTCATTAATGTGGATTCAAGGCCCAACCGGAGCAACTCTCTTTCTCAGCCGTTGGATCTATAAGATTCATCTGAGCCATCCATTGCAGTTAAAGTAGCAATATATTTTCTCATTTCCGTCTCTCTCTCTGATTGATTCTTCCAAACGCTTCGTTTACTTTTCTCTCTCTACTCTTGGTTTTCTTTCAGAGAGAAATCTCATCTCTCACACTGATTCTTAGTGGTTTTCTCTGATTCTTTTTGGTTAATTAGAGAACTATACTTTGTGGTTATTTACAGTATTGATTTGTAAAGCTTCGAGGTTCTTTGTGATCTTTTTGTGCGAAATTTGTCCAGTTTTATGAGTTTGCTCTGATTTTGTAAAACTGATTTGATACTTGTATTTTTACTTTCAATTAATAAAGTTTTTGAAGTTATATGTTTACAATTCTCTTTGTGGTTACTTTGTGGTGATTTTGAGACCTTCAATTCGTAACATCATTCCTTCTTAATAGATGACCGAGTTTGAAATTCTTGTATCATGTGATCTTCCAAGTAATTTTTAGCATAAATTTTATTAAAAATAATTTATTTACACAAATTCTAGCACATTTATTTATATTCAAATATATTAATCCAATTATGTTAAAAAAATATTAATCCAATTTTTTCCCCAATGTAACACATTTACATAAAATATATTTATTAAAATGCAACCAAGGCACATCTCCCAACAGTGAAAGGGAGGGTGGTTTAAAGACTGACCTCGCTTGGTCAGGGGTTCGAATCCGGCCCTTACCAAGTGTAAAGGTAAGCCCTCACCCTGAGAGGTATAATCTGCGATTTACATCCTCCACCAAGGCTCAGGGCAGGGCAGGGCAGGGCAGGGCAGGTGGGGGCCCTTAGGGTTGGGGTTCAACCTTTTTTTTTTTTTTTTTATTAAAATTTGTTGGACCAATTGATCTGTTAATGGAAGCCTGCAACTTTTTGTTTTGGACCAATTTTATAGGAGCCCAATGTTTGAAGCTGAGTCCATATCCCACAACCCGAAACTGAGGCCCAAGTCTGGAATCTTCCTTCAGCAGGACCATTATGTTTCAGTTAGACCATTCTATTACCCGGTCCAGCCTCATCTCAACCATTGGATCACAACGGTTCTATCAAGATTTGGTCTTAGCCGCTGGATCAAGAGATAAGGACACACCTGATCCTCTCTAGCGTCATTCAGACGCTTCTCATTTTCATCCAGACTCTTCTCTCTCTGTAAAAGGCGATTCATCGCCTCTTTCGTCTCCTTCATGATTTCTTCCAGGAAAACTGTAAAATTGCCTCATTATTTCTTAGTGGTAATGTTAGATACTGATTTTGTGTAGATCGGTATACAATTTGTTGAGTTTTGGCAGAGTATTTCTGCAACTCTTATTCTTGGTGGTATTCTGTTTGTGCGATTTCTGTTTTCTGAGAAGTTTTGTGTAATCTTGAGTTTTAATACTGAGATTCTGTACTTTTACGTTTATTCAAATAAAGTGTTTTGTTTTGTTTAAACGTTTGGGTTTTTGTTCTTTGTGGTGCGATCTTGAGCCTTCTAATCCCAACAGTGGTATCAGAGCCTTAGGGTCCTTCGAAAACTCTGTGGTTTAGATTCAGATCTGTTCTTGTTGGATCTAGGGTTTTCTGGAAGTTGATGAGTTTTTTACAAAACGTTTTTTAGGGTTTTCTGGTTCTTGTATTAAACTTTGAAGAAAATATTTTTTCTTAAGTTGTTTTAAACCCTCATTGTAAATCGTTTTGTGTTTTCTGAAAATATTTTGAGAGAAATCTTTTCAGATTCGAAATTTTTTGATATTGACTTCGTGGATAATTTTCCTTTGAAACCTATTTTCAAAATTAGGATTTCTGTATTTTGAGTATCTGGATCTCTGAATCTGAGTCCATATTTTGAGGATTTTGAAATTCGGTATATTTTTTTATAAAATATACTGATTCTTGAAAAGAATCCTACATTGTTCCTTGGTTGTTGTTCGTCGTGGTGAATAATGGTATTGTTTCTTGGTGGCCCTGAACTTTTGGGAAACTGATTCTTTGTGGAAGCTTCTGTAGCTTATTAAAATTGCAATCAGGTGATATCTTTTAATTACTGCAATCTTATATACTGTAAATTTGTTTTCAAATTTTCTGTTCTCTCTCAAATCTCTCCGTTGAAGCCTATATCTTGGACCCCATTTCTTTCCTTTGTCCAGGATTTTATTGATAATTCGAGAATCTGAGGGAGTTTGGGAATATCCAGTTGTAGCGCCCCGAGTTCCGTATACCCGATTCACTACGTCATTTTCTGTCTAAATTTTTCGAATAATATTTTTGCGGAAGAAATAGTTGAAATTCATTTTTTGGCAACATTAAATAAACTGTAATGGCCGCTAAAATTGAAAACATTTATGAAACCATTTGAAATAGTAAATAGAACCATTAATATTGTAAATATCATAATTTCTCAAATAAATGAACTTCTCTAAATTATTCGATTGTTTAGAAAATACGGAAATCATTAACGTCAAACTTTCAACCGTTTAACGATTATTGCCACCATCATTCATCGCTCGCCACCGTCTCCGAAACCTGCAAAACTGTTAAAAGTAGGGTGAGTATTTCATGGGGGAAATACTCAGTAGACTCATCGCAAATTAATTTAATTTATAAGATGATTAAACACATAAATCCCGGCTCTTTATAAAACGGGCATTGATAGAGCTTCTTTATAAAACTGTTCTTGATAAAACTCATATTGTGCATTACAGCACGGGACATATTTTGCAAATCATATGCTCTTTGAAAACATCTCTTTGAAAACAGTTCTTTGAAAACCATATACTTATAAAACATTTTAATTATGCCAAGCATAATTTCTTTTGAAAGCATAACATAAGATAGGATTGAAATCCTCATAAACATAAGAAGACACAAGAACTTTACCGAACTTAGGTGGCAAGAATTCTTATGCAGTAAAATCATAATAACAGTAAGTTTTCATCATAACATAGGATAATATCGAAATCCTCGTAAACATAAGAATTTTACCGAACTTAGGTGGCAAGAATTCTTATGTAGTAAGTATACCAAGCATAATTTTCTGAAATTCATAGGGATCAATTGCATCATAACATAAGATAGGATCGAAATCCTCATAAACATATGCGACAGGAATTTTACCGAACTTAGGTGGTAAATCCTCATAAACATATGGAAAGATAGGAATTTTACCGAACTTCGTGGCAAATCCTCATAAACATAGGAGACACAAGAATGTTACCGAACTTAGGTGGCAAGAATTCTTATGTGTAGCGCTACTAAAACTCCGGTCCTCTTAACATATCATAACTTATCATATGGGACCCAAAACAATCTTGGTAGATTGATTTCATAGCAATGATCCAAAAAAAACATTTTCGTGAAGCATAGGGTATACTTACTTTTCGTAAAAACATAAAGTATATTTTCTTTTCATAAAAACATACTTGTTTTTCTTAAAAATTGACTTTCACAAGTCACATGACATTCATATGAAATCATAATTTAAATTAATTAATAAGTGCGAGTCTACCTCAAATCCGACGAGTGCAAAGTTGAGCGGGAATGACTTCAATTTCTTTAAATTCTCCGTACGCTTCGTCTTAGCCAATAAGTCACTTTAGTATATCGAATATATAGTTCAAAATGATAAATTATAATTTGAGGACTAAAATTGATGTTTTGAAAGTTGAGGGACTAAAATGAATACTTTTGAAAGTTCAGGGACTAAAATAGATATTTTGAAAGTTAAGGGACTAAAATGAATACTTTTAAAACTTGGGCTTAAAAGTAAATCAGCAGGTACTGAAATAAAAGAGTTTAAAGTTAAAGGGCTGAAGTAAATCATTTTAAAGCTTTGAGGCTGAAATGGATGAGTTTAAAACAGTAGGGACTGAATTAAAACAATTTAAAACATCAGGGACTGATTTGCAAATTCTGGAAATATATCATTCAGATCTTTTCTCTCTCTCTCATAACTCACTCACTCTCTCACGATCTCTCGCTCGATTCACTCTCTCTCTCTCAACCTCTCTTCTCATCCGATCCGACTGGAGAAGGGCTCTTCCAGCCGGCGATATGATCGGCGAAACGCCGGCGCAAGGTAGAGGCGTGCAGCAGACAGGTATTGGTTCAGATTTTTGAGGGATTTGTTGCGATTTTGAGTGCGAGACCGAGGCTAAAACAGTGGCTAAAATCACGATTTCCGGTGGTAGAAAATCGGTCAGCGTAGTCGGGGTCGAAGTAAGTAACTGGGTAATTGATTTTCTTGGGTTTTTGGGTTTGATTTGGGTTTGGGCAGCGAAGGGTACGAAGATGGTGAACGGTGAGGGCTCTGCAGGTTTGTGTGGTTGGGGTCAGCCGGTAGTACAAACTGGCCGTGGTGGTGACTGTCAATTACTTTGGTGATTTGAAGGTGGCGGTTTGAGTGGCTCAGATGCTTGGTTGAGCAGGGGTTGTAGGTGGAGGCTTGGGTTTGGTTGGCTGCGGATGGTTGCTACTTGATTCGGTGATGATGATTCCTGGTGAAGATTCTGCAGACTTGATTTTGGCTGGTCGTGGAAGAGTCATGGTGGTGGCTGCTGTTGGACTGAAAGCAGCGTTTTCAAAATTTGGTTCTTGGGTGATTGGTGGTGACTGGATTGAAGGATTGTGCTGTGATGGTGGATTGGTGATGATAAGGATCAGAATGTGGTGGTGTTGGACTGTGGCCTGGAAACAGGGGTTGCAGTGGTGGTGTTTGATTCTGATGATTGGTGGTTGGTTCATTTGTGTTGTGGTTGTGGCTTGATTTGGAGTGGCAAGGTTAATGGCAGTCGTGAGGTTGGTGGAGATTGCAGTGAAGTGGTTCGGTTGTGAGGGATGGTTTCTGCAGGCTTGATGGTGAATTGGAGATTGGCAGTTGAAGTGGTTTGGTGAAAATGATTCGATTTCTGGCTGTGGTACGTGGTTGAGGTGAGACCGATTTTGGTAATACTGTCGTGGTGGTGGTGGCTGCTCAATAGTTTGGTTGAATGGTGTTGATAAATTGTGAAGTTGGGTGGTTGATTTGGTGATGATGATGACTGATTGTAGCTGGGCAGTATAATGCAGTTTGGTGATGGTTTGATCGATGATGGAGGAGTGATGTTGCTGAAATAGGTTATATGAGTGCAGATTGAAGTGGTAGGTTGGAATTGGTGATAAAGGAGAAGAAAGGTGCTAGAAAATGGAGCTGTAAAGTAAAGGTAGGGGTTGTAACGGTAATGTGGAAAAGAAAACGCGTGGGGTGTGGTGATGATGGTGTTTTGTGGAATCTAGGTAGGTGGGGTTAGATTAGGTGATTAGATATAATTTTGGATAATACACGTATTTAAAACAGATATATTTTGGACTTAAAATAATTTGATAAGGATCATTGGGATATTTTAATAAATTTGGAATTCAAAATGATATTGAAAATAATACTTTGAATAAATAATTAAAATAACATAATTTTAGAAATTCGAATTTTAATTTAAAATCGAACAATATTCGATATTTCTTGACTTGGCTAGACGAATCCGTCGCGGCATTAATTTCAAAACAATAGCGACTCAATTTTCTAAATATTAAAATAATTATTTATTGCATAAAAATTCTGGGTTGCTATAATCTTACCTCCTTAAAATAATTTCGTCCTCGAAATTAAACTTACTTAATCTTATAGTTTCTGAATACTTAATCAGAATCTCTTCTTCTTATCATCGAATATTCTCAAAATAATCAAAACAATTCCTGAATATTTTCTCTACGTAAAATACCCAAACATATCAACATAATATCATCAACTTATCTTTCCAATATTTGACCCAAAATTCAGTAAACAAATATCTCCCAAAACTAAGATTCTATACTTAAATGTCACCACATTTCCTGCAAAGTATTTCTTTCACTTGTATATACGTATGAATTCTGATTCAATACAGTACTCATTTTACTTTCCACGTATCATCACACTATACCAAGATTATCATTATTAAAACAAAATATCAGTACCCATAATCCAAGAAAATATTCCAAATCTCCAATCAAATCTCCTTTATCGATAAAATTTAACAGCGCATTACTTCTTGTCTCCTCTTTTCATTAAAATAATCCAGCGCTTTCTTGCTGGTCACAACATCACGCGGATTCACTCAGATCCTTTACGCTTTTAAATAGTTCATGCTGAGAAGAGGTTGAATCATCAAACAATGGATATCATCCTTTCTAACATTCGCAAGTATTATTCCAGTCTTCCTATGAATGATCTGAGAAAGATCTATAAAATAAGGCTCGAAAGATTGAGGTTGCTAATGGCTCATGATATTCCAGAAGATGTTCGCTGGTTGATAGAAGCAAAGGTTCGACTATCTGGTGAATTACCATCAACATTTCCAAAACATATGCCTGGTTTAGGCAAAAGCACGTTCGCAAAGAAACGAAGAGCAAAAAGACTGGGTGGTTGCTACAAATGTGCTCGTTGGAACTGTAATACACGTTGCAAATCAGTAGGATATTCTTCTACTAATCGGGATGATAAAATCGAATTCATAAAGGGTGGACTGAGTAAGGAGTCTTTGGATGATATTCGACTGACTCTTGAGACGCACCCAAGTGGTTATGTACAACGTGAACTTCTCTCCTTATACGCTCAGTTTAACGAGGACAAAAATCGTTATAGTCTCCAAAATATAATAGCAAAAGATCCTGTTTGCCAGTCTGTTTTACAAAATGAGGTTTCTGGCAGTTCAGCAATGTTATAAGGTAAATCTTTTAAAATATTTTGCTGCTTTCTTTCACGCGTTTTGAAAATAAAATATATTTTCCTTTCTCGAGGTTTGATAAAGCTGGAAATAAATATTAAATCTCCGAAAGGTGACAGCCTCGATACGATAAAAATATTCAAAAGTGGGCTGATTTTGTCAAAAGTAAATCTTTACTTTTTCAGAATCAATCAAAAACAGTAAATTTTTCCGGCTTTAAATAGCCAAACATATTTCATAGTTCAGGCATCCCAAAATCACATCTTCTTCGTAAGTTTTCCCTTCTTTACTATCAAAGATGGAAGCACCAAAACTTCGACAGATCAAAACTATTTGTGTATTTTGTGGATCAAAAGTAGGGAAAGGCTTCGGTTATCTAGAAGCGGCTGTAGATCTTGGAAAGAAACTGGGGGAAAAAGGTATCACTCTTGTATATGGGGGTGGTAGCAGTGGTCTAATGGGTTGTGTTTCCCAATCTGCTCTTGCAGAGAAATCAAAAGTAATCGGTGTTATACCTGTCCCTTTGGTAGATGTTGCAGGCAAAACACGAGGGCATGAAGTTCAAACCTTATCCATCCATGAACGCATAACTTGTATGCTATATGGTTCTGATGCCTTTATAGCCCTGCCCGGAGGTTTTGGTACCTTAGAAGAAATCTTTAACATTACCTCGTGGGCTCAACTAGATCTCCATACTAAGCCTATTGGGCTTCTGAATGTTAACAATTTCTTTGATGGTTTGTTAACCTTTCTTGATTATGCTGTGGAACAGGGATTCATCTCTCCATTTTCCAGAAGG
This sequence comes from Ligustrum vulgare, assembly GCA_963555705.1. Classification (NCBI taxonomy): domain Eukaryota; kingdom Viridiplantae; phylum Streptophyta; class Magnoliopsida; order Lamiales; family Oleaceae; genus Ligustrum; species Ligustrum vulgare. The sequence goes on along the minus strand of OY743172.1, from coordinate 43,718,768 downwards.
CTTCTTATTTCTGCTCCTACTATTGATGAACTACTGGATAAGCTGCAGTCATATATCTCAATACAAGATCCAGCAGGAGTTAAAATAGATTGGTCGCAAGGAAGGGGAATCAAGCGAAAATGGAGTCCGGTTAATGTAAATTTAACTCTTTGAATCTTAGAATAGGTGGGGGTAGAGTACGGAGTATTCTTACTCTCGAGACACCCCTCCATTTACTAGGATTTCCTTAATGTTTAAATCTTGTGTGTACTTCAAAGATTCCAGGTGGTAGATTACGGAGTATTCTTACTCTCGAAACACACCTCTTTGAAGGTTTTCTCTTTATATCCTCAAAAGATCAGAGGTGGTAGGATACGGCTACTCCGGAAACACATCTCTCATTCTGAGGATCTTTTCATGTTTATCTCTTATGCTTTCATGTGTTTCATGTATTTCCTTTCCAGTGTGACTCTTGTGTGTTCTCCTTATGAGAAAATAATAAAATCTCTGTTATCATCTACTAAATCTCGTTTGTGATGTAAATGAACTTGCATGTCTAAACTTAATTCCTTTAGTAGATGCTTATCATATTATGCTCTTAATTCCAAATGATAAAATTCTGGATAGAGTCTCCCTTGTAATTTTGACTTATCCAAACCATAAGCATACTTCATAACTCACAATAATAAATAACTCCACATTTGATCACAACGATCTAAAAATATTGAAAATAATTCCAACACTTCAATATCATCAAAAATATCCCATAATTCAATTCATAATTCCTCAACATAACAATTTCAAATTATATTTTTCAATATCACAATATCACTTCCTTCGATACCTTAATGGCTCAAAAGATAACTCATACTTATAAATATATGCCATAAATCATATTCCCAAAATATTCACAAGGCCAAACTTCATAATAAATTTCTCTTCAAAATAGAGGAAATAATTCACTTACTCAACATAATATCCATTACTTAATTCTCAATAAAATCATTTTATTCCCATTATGCTCAACACTCGTTTTCTTTCTTAAAAAAATTTCTCATAATCATACATTAAAGCATATAAGTTATGACAAAGCATAACAACATCATTATTTTCGAAGAAATACATTCTTATTTCTCATAAATCATAAGTATCCGAAATACTCTTCATTCTTTCTCATAAATTAGTAAAATGAGTATTCGAAATACTGAAATAACTTTAAACATCATAAACTTCTTTACCTCGGAGTTGGTGGAACGAAATGATGGCAGTGGCAATCTTCATCAATAATATTTTATAATGGAAAATATTTCTTGAAAATTCTTTTTGAAAATTTTTCCAGTCTACAGAAACGCAGACTATCTCTGATACCAACTTGTAGCGCCCCGAGTTCCGTATACCCGATTCACTACGTCATTTTCTGTCTAAATTTTTCGAATAATATTTTTGCGGAAGAAATAGTTGAAATTCATTTTTTGGCAACATTAAATAAACTGTAATGGCCGCTAAAATTGAAAACATTTATGAAACCATTTGAAATAGTAAATAGAACCATTAATATTGTAAATATCATAATTTCTCAAATAAATGAACTTCTCTAAATTATTCGATTGTTTAGAAAATACGGAAATCATTAACGTCAAACTTTCAACCGTTTAACGATTATTGCCACCATCATTCATCGCTCGCCACCGTCTCCGAAACCTGCAAAACTGTTAAAAGTAGGGTGAGTATTTCATGGGGGAAATACTCAGTAGACTCATCGCAAATTAATTTAATTTATAAGATGATTAAACACATAAATCCCGGCTCTTTATAAAACGGGCATTGATAGAGCTTCTTTATAAAACTGTTCTTGATAAAACTCATATTGTGCATTACAGCACGGGACATATTTTGCAAATCATATGCTCTTTGAAAACATCTCTTTGAAAACAGTTCTTTGAAAACCATATACTTATAAAACATTTTAATTATGCCAAGCATAATTTCTTTTGAAAGCATAACATAAGATAGGATTGAAATCCTCATAAACATAAGAAGACACAAGAACTTTACCGAACTTAGGTGGCAAGAATTCTTATGCAGTAAAATCATAATAACAGTAAGTTTTCATCATAACATAGGATAATATCGAAATCCTCGTAAACATAAGAATTTTACCGAACTTAGGTGGCAAGAATTCTTATGTAGTAAGTATACCAAGCATAATTTTCTGAAATTCATAGGGATCAATTGCATCATAACATAAGATAGGATCGAAATCCTCATAAACATATGCGACAGGAATTTTACCGAACTTAGGTGGTAAATCCTCATAAACATATGGAAAGATAGGAATTTTACCGAACTTCGTGGCAAATCCTCATAAACATAGGAGACACAAGAATGTTACCGAACTTAGGTGGCAAGAATTCTTATGTGTAGCGCTACTAAAACTCCGGTCCCCTTAACATATCATAACTTATCATATGGGACCCAAAACAATCTTGGTAGATTGATTTCATAGCAATGATCCAAAAAAAACATTTTCGTGAAGCATAGGGTATACTTACTTTTCGTAAAAACATAAAGTATATTTTCTTTTCATAAAAACATACTTGTTTTTCTTAAAAATTGACTTTCACAAGTCACATGACATTCATATGAAATCATAATTTAAATTAATTAATAAGTGCGAGTCTACCTCAAATCCGACGAGTGCAAAGTTGAGCGGGAATGACTTCAATTTCTTTAAATTCTCCGTACGCTTCGTCTTAGCCAATAAGTCACTTTAGTATATCGAATATATAGTTCAAAATGATAAATTATAATTTGAGGACTAAAATTGATGTTTTGAAAGTTGAGGGACTAAAATGAATACTTTTGAAAGTTCAGGGACTAAAATAGATATTTTGAAAGTTAAGGGACTAAAATGAATACTTTTAAAACTTGGGCTTAAAAGTAAATCAGCAGGTACTGAAATAAAAGAGTTTAAAGTTAAAGGGCTGAAGTAAATCATTTTAAAGCTTTGAGGCTGAAATGGATGAGTTTAAAACAGTAGGGACTGAATTAAAACAATTTAAAACATCAGGGACTGATTTGCAAATTCTGGAAATATATCATTCAGATCTTTTCTCTCTCTCTCATAACTCACTCACTCTCTCACGATCTCTCGCTCGATTCACTCTCTCTCTCTCAACCTCTCTTCTCATCCGATCCGACTGGAGAAGGGCTCTTCCAGCCGGCGATATGATCGGCGAAACGCCGGCGCAAGGTAGAGGCGTGCAGCAGACAGGTATTGGTTCAGATTTTTGAGGGATTTGTTGCGATTTTGAGTGCGAGACCGAGGCTAAAACAGTGGCTAAAATCACGATTTCCGGTGGTAGAAAATCGGTCAGCGTAGTCGGGGTCGAAGTAAGTAACTGGGTAATTGATTTTCTTGGGTTTTTGGGTTTGATTTGGGTTTGGGCAGCGAAGGGTACGAAGATGGTGAACGGTGAGGGCTCTGCAGGTTTGTGTGGTTGGGGTCAGCCGGTAGTACAAACTGGCCGTGGTGGTGACTGTCAATTACTTTGGTGATTTGAAGGTGGCGGTTTGAGTGGCTCAGATGCTTGGTTGAGCAGGGGTTGTAGGTGGAGGCTTGGGTTTGGTTGGCTGCGGATGGTTGCTACTTGATTCGGTGATGATGATTCCTGGTGAAGATTCTGCAGACTTGATTTTGGCTGGTCGTGGAAGAGTCATGGTGGTGGCTGCTGTTGGACTGAAAGCAGCGTTTTCAAAATTTGGTTCTTGGGTGATTGGTGGTGACTGGATTGAAGGATTGTGCTGTGATGGTGGATTGGTGATGATAAGGATCAGAATGTGGTGGTGTTGGACTGTGGCCTGGAAACAGGGGTTGCAGTGGTGGTGTTTGATTCTGATGATTGGTGGTTGGTTCATTTGTGTTGTGGTTGTGGCTTGATTTGGAGTGGCAAGGTTAATGGCAGTCGTGAGGTTGGTGGAGATTGCAGTGAAGTGGTTCGGTTGTGAGGGATGGTTTCTGCAGGCTTGATGGTGAATTGGAGATTGGCAGTTGAAGTGGTTTGGTGAAAATGATTCGATTTCTGGCTGTGGTACGTGGTTGAGGTGAGACCGATTTTGGTAATACTGTCGTGGTGGTGGTGGCTGCTCAATAGTTTGGTTGAATGGTGTTGATAAATTGTGAAGTTGGGTGGTTGATTTGGTGATGATGATGACTGATTGTAGCTGGGCAGTATAATGCAGTTTGGTGATGGTTTGATCGATGATGGAGGAGTGATGTTGCTGAAATAGGTTATATGAGTGCAGATTGAAGTGGTAGGTTGGAATTGGTGATAAAGGAGAAGAAAGGTGCTAGAAAATGGAGCTGTAAAGTAAAGGTAGGGGTTGTAACGGTAATGTGGAAAAGAAAACGCGTGGGGTGTGGTGATGATGGTGTTTTGTGGAATCTAGGTAGGTGGGGTTAGATTAGGTGATTAGATATAATTTTGGATAATACACGTATTTAAAACAGATATATTTTGGACTTAAAATAATTTGATAAGGATCATTGGGATATTTTAATAAATTTGGAATTCAAAATGATATTGAAAATAATACTTTGAATAAATAATTAAAATAACATAATTTTAGAAATTCGAATTTTAATTTAAAATCGAACAATATTCGATATTTCTTGACTTGGCTAGACGAATCCGTCGCGGCATTAATTTCAAAACAATAGCGACTCAATTTTCTAAATATTAAAATAATTATTTATTGCATAAAAATTCTGGGTTGCTATACCAGTATAGGTTAAGGGCTATACTGGAAGAACAGTTTTCTCAGTGTACTGTTCTGTGTGTTTTTGATTGAGTAATTAATTTTGTTGATTAGTGATCACCTTGATTACTCTATTATATGACTACTGTGTTCTGAATCTGAGTGATAATTCTTGAACATAATCACTTGCCTCTGCTTTAATTGTTTTGATTAGTGGCTGTGATCTGCACTGTTGATCTTCTGCTTGATTGATTGCTTCTTGAATTAATAAAGCTCCATTACTTAAATTTTTTTTCAATCTTGGTCTTTATTTCAATGGCTACTGTTAAAGTAGATATTGAAGTATGGAATGGCAAAGGGGATTTCAACCTCTGGAGCCAGAAAATGCGAGCTTTACTACTTCAAATGAAATGTGCTAAGGCTATAGATAAGTCCTGGCCCCTTAATACCCCTCAGGACAGACAACTTGAAATGGATGAAATTGCATGAAGTACTTAGTTTTTACACTTATCTGATAATGTCATTAGACAAGTAGTGTAATACCGCATTTCGATTTACATGCTTTCTTGATTGTCGCGTAAAGTTTATGTTAATATCATTATAAATGATTTAACTAATATTTTGGTTTTAATTGAATTATTTTGCAGTGGAAGGATTGGATGCCGTTTCGATCAATGTACCAATTAAAATTTTATAAATTGTTATTTTAACAGTTTACGTGCAATTTTATGTGATTAATTAAATTTATTGCCTAGGCATGCTAATTTCTATTTTTATTGTGTTATATTGAAGTTGGGAAAAATTTGGTGACACTTTGGAATTTCATTTGAAAGTTTTGAGCCTAAATTACTAATTTATGAGAGTAGAGGGACTGAATTGCAATTTACCAAAAGTTAAAAAAAAAAAACTTAACCCTAACCTACCCTCACTTACGCTCACTCTCGGTCTCTCTCTTCTCCATCGCGCTCTCTCTCTCCCTCGTTTCCGCCTCCCTCTCCCTCGACTCACCTCTCGCTCTCGGTCACTCTCTCTCTAACCCGTCGCCGACCACGACCCAACCACCGGCGGTAAGCCCCTTTTCCCCTTTTCCCCTTTTCTCTTCACGACACACGCACACACACCCGAGACCGCACACACACGCACACGGTTCCACGCGATTTCGCCCGCACACACGCCCATAATTCGATACACACATGTATATATGTATAAATTCTATGTAAAGAATGTATGTATACACTTTATATGCATAAATTCAGTTTTTACAGTTAACTGCAGATTTTAATTTTGTGTAAAAATTCGAGTTTAACCATGAAATTGGGGATCTATGATGTTATGTGAATGAGTAGTGATGTATATGAATGTATATATTATTATGTATGTATAGATGCGTGTATATATATGTATAAGTTTGGATTTTGTGGGCATAGATATATATTCATGAAATTTTTGAATTAATTTGTGTGCTATAATATTAAATTTGAGGTGTGAGTGTATGTATATAGGATCATGAATATGCATATGACTATTTAAACGAACGTGTGATTTTTGGAATGTTGGGATAATGGTGTAGGAGAGTAAAGTTTAACCTTTTAGGAACAAGTTAGTTTAAATTGAATTTATGTTCAACGTTATAAATTTTAGTTTAAGATCATTTTTTCTTTTTGAATAAGAAATGCTTAACTTTGATTTGTGAAATGGATAAGTAAGATTTCAAAATCTTCCTTGAACTTAATTTATTACTTCGAATATGATATTATACGTGGTGTTAAATGCGTTTGTTATATTATGAGTCACATGATAATCTCGACCTCATTTAAGAGTGTAAAATGTGGTCTTTCACTAAAAATCATATTTTGTTAATGAATGGAAATTAATTAGGAGAAACGGTACATTGACGTCGCGGGCAACCAAGACTTCCACCTGCATATTAAACAGAATACTGAGGACTACAGGTAAGTAAACTTCCCCCTATTTTCATAGAAGTTGAATGTAAATGTGAAAGTTATGTGTAAATGACTGTCGTGCAACTTACTTGCTTTGATGAATTGTATTCACTTTATGAAAGCATATGTTATTGAGAAGAATATTAAAGCATGCACGTTATCATGTCATTGCATCATTAAGCATGCATTGGCATCGAAATGGTAAAGTCAAATGTTAATGAAAGTAATGCGTCAAAGTGAAATTTTGTCAAAAGTATGTATCCCAAGTTTTGAAAGAATGGGTGTACTTCTATGTCATGAAAGGTCCGAGTGGGAAATGGGGCGCGGGGGACCGGCGTACCCGAATGTAATGAGCCGCTTTGCGGTGGAATGAACGTAATGAGCCGCTTTGCGGTGGAATGAATGTAATGGGCCGCTTTGCGGTGGAATGAATGAATGAACCGCTTTGCGGTGGACATGCGCATGTTAATCTGGTTCCAAATAAGAATGGCCCACTGTTATCTGATTGACTAGAAGTTACATCAAGTGAGCTCACGATGGAAATGAAGTGAAAGTTTTGAAATGTTAAACGAAAGTTTGAAAAGTTGAATTTTCTAGAAAGTAAAGAGAAAGGGATACATATATGAAATTTTTAAAGCATTCATGTCATAAGCATGCATTCATGCATACAGTTTACTTACTGAGCTTTAGCTCACCCCAATCCCTCCCCAATATTTCAGGTGATGAAAGTTAGATGATCAGAGGAGAACACTTGGCGGCTGACTTCGACAGTACCCACCGTCACCTTAATTAATAAAGTTAAATTGATTCAAGTTGTCGCTTAAATTTATTCCTTCATCTATTGTTATTGGTAATGTTTGGTTGAAGTTAGTCTTGATTACGTATTGGTGACGCAATTGAGATTAAATTTCCTCTTAATTCTTTTGTCAATGTCGTTTGATATTTTGAGAAATCTTATGATTGAGGAGTTTGGGAAATGTATGAATTGGTTTTGGAGATGATGAATGTGATTGAGATGTGATGGATGTTTTAAATTTTAAAATGGTTTTTGATGTCCCTCTACAGGTTGGCTATGTCCAATTTATAGAGGAGACTCTGCCGAAATTTCTGTAAAATTTTATAATAGATAAATGAATATTTTAATTGTGCAACCGTTTTAAATTCCGCATTTTAATGTTTAAACGATTTATTTCCGCATTAAAAGAAAAAGAGAAGTTAACACCTAGGTTTAAAATTCTTGAACTTGGGGTGTTACAAGTAGGCAAGACTAAAACTACAATGGAATTGTGGGATAAATTGGAAGAAATTTATGATACTGTGTCTCTGCCTGATAAGAGTTTTCTGTGGAAACAATACTTCTCTTTTAAGTTTGATCCATCTAAGGATGTGGATGAGAATATGAGTAGGTTTACTAAGATCACACAGAGTCTTTTAAATTGTGATGAAAAACTTACTGATGAACAAAAGGTTGTTTGTTTACTGAATGCCATGGGGGATAAATTTAAGGATTTGAGGAATGCCTTAGAGTATGGGGGCAAAAATTGACCACTGAAATTGTCCATACTTCCTTTAAGAATAAAGAGTTAGAATTTAAAAGTAATCCTGAGGAAGCCTATAATGTTGTAGGAACCTCTAGGAAGAAGAACTCTTTTAGGCAGAATAAGTCTGGAACTAATTTCAATAAAAATTGGAATACTTCTAGCAACAATAGGGATTGGAATAACAAGCCTGCAAAGGGTAATTTTCAGAATAAGGGAAATTTCAATAGGTTTAAAGATAATAACTTTAGAGGTCAGTCTGGTTTCATAAATCAAGACAATAATTTTAGAAATCAAAATAGTTTCAGAAACCAGAACAATTATAAAACACAAGATAATAATGTTGGAACTTCAGATGTAGATAAACCTCCTAGAATTTGCTTTTATTGTGGCCAACCTGGATATCATATTAAATATTGTTTTAAAAGGAAAAATGACCAGGGTACTAGTAACCAAACTGAGACTGCAGTGGAAGATAATAATAATGGGGTGGTTTATGTTACTTCTGAATCTGATAATAAGAATGAATGGATTCTTGATTCTGGCTGCACCTTTCATATGTGTCCTGAAAAGGATATGTTTGTTAATTTCAGTGATAATTGCTTTGGTTCTGTGAAACTTGGCAATAATATTACATGTGATGTGAAAGGCATTGGAAAAGTTTTGTTACAACTTGAAAATAACGAAACTCTTATTTTAAATCAAACCAGATATGTTCCTGATTTGAAAAGGAACTTGATTTCACTTGTTGTTTTAGATTCTGAATCTTTTGAGATTATAATGCATAATGGTTATTTGAGTATTTTCAAAAATAACTGTTTGATTACTTGTACTCCCAAAATTAATGGGATATATGTGCTGAATACCTTGCCTGTTTATGCTAAGTCCTTTGATGCTGTGTCTGATTTGAATAAGACTGTGTTATGGCATAAGAGATTAGGACACAGGTCAAAAAGGACTTAAATGACTTGAAACCAAATGTGTATTTGGTAATGATATGTTGCATAAACTTGATTTCTGTGAAAAATGTGTATTAGGTAAAAGAAAAGAAATTCTTTTGGTAAAGGTGTTCATAAATCTTCTGATGTGCTTGAATACTTGCATGCTGATTTATGGGGTCCTGCTCCTGTGAGTTCTGTTTCAGGTTTTAGGTACTTTCTTCTAATAGTTGATGATTTTTTTAGGAAAACCTGGGTGCATTTGTTAAAAACTAAGGATGCTACTGTGTCTGTTTTCAAAAATTGGATCACCTTAGTTCAAAATCTGAAAGAAAAGAGAGTCAAAACTATTAGGACTGATAATGGTCTAGAATTTTGTAACCAAGATTTTGATTCTTTCTGCAGCACCTTAGGTATTCTTAGGCACAATACTGTAGCCTACAGTCCACAGTAAAATGGGGTTGCTGAAAGGACGAATATGACACTCCTAGAAAGAACTAGGTGTCTTTTACTTGATTCCAATTTGCCAAAAAAATTTTGGGGGTGAAGCAGTCAAAACTACTTCTTATTTGATAAATCTTTCTCCATGCAGTGCCATTGATTTTAAAATTCCTGATCAAATCTAGAATAATTATCTTCCTGACTTTTCAAAGTTAAAATTTTTTGGGTGTGCTGCCTACTCACACCAGTCTGAATCTAAACTTGACTCTAGATCTTTAAAATGTGTTTTTCTTGGGTATGGAGAGGGGGCCAAGGGTTATAGATTATGGGTCAGGGAATAGGAAGGTTACAGGGTCATTCTGAGTAGGTCTATGATTTTTAATGAAAATATTTTTCCATGTAAAGATGGAAAACTGCTTGATCCTATTAATGAAAAAGATTTCCTTACCTCTGAGCTGAGTGCAGACCATTTAGGTGATGAAAATGGTCTGCCCAATACTCAGTTTCAGGTGGAGCAACCCCCACAGTCTCCTAATGTCAATTTTGAACCTGAACCTGAACTAGCTGATACTGTGCCATTGCCTGGTAACATCCCTGAAGCTGAACCAGACTTAGAAAATTATCAACTAGCTAGGGATAGACCTAGAAGAGAGATTAGACCTCCTCCTAGGTTTGAGGGTCCTGATTTTGTGTCTGCATTTACCTATTCTGATCCTTTAGTTTTTGAACCTGAATCTTTTGAAGAAGTTGTTTCTTCAAAAGAATTCAAACTCTAGCTTGCAGCTATGCAAGAAGATATGGACTCACTTCTGAAAATTGGTACTTGGATTTTAGTCAATAGACCTGTATATAAAAGGATAATTGACTGTAAATGAATTTTTAAAATAAAAGAAAGTAAGTCTAAGGACATAAAACCAAGGTACAAGGCTAGACTTGTAGCCAAAGGTTTTTCTCAAAAGGAAGGGATTGATTACAATGAAATTTTTTCTCCTGTGGTTAAATATACTTCTATCAGAATTCTATTTGCTTTAGTTGCACAATTTGATTTAGAACTTGAGCAAATTGATGTGAAAACTGTTTTCCTTTATGGTTCTTTGGATGAAACAATTTATATGCATCAACCTAAAGGATTTGAAAAGGGCAGAAATTCTGACTTGGTTTGTTTGCTAAAAAAATCGTTGTATGGCTTGAAACAAGCCCCTAGACAGTGGTATAAGAGATTTGATTCTTATATCCAAAGCCTCAATTTTCAGAAAAACCAATATGATTCCTGTTTTTACTTTAAACTTGGTAAAACTGATTTTATTCACTTGCTTTTATATGTTGATGACATGCTTATTGCTGAGCCTAATATGCATGATATAAATGTTCTTAAAACTAAAATGCATTATGAGTTTGAGATGAAAGACATAGGAAATGCTAAAAGGATACTTGGCATGGATATTTTTAGAGATGGACAATCTGGAAAATTGTTTTTGAATAAAAAACATTACATTGAAAATGTTTTAAACAGATTTTGTTTATCTGAATCCAAATCTGTGTCTTTGCCTTTGCCTGCACACTTTAAACTATCTGTTGAATACTGTCCTAAATTTGATGATGAGGTGTTTAGAATGAGAAATGTGCCCTATTCTAATGCAGTTGGATTTGTTATGTATTTGATGGTCTGTTCCAGACCTGATATTGCTTTTGTTGTAAGTATTTTGAGCAGGTTTATGAGCAATCCTGGTGAATTGCACTGGGAAGCCATGAAATGTCTTTTAAAATACCTGAAAGGGTCTGCTAGACTTAGTCTAGTATTTTCTAAAACCAAAAATGATTTCAAACTTAAAGGTTTTGTAGACTCTGATTTTGCAGGAAATGTTGATAACAGGAAATCAACATCTTCTTACTTTTTTACTTTAAACTCTTCCTGTATTAGCTGGAAATCCCAGCTGCAAAAACTGGTTTCCTTATCATCAACTGAGGCAGAATACACTGCTGTCAAAATGCTGTTAAGGAATGCATGTGGTTAAAGGGTTTACTATCTGAAATTTGCTGCATTGATGATTCTGAAGTTGAATTATGTACTGATAGTTTAAGTGCTTTACATTTGTGTAAAAATCCTGTTTTTCACAATAGGTCTAAACACATTGATGTTAAATTTCATTTCATAAGGGATATTATTGAAAAAGGCATTGTGAAACTTGTTAAGATCCCTACACAGATTAATCCTGCACATGCAGGAGGAACTAAAATCATTCCTATTAACAAATTTAAAGATGCTTTGAGTTTTTTAAACTTAGTAGAATTTTGATACCACTTTGTTTTATTTTTGCAGGTGCTGGGAGCAGCTCAATTGAGGTGGAGATTGTTGGACCAATTGATCTGTTAATGGAAGCCTGCAACTTTCTGTTTTGGACCAATTTTATAGGAGCCCAATGTTTGAAGCTGAGTCCATATCCCACAACCCAGAACTGAGGCCCAAGTCTGGAATCTTCCTTCAGCCGGACCATTATGTTTCAGCCGGACCATTCTATTACCCGGTCCGGCCTCATCTCAACCATTGGATCACAACGGTTCTATCAAGATTTGATCTTAGCCGCTGGATCAAGAGATAAGGACACACCTGATCCTCTCTAGCGTCATTCAGACGTTTCTCATTTTCATCCAGACTCTTCTCTCTCTGTAAAAGGCGATTCATCGCCTCTTTCGTCTCCTTCGTGATTTCTTCCAGGAAAACTGTAAAATTGCCTCATTATTTCTTAGTGGTAATGTTAGATACTGATTTTGTGTAGATCAGTATATAATTTGTTGAGTTTTGGCAGAGTATTTCTGCAACTCTTGTTCTTGGTGGTTTTCTGTTTGTGCGATTTCTGTTTTCTGAGAAGTTTTGTGTAATCTTGAGTTTTAATACTGAGATTCTGCACTTTTACGTTTATTCAAATAAAGTGTTTTGTTTTGTTTAAACGTTTGAGTTTTTGTTCTTTGTGGTGCGATCTTGAGTCTTCTAATCCCAACAAAATTATTACTTATAAATATGAAATAAATATTAAACTTTCTATAAAAAAATATTTAGAATGTAGAAAATTCATTTTAACGAGAATTTATGTGTATTTTTGAGACGATTCTTCAATTATAATATATGTAATAAAGATGCATTTGTTTGATGGAGATTAAAATCAATTTTTAGTAAATTTTGATTGAAATTAATAAAATGTAATATTAAAAAGTTATGAATCCAATAGAATTTGTTGCTTTGTTTGGTAACACTGTTTAGTTTATAAATTTGTTTATTTATGAATTTGGATAAAAATAGTGGTTGAAAATTGGAAAGAAAAAATGTATATGATAAAAAAATAATTTAAAAAATTGTATAATTTATAAATTAATTTATAAACAAAAAAAATACGATTACGAAAAATAGGTCGATATAGCCATACTCTCAAAAGTTTCACTAACATATGTCAAAATTGCAATTATTGTTGTTAGATATAGAAATCTGATAAGCAAATTTCGAGGGAAAATATTCGTACTTTGCGGGCCAATATGTTTCATTCAATTTAACATGAAAAAGCGTGCGAGTACAATCACTGAACTAGAAGAAAGAGTTAAAAAATACAAGAAGGAATGTCTACTTGACTTCGCGTAACTACAAGTCTTGGTTCTATTCGGTAATTATGTTAAAACTTAAAAAACATGTTTTTTAATATTTCAATTCATCAAATCACTTTTTAATTATATATTTTTTTTTTTCACTTTTTAATCACATATTTAACTTAAAAAATATAAATAACACGTTTTTAACACAAAAAATTTAACAAATAGAGTCAGGGCTAGAGTTTATCTTGTTCAAGTTTCATTAGTAATAATTGTATATAAAGTCAAATACGACACCGTCAAATTGAGTTAATTCTTCTTTAAACAATCTCAAAATTACTATTGTACGCCATATATTTTTGTAATGTTAAGCACTCGACGTTTTCATTATTTTTAACCACAAATTATTCAAAAAAAAAAAAAAAAAAAATACTATTTTAAAATTTATTTTTCCTCCAAAATGAGGCTCAAACAATATCTAAGCATAGATCACAAGTTCAATTTTCCATCAGGTGTCTAATGATTAACTAAATATTATTATTTTAATGACAATAAATTATAGATGGTTAGATCTAATTTGTTTGGCATAGCATACTTAAAAATTAATTTTCCTGAAAGTCATTTCATATTTTTTCCCTAATTTTTAATAAAACAATCCTCGTAAACATACTTTTCACTTCAAATAATTTCTCATACAAACATCCAATCCAAGTTCACCTCAAAATTTCCCACCACAAATTTTACATTTGTGGGGGCTTTTCTACAAAATACATATTCCGGCCGTGTACCTATTTATTGCTTAAAAAAAAAAAAAAAAAAAAAAAACATTTAAAAGGACAAACACAAGTCATAATTCACAAACTTATTTCTCTTATTCATCGAAACATAGCCGCACTCTATCTTAAATTTTTTTTGATTTCTCTCTTTTTCAAGTTTTTCACTTCTTTACTTCAATATCTTCACCTTTTCAGTTAATTAATTGTTAGTTTGATTTTTAAATATGCTAATTATTTCTCGTTAACTTGTCATGTTTGCTTTCAATATTTTTATTCTTAAAAAAATTAAACTTGTCTTCAATGAGTATGAAATCATATTCGCCTCCAACCCACTTTAGTGAGATTAGTACGAGGGTCTACTATGAAGACTAAAAATTTCTAATAAATAAGGTATGTATTTGTCAAGCTCAATCCCTATAATTATGTCCAAAATCGCCAACCTTCGACATCATTTGGAGCCATTAATTACATCCGACTAGATCACGATTGACTAAGTATTAGAATGATTATTATATTCATATCCTACATAATAAAATAATAAAACGCGTTTCAGGTCACATATCAATCTTTATTATTATTATTATTATTATTATTATTATTATTATTATTATTATTATTAAAGTGGTCACGTATCAATCCTTATTATTCAACAATTTGGAAAATTAATAATTGTCTCACTTCAGTAAAGTTGGGTGGGTGGCTGAGATTTATAGAAATTGTTTGTTTAGCATGTTCGGAATTTTTTTTCCCCCTGTATAAAAGCTCGCTGAAAAATTTACCTTAAATTTTTTATTTGATAACTAATTTCTAAGAATTGTCATTGAACATTTTTTTTTTTTTAAAACAAAAAAACTCTTGTAACTAGTGAAAACAATTTTCTATTTTTTATTTTTAAATTGTCAAATAGGTTAAAAACAATTATTAGATTCTCAAAATCGATCCCAAATAGGCTCTTAAAATACTTTGAATAAAATAAGCCTATGTTCATAATTTTCACCAATTTCTCAAATTATTTTTTAACCACACATATTTTCTCTCTCCAATTTTTAACAATACATTTGTTACGATATTTTAGGTCACCATTGATGGATCCCGTAAAATACGAATTGTTTCCCTTTGAAGGGATTTTTTGCCCCAATGTGCTAGACATGAGGTCAGGGGCCCAACACGCTGGAATAAAAAAATTCCTTCAAATGAGAACAATTCGTGTGTTACGGGATCCACCAACGGTGTCCAAAAATATCGTAACAATATTTTACTAAGAAAACACAAATAATCAATTTATATTGGTTCAATGAGTTATCGAAAAGAGGCTAAATAAGCGAGAATTTAACAAAATTTTACATAAACGAAGAGTAGTTGAATCCACAAATTTCTGACTATTTTATTTTTATAGTCGTTGATCGTGAAGACGAACACCCAAATATTTTGGCTCAATGATCCGGGCATCCAGCCGTGAAATCTGTTCATTGATTCAGCATCATTATAGAAATTTATAATTATCCTTGAATACTTAAAATTTCTTTAGTAAACCCTTGTTTGATGATGATTAAAATCATATTTTTAGTAAATTTTGATAAAAATTAATGAGATGTACGATTGAAAAATTGAAGTCCAATAAAATATATGATTGAAATTAATTATTGACTTTAACTTAAATTAGATTATATTAGATTTTATTTTAAGTTATACCAAACAAGCGCTGAAAATGAATAAAGTAAAATCAAGTAAAATAAAAAAATACTTATATTTGTCATTCTTTCAATACCACGAATTATAAAAGATAAAAAAACACTGGACATACATGTTCCACTCAAGTCTGATACGTTTCTAAAGATGAATGAACCAAAATCAAAATCAAACACAAACACAATAAGCCAAATCCTACAAAGACGTTAGCAATGACGCGATTTACCCATCCTCACTCTTATCCTACCCAATCTTACCTTATTCTGTTCGGCAATTTGGTGTTATAATCGACATAATTCTTAACATCACTTTTTAATCACACATTTTCTCTCTCTCTAATTTTTAAATTTTTAACCACATATCTTAATTAGAAAACCTAAATAACATCAATCATGAATGAGGTCTTATAATAGTTGCCGAACACAAATGTTAAACGTATATACGCACAACATTCACATGCTGCACTCAGTGATGAGTGATTCATATATATACATATATTGTTTAGAAAAACTTGGATTTTTGATTGATTTTGTGTAGAACAATTCGTATTCCAGATCCTTTTCTTTGTGCCCTTTCTACCAAGTTTTGGGCCTTCGGCGGCAATCCTGAGACCTTTCTTTGTCTGGTTTGTCACATGATCTTTTCTCTTGCGAATTATATTTTAATCCATATTTTATGAATTTTCTACATTATGGCTACATTTGATCTTTTTCCTTTCCTTATTTGGAAACATGTTCATGCTTTGAGTTTTGCTTAATTAATACTGTAAGCACCAAATTTCCTACTGCGTTTTGATATTTTTATTTTTTCTCATTTCGTAAAAGATTCAAATCGTTGTACATCGTTTACAAGGAAATTACACGTACCCATGATATGGGTGGTTGACAATGCGCTGATATCTATCATTTATTATTTATAAAACTACTTTTGTAACTTTCTCATGAAATGTGATCAATTCAAGGGCTATCATGTCCTTGCCAAGAACCCAAGGATAATAGACTTCATTTTTTTTTTTTTTCCGTGACTCGAAATCACTGGGTACTTGTTTTTCTTTTTTCATTTTTAAGGATTATGATGGTTTGAGACTGACTATATATGAACTTGTTTCGTTTGAATAAGAATTATTCTGGTTAGAAAATTGTAATATTTACTGTCGATTTCTTATATTTACTTCTTGATGGATTTGCTTGCTGATTTGAATTTGTTATTGCTGTTCATTTCAGGTTTCTAAAAGAAATGGAGGATTTATGGACTGCATTTTGTGGAGCATATAATTGTTCAGACGATAATGGAATGGGTTGCGGAGATGATTTAGCTTTTAAAACACACATTTTTATGTGTGTTAATCATGCATTGACAGTTTGTTTTGATGTTCTGCTCTTCATCATGTTTCTGTTCACTATGTTTTACAAAACATCATTAAAACCTCAGCACACGATTGTCTCGTTTTCTGGCATATCAAAATTACGGTTGTTTTCAGCTATTTATAATGGTCTCCTAGGATTGATTTATTTGTCTTTGGGAATTTGGGTATTAGAAGAAAAGTTGAGGAACACTCGAGTTCTTCTACCTCTACATTGGTGGATTGTGTTCTTGCTTCATGGACTAATATGGTTGTTAGTTGGTTTAACTGTGAGCCGTTGGGGACAGTATTTTTCAAGAGTCCCTTTGAGGCTGTTATCCATTCTAGCTTTCATATTTGCTGGAATCACTTGTGCTTCATCCATTGTTACTACCGTTATTGGGAAGAAGTTGTCGATTAAGATAGTTTTAGATGTTTTTTCTTTAGTTGGATCTAGTTTATTGTTGTTATGTACTTATAGAAGCTACAAATATGAAGATGATGACGAAAATGGTCTTTATGCTCCACTGGTTGGGGCTGTAAATGGTGCCCATAAAACTCATTCTGTCGGTGATGTCACTCTATTTGCAAAAGCTGGATTATTCGGTAAACTGTCATTCTGGTGGTTGAATCCACTTATGAAAAGGGGAAGGGAGAAAACTCTTGAGGACGAGGATATACCAAAGTTGGGCGAGGATGATCGAGCAGAATCATGTTACTTGCTATTCACAGAGATTTTTAACAGACAAAAACATGCTGATCCATCAGTCGAACCCTCAATCTTAAAGACTATCCTTTTATGCCACTGGAAAGAGATCTTCGTGTCTGGGATTTTTGCACTGCTAAAGGTAATTACTCTTTCTGCTGGTCCGCTTCTTCTTAATGCCTTCATCAACGTTGCAGAAGGTAAAGAAAGTTTTAAACACGAGGGATATGTATTGGCCATATTGCTTTTCTTTTCGAAGAGCCTCGAATCCTTATCTCAAAGACAGTGGTACTTTAGGAGCCGACTAATTGGTTTAAAGGTAAGGTCTTTACTAACAGCAGCCGTTTACAAGAAGCAACTGAGATTGTCTAATGCTGCTAAGCTGATTCATTCAAGTGGTGAAATAATGAACTATGTCACAGTGGATGCTTATCGGATTGGAGAGTTTCCGTTCTGGTTCCATCAGACGTGGACAACAAGCGTCCAGCTTTGCCTTGCGCTCTTCATTCTCTTTCGTTCGGTAGGACTTGCAACATTTGCATCCATGGCAGTAATCATTCTCACCGTCCTTTGTAATACTCCTCTCGCGAAATTACAACATAAATTCCAATCTAAACTCATGGTGGCACAAGACGAAAGGTTGAAGGCTATTTCAGAGGCTCTTGTGAACATGAAGGTGTTGAAATTATATGCATGGGAAACACATTTCAAGAATGTTATAGAGAATTTGCGGAAAACTGAGGAGAAATGGTTATCGGCTGTTCAGTCTCGTAAGGCATATAATAGCTTCCTTTTTTGGTCATCCCCCGTATTAGTCTCTGCAGCTACTTTTGGCGCTTGCTATTTCCTTGGTGTTCCATTAACTGCTAGCAATGTTTTCACCTTTGTGGCAACATTACGTCTTGTTCAGGACCCTGTTAGAACTATTCCCGATGTTATTGGAGTGGTCATTCAAGCTAAAGTTTCATTTGCCAGGATTGTGAAATTTCTTCAGGCACCTGAGCTGGAAAGTGCAAATGTCAGGATGAAGTCTGATGTACCAGATACAGAGCATAGCATTGTCATTAAGTCGGCAAATCTTTCATGGGACGAGAACCCATCAAAGCCGACACTCAGAAACATTAGTTTGGAGGTTAAACCTGGTGAGAAGATTGCAATCTGTGGAGAAGTAGGTTCAGGCAAGTCAACCCTTCTTGCAGCAGTTCTAGGAGAGGTTCCTATCATCCAAGGAACTGTAAGTTCTTACTACTCACCTCATTTACGTGACAGTTAATTAGCAGTCATTCTACCCAGATTTTCCATGATTTTTGCGAGTATATTTTGACCATTAATCAGGTTCTTTCGCATTTTAACTTTCCAGGTTCAAGTAAGTGGAACCATTGCTTATGTCTCTCAATCAGCATGGATTCAGACAGGAAGTATTCAGGAAAACATTCTCTTCGGTTTGGCCTTGGACGTCCAGAAATATCAAAATACTTTAGAGAGGTGTTCACTGGTAAAAGATCTCGAGTTGCTACCTTATGGTGATCTCACTGAAATAGGAGAAAGAGGAGTTAATCTTAGTGGTGGCCAGAAACAACGAATTCAGCTTGCTCGTGCTCTGTACCAGGACGCTCAAATATATCTATTGGACGATCCCTTCAGTGCTGTTGATGCACATACTGCCACAAGCCTGTTTAAAGTAAGTACTTTTTTAGTAAAAATAAGCTGTACGTATAATGTTCATCTTAAGGTACAAGCTGGAATGAATCTTTGCAGGAATATGTTATGACAGCCCTTGCAGGGAAGACCGTCTTACTTGTGACTCATCAAGTTGACTTCCTGCCTGCATTTGATTCTGTTTTGGTGAGTTTGTAGTTCACACATTTTATTTTATATATAAGATTTTAAATTTAGTTCTGTGAAACTCTTTACTAGCTAAACAACATGAGTTATTTGTATTTATGTTCGTTGTGTAGAAAACTGAGTTTGTTGACAAACAGTTTCATCCAGTCAGTGAATACCAATTAGTTGGTTTTCATTCTCTCATATATGTTTACTACTTTTTTTTCCCCTCTTCTGGTCGGGGTACGGAGGAAGTTGAATTGTATGCCAAAAGAGACCAGGTTCCACTTTCAAATTTATGGTCCCCTAACGTAGAGAATGGTGGATCTTGGAGGGAGCTTCTGAGTGCTCCTCCAATTTCAATTGTATTTCATGGTCTGACTTGCTTGGTTATTTATGTCGGAGTGACTTATGGTCACATATTCTAATGCTAATCAATACTTGTCATTGCTACCATTTTGAAGAGGCCATGAATATTAATATAACTTGGCATCTTAATTACTGCTGAATGTGGTTTTCTATCGTCATGTACTAAGATATCAAAGAACACCTCTCGTTGAGCCACCACTTGATCCCACTACAAGGTAACAAGTCGAACTACACATCTCTGAATTTGATGTCCTGATAGTGCAAATGAGCAATTCATCTAATAAGTTATCTTAGTGTAAAATTGATGGAAGTAGAATTTGAGAGTAACCTTTTCGGAGGAAAAGGTAATATATTTCAATAAGATGAAGATCTTAATTGTTCTCCTCTATCCATTCAATTACCTACCAACATCTTAAATGTTTATATTTGTGTAATTTCTCCCAATTCTTTTTTGACATAAATTTTCCCTCCTTGAAGAAGTATGTGCAGTCCTGGTTTTGAGCTGATTTTTTTAGTTTTGATTTCTTTTGATTAGTATATGTGAGCTATTGTTATAATAATTCTTTTTCTTTATAGCTCGTACAATATCTTAAAAACACCTTTTCCATGCTTATATAATGTTTAAAAATTTTCAATTGCCCAAATCGGCCAAACCTTTTTCAGTCACCAAATTCTCTGTCGTTGAAGAAGTTGATTTTGTCTTCTACTAAATTTATCAGTCTGGATAGTGCAAGTTGGTGGATGTGAGCGAGGAACATTATAGTGTATGTGTATCCGTTTGCATTATTTCTAACCAGTTACTTATTTGCACAACTATGTGACTTTTCAATTTTTTCTCCCAAAATCATGAATTATATTTTCATTAATGAGAGAGATGCAATTTGTCTACTCTTTTGAACAGTTGATGTCAGACGGGGAAATTATACATGCAGCTCCTTATCCTCAATTGCTGGCCACAAGCCAAGAATTTCTTGATCTTGTTAATGCACACAAAGAGACAGCTGGTTCTGAGAACCTTTTGGGGTTGACTTCTTCGAAAAGACATGAAACTTCTTCTAGAGAGATTCACAAGACTTTTTCAAACAAGAAACCTAAAGCAGCTGGAGGTGATCAGTTGATAAAGCTAGAAGAAAGGGAAGTTGGGGATATGGGATTCAAGCCGTACATTCAGTATTTAAATCAGAACAAAGGGTTTTTGTTTTTCTCCATCGCAGCTCTATCACATCTTACATTTGTGATTGGTCAAATATTACAGAATTCTTGGATGGCTGCAAATGTTGATGATCCGAATGTTAGCACATTAAAATTGATAGTTGTTTACTTGTTGATTGGAGTCATATCAACATTATTTTTGCTCTCTCGATCCCTCTGCACTGTTGCTTTGGGCATGCAGTCGTCAAAATCATTATTCTCACAAATGCTGAATTCTTTATTCCGTGCACCAATGTCATTTTACGACTCTACACCTTTGGGAAGAATATTGAGTCGGGTAAAATATTACAATTTTGAAATAGTGGCATGTCTGGCAAGAAGGATTGGATAGCACTTGACAATATTATGAAAAAAATAAAGAAACTAAAATATTGTTTGTCATAGTGTCTAGTACTATCCAATATTGCATAAACGAACATGCTCTTAAAGATGTTTTTTATGAGATGAAGCATATCCTTGAAACTAATGGTTTGCTTGTTTAATTTTATTCACACAGGTCTCTGTTGATTTGAGCATTGTCGATCTTGATGTTCCTTTCAACTTTATTTTCACCCTTGGAGCAACCACAAATGCTTATGCTAATCTTACAGTGCTAGCTGTTGTCACCTGGCAAGTTCTATTTGTCTCTATACCAATGGTCTTTCTTGCTATTCGCTTACAGGTAATTCTTCTTCTTGTCCTCAGATTACTACTTTTAACCTCAAATGAGAAAAATTCAAGCACTATCTGCATTATTCAATAAAACTATTCTTTATTCTGCTATCCCCCCCATTTTCGCTGTTAATCCCCTCGGGAGGAGGGGGGGCGGTGGAGGAGACCTGCTTCTTAGTCTTCAATATTTATCTTTGTCGGTGTTCACTTGTGTAACCAAATATGTATTCCCATGCCTCCAGAGGTACTACTTTTCCTCTGCAAAGGAGTTGATGCGGATAAACGGAACCACTAAATCTTTTGTAGCAAATCATCTTGCTGAATCTGTGTCTGGAGCTGTTACAATAAGAGCTTTTAAAGAGGAAGATCGTTTTTTTGAGAAGAACCTTCAACTCACGGACACAAATGCCACTCCTTTCTTCCACTATTTTGCAGCAAATGAATGGTTGATACAACGGCTGGAAATTATTAGTGCAACTGTTCTTGCCTCCTCGGCTCTTTGCATGGTTTTACTACCTCCTGGAACTTTCAGCTCTGGTGCGTATAAGATATTTTGCTGAGCTTAAAAAAGTCAACTTATAAGTAAATTTACTTGTATGGAAATTTGAAAATAAGCAACTTATTTTTAACAATAATGAAGATATGACATTCCTAATTGGTTCATCGTTTTTTCAGGATTTATTGGAATGGCTTTGTCCTATGGTCTCTCATTAAATATGTCACTAGTGTTTTCCATTCAAAACCAGTGCATGTTGGCAAACTATATAATTTCTGTAGAAAGACTTAACCAGTATATGCATATACCAAGTGAGGCTCCTGAAGTCATTGAAGAAAACCGTCCCCCAGTCAATTGGCCGAATAAGGGTAAAGTGGAGATTCACGACTTGCAGGTAATATTTGCTCGCACTATTTTTCAGTATAAACAAAGAAATATTATATACTAAATAAAGTTAATGTCAAAACAGATTAGATATAGGCCAGATACGCCTCTTGTTCTACGTGGAATTAGTTGCACAATTGAAGGAGGACACAAAATTGGTATTGTTGGCCGAACTGGCAGTGGGAAGACTACTCTCATTGGTGCCTTGTTTCGTCTGGTCGAACCTGTTGGAGGGAAGATTGTGGTGGATGGAGTTGACATTTCAACAATCGGGCTTCACGATTTGAGGTCTCGTTTTGGGATTATACCTCAAGATCCAACTCTTTTCAATGGAACCGTGAGGTACAACTTGGATCCGTTGACTCAACATACTGACCAGGAAATATGGGAGGTAATTTTTAGTTGCCTTTAGTTTCTTGATATCTGGACTGCTTGTTACGGATCAATGTCCTAATTCATATTTTCAAACAATAATAAACAAATGTGAAACCAAAAAAGCAGAGTAACGCACAAAGTTAGAGTAAATATATTACCACCACAAAATTTTTTTACTACACTACATTATAATCACACCACATTTAAAATATATTTTCAATAAATACACTACAAAAAATTTACAATAATACTCCTAATCCTATAAAAAAATTAAAAACTAAAAAAAAAAAAAAAAAAACATTATTGTGGTGTACTCATCATCCCAATATTATTCATCATTTTTCTCATCATTTCTACAGTTTCTTCCGGTATATTTTCTTCCAGTTTCATAGTTGTTTTTCTCAAGTATATTTTCTTCCAGTCTCATAATAAAGTATGCTGCATCAAATTGGTTTCTAAATACTAGATGCAATTCAAAAAAGATGCAAATGAAAACCGCTAAACCTAGAGACCTTCAATTGAAAACACAGCAAGCGGATTCCATTTGAACACGCAAATCTGCAATTGAAAAATTCATAGGAAATCGAATCTGAATATGACAATAGGCGGCTAATACATTTAATCGAAAATTGAATAGTGTTTAGTTGCTTTAAAAATGGTTTTTGTAAAAAAAAAAAAAAAATCTTTTACTAACCAAAACTTCATGGTTGCAGATGTTATTATTTGAAAAATTATAAGTAATTGTATCAACATCAATTCTAAATAACTTGGTATTGAAAAGTAAAAGTAAAGAACAAGATGATTTAGAAAAATAAATATAGAGAAGAGAAAATATTATTTTAAAGAGTGTGGTGTACATAAAAATTAGTGAAATAAAATTAAAAGGTTATATATGTAATTTTATTTATGTTTATTTTTGTAAATAAAAGAAAATACTTTAAATTGTGGTGTAGAAAATAAGTTTTGTGGTGGCAATATAGTGACCCACAAAGTTATTGTAGTTCATCTTCAATGTGACGTCTATTTGAAGTAGGAATTGTAGATTTTTATAGTTATATATGTCTGTCATAAGAAAAAAGGCTCCCTCGTCCCTTCCATTCTGAGTATGTTATTAACAATAGACAATAATCTACCTAACTATCGTTTTTCTCTCTGGGAACTTAAAGGTTCTTGGGAAGTGTCAGCTCAAAGAGGCTGTTCAAGAGAAAGAAGAGGGCCTCGGCTCTCCTGGTAAGTTTTTTTGGGAAAATGTTTGATGCAAACACTTGATCATGGTAAAAGATAACAATCAAAATAAACCCGTCATTTCAGTTGTGGAAGATGGATCGAACTGGAGCATGGGGCAGCGGCAATTGTTTTGTTTGGGACGTGCTTTGTTGAGGAGAAGCAAGATTTTGGTACTGGACGAAGCAACTGCATCAATCGACAATGCTACGGATTCTATCTTGCAAAAAACTATTAGGACAGAATTCGCAGATTGTACTGTGATAACAGTTGCCCATAGGATACCGACGGTGATGGATTGCACAATGGTTCTAGCCATCAGTGATGGTGAGTTCTGCTACTCCATGCATGTTTGGCATACCATATGACATGTTTTAAGCAAACCGTGATTTTGAATTTATTGCAGGGAAACTGGTCGAGTATGATGAACCTGCGAAGTTAATGAAGAGGGAAGATTCGCTTTTTGGACAACTTGTCAATGAGTATTGGTCTCACAATCATTCTGCAGAAGCCCTTTGAAACAAACTGCAATGTCATGCACGGTCGTGTGCCCGACCGGTTGAACAGAAAAGTTACCGGATGGATAGCAGAAGAAAGTACTTTTCAACCTTTTTTTTTGCTTCTTTCGCAAGTATATGGCAGGAGGGTACGGGGAAATAAACCGATGTAAGTCTGGGAAACATTTTCTTCTCAACAGAGTGATGAAAGTGGTGAAGCAAAATTCGATCCCGGTTTATAACATTCTAGTAAAGGCATGTCCGATGCACATGTGGTTTCTGTAATTAGGTGTTTAACACTGTGATATATCTTAGTAAATTTGAAATATATAAACGATGACCAAAACTCTAATGCACGTACGTAGATGTGATGGATAAGCATGAAAAATATAAAAAAGAAACATAATTTGGTTCTTTGGCTTAAAACAACCAAAGAAGCACAACCACTTTGCAAACATAAATTATATGATTGAAAAATTGTGAATCTCATGAAATGTGGTTAAAATTAATTGTTAATTTTGATTTGAATTTCAATCAGTTTTTAAATTGAAACAACAAGAATTAAAGAAATTTTCATTGAGCCTAGCCACAGTTTCGATATATATATATAAAAAAAAAAAAAGGTTATACCATTCAACTTCTTAAAGATAAGAGTGATAGTTTTCATATAAAAAGGTTTTATAGTTTTCATAAAAAAAGTTTTACATCTAGTACATGTTGAACAGTCGATCAAAACTAAAGACGGAGGTAGATCCAACTAATACTTAAAGGGGTGAATAGTAGTTGTATAATGTAGAATTAATTTTCAATTAACAAATAAGTAAATTTAGATGGATAATAACCAGTTTGACGCGAAGCAAAAAATCAGTTACTATAATTAAATGTGTTACTTTCCCCGTAACTTTCTATTAAATTTGAAACTCTTTTACCTCTACGTGGATTTTCAAGAACGAACATCTTTCTTCATCAACTAGATCTCTATCCATCTATGTTGAACTTCAGAACGCTTGAATGTTTATAGTCTAAGGATATAGGTTTTGGTATTTTTTTGGATTGAATAAACTTAAATCAAATAATCAAGTAATTGTGTAATTGATCTTGGATAATCAATAGATGAATTATTGAAGAGATATAATGTTGTCTCAATGTAATATAATGATCAATCACTATCACCATAAAAGCAAAGTGGAGGCTTGATATTTATAGTAGAAGACTTTCGGAGAATCATAACGTGCTTAGAATTCTATAAAACTCAATCAAGAAATTCAACTCTTTCACCTCAAACACTTACCTAACATTGACTTTAATTATAACTCAATAAACGTGATCTTTTGCTCAAAGGATAACCTATTAAAATTAAAATCCAACAAACTTCCCATTTGAAATTTTGTGTAAATAAATAAATGAGTACAATGTACCAAACCTAACTTCTATGACTCAAACCCCAAACTGAAATTCTATTGCTTGTCACACATGCTTCCCTAAACACATCAACTCAAAAAACACCACGCGAAAACATAAATAAAAGCAAATGAGAAATCAATTGGAAAATTAACACTTTATTTTGTTTTGGTGCCCGTGTGGTGCCCTCACAGACACATTGATGTGGGGACCCACCTGTACCACCCGTGACTGTGATGGACACAATAATGGTGCTCGTCAGCACCAGATCAATTCTCTATTAATAATATATCAAAAATCCCAAAAGTATAATATTAATATACTCATTATAGATTTGCTAGAAATAAAAGGATGTTTAAGTGTTAAAACAAATAAACATCTACTACTCATATTTTTAGAGATGGCAAAAAATCTTGACCCGAACCCGCCCCTAATGGGGCGAAAAAAACTCGCCCCGCGGGTCGGCGGGACGGGTATGGGGCAATTTCCCCCTACCCGGGTGGGTCGCGGGGCGGGTTTGGGTTTAGCTGTCCCGACCCGAACCCGCCCCGATTAAATAAATTAATAAAAAATAATAAGGAAAAAAAATTAAAAATACCGAAAAAATAAAAAAAAATTAAACGGGGCGGGTAGGTTGACCCGCCCTGAACCCGCCCCGACCCGAAATTCGCGGGTCGTGGGACGGGTTTGGAAATGAAAAATTCTCGCGGGGATTGGGGACCTGACCCGAACCCGCCCCATTGCCATCATTACATATCTTCTCGTATCTCATATACAAATCACTCCCATGAAATAAATAGTAGAAAAATAAATACAAATTAATCCCCTTTTTTGTCACGAATAACAAAGGAAATTCAAGTAAAGCAATCAAGAAAGGCATATTTTGTAATGAGTAAAAAACAAAGCATATGAAAACATGTTTTCAGTGTATTGTAAAAGGAAATTTGAGTTTGAGTCAGTAGTATTCTGCAAGCAAATTAATTAAAAATAGTTTAAGTAGTATTCTGCAAAATTTCAAACAGAACGTGTTTTCTAACTTTTTATTTTCAAAAACAGTTTTCAGAAATGACAAACCAGATGCGTTTTTAGCAAATTTGAAAATAAAAATAAAAATAAAAATAGAAAACATAAAATATTTTCGAAAATGAAAATACAAAATAAAATACAAACAGAACCGTCACCTTAACTTTGTGAAAAAATAACAAGTATAAGAAATCAATTGTGAATTAATATTTTCACCAAATTATGAAAGTCAAATACAGTGTTACTAAGATCTTTTAATCAAAACAGCTCATATAATTATTTTATTGTTACTTTTCTTCCCCCCTCTATCAGTGAGCGTATATGATGTTTTTTTTTTTTTTTTGTCTTATGTACATACTTTTTTCACTAAGCTTACTAAATGTCCCATTTAATGAGCTTTAGACGATGACTCTCAAGTCAGATAACTATAGAGCGCGAGGTTTTAAGATACCTCGCATGCTTAATTACTCGAGTCATAAAGGCTACGAAGTGTAAGATGTTTCTCAATTTTCTTTTGATTTATAAAAAATTATTTTAAAGCTAAATAATTTTTATATTAGGGTAATTTTCCAGATCTTATGCCAACTAATTAGATCTCATTCCATATTTAAGTAAACTCGCCACCCTGATGATCGTCATCCCAAATCTCGTACATGCAATCAAGACTTACTCACAAGAGCTTAATGTATTCGGTGTGGAAGATACATGGAATAATCTATACCAAGTACTCTAAACAAGTTATAAACAAATTTAATGAAAACTTTATTCATCCTTCATCAATTTATTAGTACTTGATCAAAAAAAATATGATCAATTCAAACACTTTAAAATGTTATACCATCTAAAATCATTTTTCATTTTTTTATTTTTAATAAAATAAATAATGAAAAACAAATAAGACATGAAAAAAGTTAAATTGCATGCTTGAGTAAGTAGATATCATAAATAATGCAAGGGATAATTGCATTCTATACTACAATTTTAGGGCTAATTGCATAAATAACCATTTGAAGAAAAAATTGGATAAATACGTTCATCGTCTTCTTCCCTCTTCCTGCTGCTACAGTGCCACCTTCCCCGACCGCACAATCACCAAGCCACCACCCAACCACCACCACCACCACCATCTTCATCATCATTGGAAACGGCCAGAGAACATGACGCCGCAACTGCTATAGCCTTATTGGAAGAGAAAAACATGGATGACTATGTTGTTGTGTGTGCGATGGTAGTGCATGCGGTGGTGGTGCAACCAAGCAAATCGAAGTCGATTGTTATGTTGTGTGTGCGGTGGTTGTGCGATGGTGGTGGTGATTTAAAGATGGTGTGGTAGACATGAGGCAATGTTGCTGGTGTGCGGCGGCGACAGTGGTGATTTGAAGCCATAAACCTTGGCCACCGCCACCTATTGTGGATGATTTGCAACTAGTTGGAGGAGACTCGTTGGTTGTATGGAAGCGGCATGGTGGTGATGATGGAAGCGGCATGGTGGTCCGACAATGATGGAAGAGACCCATTGGTTTTATGGAAGTATCATAACTATTTTGCAAAGTATCAAAGTGTGATACCAAGATTTCGCCTTAAGTATCAATAAAAATTTGAAATAAGTAGGGTATTTGTACAAACGCCCCATGATGCAAAATACTTGTCATAAAAAAATCAACATGGCCGATTTTGCTAGGAGGCAAGTAAGGCCCAAGACTCAAGCCCAATATTATTGGGGGCCTTCCTCCTCCTCCCCTGTAAAACCCATATTTTCTCGGGTTAAGTACACAATTACAAACATTTAAGTATGATATTTTTTGAAATCAAGTGATTTGTAACTAATTACAAAAGTATCAAAATAATTTTCAAAATCAGGTATTTTTTTTATAATAAAAAATCAGGTTTTGTAATTAATTACAATTGTAACATTATTTCAATTTTATAATTAATTAAAATTGTAACTTATGAATTATTAAAACATTAATGCAATTCGTAATTTGTAATTAATTACATTAGCATAATTTGTAATCAACAACCACTACAACCGCCGTCGTCGGACTACCATCGAAAATACAATAGTAACTTATTTCAATTTTGTAATTAATTACCACCACCACCACTTAATTTGTAACCAGTCACAGCCAGAATGTCGGAAATACAATAGTAACTTATTTCAGTTTTGTAATTAATTACAATTATAAATTTATTTCAACTTGTAATTAGTTACAATTGTCGTTGTAATTGTAATTAATCACCACCACCACCACCACCACCACCACCACCACCACCACCACCACCACCACCACCACCACCACCACCACCACCACCACCACCACCACCACCACCACCACCACCACCACCACCACCGAATTTGTAACCAGTCACCGTCACAATGTCGGAAGTACAATATTAACTTATTTCAATTTTGTATTTAATTACAATTATAACTTTATTTCAATTTGTAATTAGTTACAATTGTAAATTTAATATTAATTAAAATTGTAATTAATTAACACCACCACCGATCACCACCTAATTTGTAACCAGTCACCACCACAATCTCCGTCATCGGACCACCAACAAAACATAGCAGCCAAACACAACCCACCACCATTCCCATCACAAGTAATAAACTCTCACCTCCTCCACCTTCTGCAGTGAAGCCACCAGTCACAAACTTACAATTAAAATCATAAAGTGTTGCAAAGCCTAGAAAAATAATCTACTCTTTGCAATTTCTATAATTCTTATCAATGGCAAAAATCAGCTGTGGAACTCCTGCCAAGTTTTTTGTCTCTGTTAATACTCCCTTTTGCAGTAAAAGCACTTCAAGGCAGAAATATACGTATATTTTAGTCGGAGATGAGACGGTGGTGGAAGATGTAAACAACGACAAAACACTCCAGCTTCCATCTAATCACCGCATCTGTTGTAACCTCGGTCACCACCATATCCACGGTCCCCGTATCCATGCTCACGGCCTCCACCGTATCCACCACCATATCCACATATGTTGCCTCCTCTGTAACCTCCATCATGAAGGCCACCACCATATCCTCCGCCATCCTCATGATGATCACAGCGCAATCCACCGCCTTCACCATCGCCATTGCCATTGCCGTGAGATTGAGCCTTGGTGAGAAAAGGCTTGCTCGAGGGATCGAGGCCAGCAGGTTCCAGGCGAGGGGATTCTGAGAGGATAGATAAAGGAGAGAAAAGGCTTGCTCCATGGATTGGGAGCAGCAAGTTCCATGCGACTATTCTGAGGAGAGAGGGGGGGGGGGAATGATTAGGTTTATATTTATTCACCTGATTTAAAAAAAAATAGTTTAGATTTAACTGATTTGAAAAATTCAAAGATTGAATATTGGAATCGGTCTAATTATCCCTATTTTCTCTTAGTCCCAATTAAAAAAAGGAACTCGAAAACCTGGTTACAACTTTACATATATACTATAACTTTTTGGGGGCCTAATTTATGACATTCAACTCGGGCGTCGAAAATCACAGGACCGGCACTAAAATTCAATTACAAATACGTTAAGAACCATTTGTTGATTTACCATTCAAATGACCATGTTACATCAGACTATGTTTGATCTACATAAAATCCAATTTTTATGACATTTCAAAATTCTCAACAATATTTAAATCATAAAAAATTCGTGCAGCAATTACATGTGGCAGATGTGTGATTTTTACAAGTCACCTGTTAAAATTTGGCTTTACCGTTTCTGTCCTTAATTTTTGATGCCGATATCCCCTAACCATTGCAATATTGAAACAACGTTATTGGCACAAAACCTACTACACGGTTTGAAATCTAAAGCTTCTACACTACCATTTTTTCCACATCCACTAGATCAAGAATATTTTCCAAGATCCTATATACAACCTAGTCCTTTACATGGAGAATGAATACACTTCTGAAGAATTAGGGTACATAGAAGACAGTTTTTCCATACAACTTGGAAAACTAACTTTTGGAAAAATAAATGGACAACAATCAGAGTACCAAAAGGATTTTCCCCACACAAAATGGTAAGAAGACTTTGGTTTTTACTGTATTGCGGATCTTGGATATAGTCTTGGTTGATGTTTCTAGTTTTGCTTCAAATTATTTCTATGGATATATACAATGACAAATTAACTACACATTCTCTTAAAAATCACTATTACAAAATTTAATTTCTTCAGATCAAAACTGATATGTTCCAAATAGTGGGAAGGAAATATGGTTCCCAGGGATGAGATGGACCCAATGTGGCATGAGCGTTGGGCCCCACATAAACAAAATGATTTTTTTTATTTTTATTTTTTTAAATAACATCTTCTAACCTTACAGAAAAGCAAACGCGCCTTTACTCTTCTTCAACCATTCGTCTTTCACTCCTTTGATTGCTAAGGTCTTCTTCCTTTTCTTCCCCCACGTTATCTTCAACTCTCAAGCTCTATGTGAAATCACTATGTTCTTGAACATGTTATTCTCCAGTCGGGTTCTATAAAGAAATGACTTTTTCCCAAAAATTTCTGCAAAGATTATACTTTGGTAAGTTATAATTTATTGTTTCATGGCTTTTGATTAAAAAAAAAAATGAACCTGTTTTATGCTTAATGGTCCAATGATTGTTGGAAATTATGATTACCCAATTAACATTTCTTTAATACTTTGGCTATGTAATTTATTTTGATAAGAGCATATGATTGAATGTGTTATTCATTATTTATGTGGGATAGAATCAGAAATGGCTGATAATGTGTTTGTCCCTCAAGTTCCTGTCAATTGTATTCCGAGAACAGGAGAACTTAATTCGCATGAGGATGCTTACAACTTTTACAATGTATATGTATGTGAGGGTGAATTCAGCACACGAATACAAAATAGGAAGAACCACAAGAATGCAGTTCCACTAAAAGGGGAAAGAAACGTATCAATTAAAGCACAAGAATGTAGTTCCACGAAAAGGAAAACGAAACCATGGACAAACATGTGTGGGCTACAATGCCAGATTGACAATAGTGAAGCAACAAATCAGTGAGTCTTATGTATTGAAAGATTTTATTGAACAACACAATCATGGCCTTACAACTCCTAGCAGAGAACACTTCTTGAGTTCTCATAGGGTAGTCTCAGCTACCAAGAAGGCATTGACACAAAAGTTAGCAGAAGCAAATATACCGACTTGTCAACCATTATCTGTTGGGTGTGTGGAGAGAGATTTAAAGAACTATGAAGCAAAGTTACGTGAAGAGCGAAGGGGACACGATGCAGAAGCACTAATGAGTAGTTTGCATTCAAGAAAGAAAAAGATCCTAATTTTTTCTATGCATTTGATGTTAATTCAGAGAGCATGTTTGTTAGGTGTTTCTGGTCTAATGGTGAATCTCAAAGATGTTACGCTTTTTTGGTGACTACGTAGTGTTTGAAATGAAGTACAACACGAACGAGTATTCTATGATTCTTGTGCCTTTTGTTGGGGTGAACAACCACCAACAAACTGTTATATTTGGATGTGGGTTGTTAAGTGATGAAACTACAAAATCATTTGTTTGGTTGATATTGAAGTTTGTTGAAGCAATGTCAAACAATAGGCCATTGGGTGTGATAATTACAGATCAAGATGCGGCCATTTCAAATACTATTTTAATGGTTTTGCTTTTCACGCTGCATAGGTATTGCTTGTGGCATATTTTGAACAAGTTTACTGAAAAGATTAATGTTATGCTTCACAATGATGAGTACCATAAACTTGTCAATATAGTTAAACAATCTTAGTCACCCAATGAATTTGAACATCGATGAAAAGGTATCATGGAAACCACAAACTTGGGTACTAATGACTGGCTACGTACTGTGTACCAAATACATAGTCAATGGGTTCTGGTATATGAGAAACATGTATTCAGTGCAGGGATATCTAGTAGCCGGAGATTGAAAAGTGGTAACTCCTTTCTTAAGAAGTTTGTGAACAGAAATTGCTCTCTTCTTGGATTTCTTGCATGTTTAAATCACGCACTTGTTCATCAGCATAATGAAGAGCTTTCTGCTAACCACATTGATATCAGTAAGAAGCTTAGGCTTAAGTCAAAGTTTTTGATGGAGCGGCAGATGGTGCAAATCTACAATAATAATAATAATAATAAAAAATAAAAAATTTCTCCAATTTCAAAAAAAAAAAATAAATAAATAAATCGAAGAGAGTATTCATACACCCATTTTGAGGAAGGTAGAACCTTTGATTGACATCGAGAGTTAACATACTATAGTAGAAGTGACTTTGTAGCTTGTTCGAATTTGAAGGCTGCCCATGTCGGAAAATGTTATGCTTCTTGAAAAAAAAAAACAAGTATAGTTGTTGGATGAGAAGTTCATTCTACAACGTTGGATAAAAAAGGTGAAAGAATGATCTTTGTTCGACGATCAAATTAGATTATCAATTGAAGATGTCAATTTTCGATCCTTGATGGCAAGACACGTAATGTTTTCTCATAAGGCTTCCCTATTGGTAGACCATGCATCTCTGATAGATTTTCGTACTGCTTTCCTCCTGTGTAGGTTTGAAATTTTGCATGCTCGATTATACCATCTTGAAGATGGATCCCCTATTGGCATGAAGAAGTCTTCAACAAGAAGTCGTGATGTATCGCAGCATGTTGATAATCTAAAACTAGTTAGGACGAAAGGGTATGGAAAACATATTAAAAGGTCGAAAAATATTGCAATGTACTCATCAGGTAGACAATGTGGGTTTCAATGGGAAGGGACACGACAGGAGGTGTTCACATCGACTACGAAATAGGCCTTTATAAAGCCATATCTATCTTCTTATATTTTTCCTATTTATATAGTTGATAAATATTCTCGTTTATGCAGTGTAAACTCCTTGCAAGAGCCATATCTACCCGAGGAAGACATTGAGGGTACGGAAGATATTAGAGGTGAAGAAGGAACATATACAAGTTTTTGTAGCAGCTACGATCTTGGTGGGAGTGAACTGTGCTAGAAGTTAATGGATGGAAGTTTTTTTTTTTTTTTTTGAAGTAATTGGAAACATTATGATATGTTTTGGTATCCAGTGATATGTTTTTTTAGCAAAGTGCAAGATTATGATATGTTTTTGTACTTAGTGACATGCTTTTAAAGTAAAGTGCAACATCTATTCAGTGAATCATTGTAGTTATCCTTGCTCAATTGGTATGTTTTTAAAAAATATAATTAATTTGAGGACTGCATGCATGCCCCCAAATCATAAACCAGGTTGTCCATTGATCTTATGCATTTAACTTTGCTCATAAAAACAATGCAATTTGCTTCTTACTTCATGATAAAATAAAAACTCAACTATATAATGCAACACCAAAATTATTTATTAGTTTCAATCCAAAATGTATAAAAACTCAGGAGAACAAATGATTAAACAAAGGTTGCTACATTTAAAATCATCCATAGACTGCCAATTTACATAAACCATCATTTCACAAAACAAAACATGCTTTCAAGTTCCAATTCCACAACTACATAAAGCAACACAAACATCGCCTAGGTGTACTGACTTCAAGTTGAAGCAAAGACATTTTCTCATTCATCCCCTCGTGCCTTTCCAGTAGTATCATCATATTTTCATTCATCTCAATTAATTGTCTTTGTAGCACTTAAAAAATGTTTTGTTGATGTCCCAATGTTGCTTCAAGCTCGTCTACCTAATGGAATCCATAGCACTTGATACCATCCTATGTATTGGAAATAGAGGATACATTATCCTATGTTTGATATTGTTTAAAAAGAGTTTATTTAAAATGAAATAGTGATTTTTAGGAAAATAAGTGGTTAAAAAGTAGAAAATCTTTTATGAATTTATGTGTAATATTATTTTATTAATAAATGTGTTTTTGAAAAGAAGAGAGAGAAAAATGTATTAAAAATTTAAAGGGGGCCAAACAAGGGCTTAATGTATACAAAGGATGGTAAAACTGGATAATGATCAACCTAGCTTACCTTCAAAGCGTGGCATTTCCAAAACTGTCGATTTGGATTCTTTTTCGTGTGCGATGTGTAAAGGGTCATGTATAAGCCACAATGTGGACAAGATTCTGCACCGTTCATACTGGTCGTAGACATTCTTATGCATTCAAAAAACAAGTTCAATTCTCCTTCAATGTTCAATTCTTGCGTTAAGTAATTCCATTAAATTGAGTAGACTAAGCTGCAATTGTTTGATGAATAATCTCATGTTTCGAAGAGAATTGTTCAAATGGAGAATCATATTCACGACCTTTGTCACTTCTTATTGCCTTAATTTTTTGGCTAAGTTGATTCTCAACTTCTAGTTTATAGTGTTTAAACACTTCAAGTACCTCGTCTTTCCTTTTGATTAAATACATAGTAATATCGAGTGTAATCATCGATAAAAGTGATAAAGTACTTTACTACCTCTAGTTTGAATGAACTTTGAATCATAAATATCGATGTGAATTAAATCTAGGGATTCAGTACTTCTTTTTACAGAACGAAAGGGTAATCGAACCATTTTGGGTTCAACACATGCATCGTATTTATGATTACAATCTAAACAATACTTCATTAATAAATCCATTTTTATTATTCTATACAAATTATTATAATTCACATGTCCTAATCGTTCATGAAAAACATTAAATGACTCAAGCAAGTAGAAGATGTAATTTTATTCATAGTAGGAGGTACAACAATCATTACATTCGTCTTAAAGAGCCCCCCTCCCCCCAATTTAGGTAGCATTTCCTATATATATCTTGCTTAACAGAGAACCAGATACTAAATTCTTACAAATTTCTGGCACATGAAGAATATCATTCAAAGTAAGTTCCTTGCCACTTGTCATTTTTAGTACTATCTTTCATTGTTCTTCAACTTTAGAAGAATAGTTTCCCACATAGAATTGTTTTTTATGATCTATTACTTTGAATGTAGAGAACATCCAGTGATTTGCACAAATATGGCGA
Organism: Ligustrum vulgare; assembly: GCA_963555705.1. Classification (NCBI taxonomy): domain Eukaryota; kingdom Viridiplantae; phylum Streptophyta; class Magnoliopsida; order Lamiales; family Oleaceae; genus Ligustrum; species Ligustrum vulgare. The sequence goes on along the minus strand of OY743172.1, from coordinate 43,682,656 downwards.
GTAGCTCAAGTATCCACTCATCATTCCTTAGTATTACCAACCAAGTTGCATTCAGAGATGATTGCAGAAAGATTCATATCTTGTACCTTGCCAGATATGTTGTCATGTTTTGTTACATTGGCTTGAGCATTTTTTCTATTGACTTATTTAGCTTACGAAAATCCTTGGATTGATGTTCACTTGACATAATTGTAACAGTTTTCTTTGAAATTTTAAGAGTCCTTGAAGAACCAGTTTTCCCTTCGTCATTGTACTTCCTCTTTTTGTTAGTGTGGCGCTCCAAATTTATTTCCACTTATTATGCATTTATTTATATTCCGGCCATATTTTGATTTTTCAAAAAAATAAAATAATATTATATTCAGCTGCTCTAAATATAATTTTGAACTTTTATTTTTAAAGCATAATCTAACTTTACTAAACACGAATATTTAGTTTTGAAACATCATTTGTATTGTAGTTTAAAATAGAGAAAAGAGAGTTAAGAGCTGAAGATAGTTGGGAAAAGCTATTTAATTATTTAAAAAAAAATGAAATCAAACTATTGAAAAATAATTATAACCTTTTTCAGGTTTCTCTGGCGACAGACCCATGAACCATGATCAGGTACCCAGTCACAATCGTCCCGTCATTTGAGAATTGACACCAACTTCCAATTTATGCATTGTTTCGAACCTACAATGCAAAACTGCATAAGCTAACATTCAGCAAGTAACATATGCATGATCATGTGTATGAGTTTCGATTCACTTTCTCATAATGATCTCATTCTCAAACTCCACACCTTCTCGTTATTTCAGTTTATCCACATTTCTTACTTGGGCCCGAATCCCACTATGTAGTACTGTATGAGCTCAATTATCAACATGACCGATAACACGAGCCTTCTAGTGTCAGTGCCAGTGCTTGTAGCCCGTCATCGCCCACTAAGACTCAAGACTTCACAATTTGTATTAATTGTCGCCCACCAAGACTCAAGATACTGCCCCGGAAATTATATTATATCAATCAAGCTAGGCATATTATATACGGCTCTCGGAGTGCTGATCCGCAGTTCCAAGGCCACCAAGAAACCTCCGACACTTTCCGTATACCGGTGTAGGACCACCAACACCCCATCCTCGACTACCCTTAATGACCGTCGAGAGTCTCAAGCGGGTATATACAGTACACTCATAGGGTGATTCTACTATCATTCACGTCATTCTTTCTCCATATACTCATTATCTCTTTATTTACTATTTATGAAGGACTTCTTCTAAGTTCACATAATGCACGAGCACATGAATGCCGCAGCATACCTCGTGCATATAAATGCCACAATATCCCTCGTGCACCAATTATATATCATAATCAAATAATATGACATTCCAATAAATTTATGAGCATTAATAACATGTCATATCATTAAATCATGTCTCACATGCTTTCACCATATACAGATATTTGCCACATTATATTTCACATATATTGTACCAACAATATATCTCACGTAATCACATAGGGGCACATAATAATATAAATTTTATATTTTGCATTGTAGTTGAAATATTACTTACCTCATTCCTTAGATATCCTAGAGTTCAAGACTTCAAACCTCAATATTTTGCACCACTAATATTCGCTTGAAGTCAAACTAGAATGATCATCACTCCTTACCTATGATATATATAACTTATAATTTAGTCACATGATAATATATTATATCTCAACTAACCAATATTAATTAGAGTCCATAAATAATATGAGATTAAAATTGGTCATCTTATTATAAAATATTTTATCTAAATTATATGGACCAACTTTATTTTAAAGGGATTGACCCACTTTATTATACCTCATAAAACATTTAATCTAATCCTCATATCCAAAATAATAATCATATCGTTAATAATATAAATCTAATTATATTATATATAATAATAATAATAATAATAATAATAATAATAAAAGAAATAAAATAAAATAAAATAACAATTACCTTACTGAAGGGGGTGTCGACCTCCCCATACTTGAAATGTGGGTGAGGGGTATGGGGGGTCGAACCCCCTTACTTAAAAATGAAGGGGGGGTTGTCCCCACCCTCATTTCTCTCTCGTATCTCCATTTTTTTTTTAACTGAAGAATGACCTATTTATATTTATCTTGAGAACTTATACGCAATTAAATAAAATATTTTGTTTACTTTTTTAGTCTCATAAAATATAAAACTTATATTTTAATCCCAATAGTTATTAAAACACCAAAATCACTCTAAAAATTATAGGGTCATATGAAGTCATAATAGAGAATTCTTATGGTCATTATGAAGTTCTCAAGGAATACATTATAACAATATTTTAGGATCATAAAATCGATGAGTGAGGTAAAAGTTATCGCTCGTCAAAGTTTACCACTTAAAATTATTTTATTTTTATCATTTTTTTATTTCTTTTCAATTGGCTACTTTCGTCTTAACTTTCGGCTTTATTATCATGAAAATTGAATTTTCAATACACCATTCTAAAATATTCACGATCTAGTTTCCCGTATCCTTGTCGAAAAACAACATGATCAACTGTAGTGAAAGTTACGGCTCGTCAAAATAGGCTATTAAAAACTAACATTTTGAATTTCCAACCTTTTTTTTATTAAGGTTTTTGGGGCATGCACGTCAACCGATTACTTGTCTACAATATGCCATTTTGGAGGTCATTTATAACTCTACATGGTGATATTTTCAAATAGTCAAACCAGATAACAAAACTAAAAATTAACGAGTTCTGAAACTATACGCATTATTCGTCGTTAATAAATATTATTTAAATAATATAATATAATATAAATATATATGTGTACGTCATAATATATGTAAATAATTATTATATAACTTTTAATTATTACTATTTTGACCAATAAATTTACGAATTAACTTTGGTCTATTATTTTTCAAAGTTTGGACGAATTCTTAGTTCCACTTTAAAGTATATTCCATACACTTCAATCCATATTTTCTCAATTATGGAATTCATAGTCAATTTATTAAATTGATAAAATTACTTAAAGTAATATTTAATATTCTTATTTATTTTTCATTTATATTACGTCAACTAAATTAAAGCTCTTATTTAATGTCGAATAGGCCCCCTTAAATAAGTCAAATAAATTAAAATTTCTATTTGACTTTCAACTGGGTCCCATTAAGTTTGAATAATTTAATATAATAATAGGTCTAATTTTTAGGTCGTTACATTCTTCCCCCCTAAAAGAAATTTCATCCTCGAAATTTAATCATTTAGTTATATCAGTCTTTATCTTCTTCTACCTTCAAACTTAAAACTCAAGTAATTACAAGAGTCAATTCTATTATTGCTTAAATCACATTCTATATACTATTCACCTCGTGTCTAATTCAATTATTATAATCAGTAAAACTTCTATCACACATTCTCTTCATCATCATCATCTTTATAGATCAGTCTATCTGATGAATCGATGTTCTTCACTCTCTCATTTTGACGTAATACTAAAAAGTAAACACGATTTCAGTAAAATTTCTCCAATACTTCATCTTCAATAACTTGCAATAAACATGTCAGCAACAACGTAAATCCTTCATATGTGATAATGTATTCGTAATCACAATCTAATCATCAACTTAATAATATATAGTGATCATTTCCAGGTAGATCACATATTTCAAACCGTTTTTGGTTGTGTTGGTCTCGTAGTTATTTTCATTTTCGCGATGCCTCTATACTTTTAATGTAAAAAGAGGAGACGAAACTTAAGTCTTGATTTAAAGATTCTTCTTGTCGTGATAAGACGTGAATTCACGCCAAAATTTATTCATAGAGACATCTTTATGAGTCATATAGCATCCTCTATCAGCTCAAATCTTTAGAAGTGGAGCAAGAATATGGTAAATTTCTAAAAACCTTCGCCTATAAAATGTCACCCTGTAGTATTAAAATATTCTTCCATTTGGTCATTATAGTCTGTTTTATACAACTTGGCTAATCTAAGAAACTTTTCATTTCAATGGAGCCCATAAAATCGATGGTCTCCTAATGGGGTTAAGCTGAAAATAGTCCAACTATGTTTTATAAAGCAGTCGCAGTTAGCTAGAGGAGAACCAAAAAAACTTACTCAATCTCTCCAGTCAGTGTACATAAATTAATTCATTATATCGTTCTAACTATACAACTCATTATGTCCAAATGTTTCTGCTGCGTAGCTTTGCTATCCATCTCTTTTACTTCAATCTATAGTGCTTCCAAATCAAAATACACAGGTTCAACTTAAGGAGTTCACCATAGATATGGTATCCTAATCTTAAAAAATTCATAAATTAAGACTTCGAATCTTCTCAAGCAATCAGCTTAAATGATTTCAATAATCGAGATTTTCTCAAACAGAGAATGATACTAACATTATTTTAGAATGATTTGAAATATCTGATCAATGCTATCGAAAACTTGACATTTCAATATCCATCATAATGATATCGAGAGATTTGGAACAAGTTCATCGAATTCATATTTTCTTCTAGTCCTAGGTTAGAATTAATCTATAGTGATTTGAGTATTGTGCTGATTCATGTTGATGGAATTACATCAATTGAGACAACAATGGTTATTAGTCAAGTCGATACAAAAGAATTGTTGAAGCCTGAAAGGATATATAGCACTTGAGCTAAATACGAATCGAAATGTCACAATAAAGTGCTATATGAGTTGAACTTTTTCCCTTGTTGAGGATTTCCAATAAGAAGAGGTGGATTCAAGAGTACTCAATTATGACATAATAACTTAATGAATTCATACGTTTGCTGATATTCGAACCCGAGGTACCATAGACGCTGAATCATATCTATTTATACGAATATGATTGCAAAAGAAACTTCAATAGAATAATTGGGCTAAAGTATTTCAGATCCATTAGATGAAGAAAGTATCTCTTTTGTAGATACATATTTCAAAATCTTCGTATTTCAAAGGAGAAATAAATATGATTCGAGTTTCAATAAAATCGGGATTGGTTTAGTCGTTTTAACAATAAGGTAACGACTAAACTACCAGAAGTTGTGATCATAGTGAATCAAAATATGAGTTTGTTGTAATGGATAATTACAAAAAAAGTTATGCTTAGTGGGAACAAACATTGATTCTTTCAAATGAAGACATATGTATGTAGAAATCAATTAGTAGAGAAAACTGAGGGTCACATGAAATAACTGATGAGGTCAATATTTCAATTTTCCCTTATCACAAAGGAAAAAATAACTTTGGACTTAGGAGCCAAAAAAATAATGTTCTTTTAAGAAATGGAGGATAGAAAAAGAAAACACATTAGAGACACCAATTCTCTACTTTTCAGTTTTAACGTCATACTTTGAAACATAGGGGTACAACAACATTAATGGAGTATGAGGAAAGTTCATGGAAAAAGAACATTCTTTAGCTCCAAAGGAAAACTGTATCCAAATCATACGAATTTCAATCTGGTAAAGTGAATTGACATGCATATATTTCATTAGAGTCGAAATGTATCATAATCTGATCAAGACATAAAAGAAAATTAGGGAGTTTTTCTCTTTTGATGATTAAGAGTTAAAAATAGAAAGTTCTTGATCCACAAGCTACCATGTTGATCATGTCAAGTAGATGAATATTAATGAGTAGTACTCGAGTTAAAAGTAGATCAAGATGTCACGGTTCATGAGTAGGATTTTCACATTCTTTCATGAAGTGAAATAACAAAGAAGAAGATGTGACTTATAGATGTGAAAATATCAAATCAAGAATTATCAGAAACAATTGATTGTTGAATATGCATAAATGAATGAATAAAACTCGAACAATAAATTATCAAAATTGAGTGTTAGAATTGTCACCCCATTTCCTGAATTAAAATGATAAATGGGAAGATGTGATTCGTAAATCAATGAATCTGATAGATAGTGATCCAACATATTGGGTAATTCACATGAGCTTACTCATAGAAAAGTTTTATTGGGATGAAAGATAAGTGAAAAATTTCCAAATATCGAAGACGAGGTGTACTAAGAAAGTGACCTCAATCATTTTGGTTTTCCTTCATATGCAAGTGAGAGAAAAATCTTTATAAATGAAGACTCAATTTTTAGATCATTTAACTTTCACAAAAGGACAATAAATACGATTAGAGTCCAATAAATTGAGGTTTGTTATGTCATCTCAAATAACACAATGACTGAGCTTAAGGATATGATTGAGTTGGATCACGAATGATACTGATTGATTATATTGCAAGACTTTGTAGTAGTTGAATAATTTACATTCGTGAAAGATGAGATATGGATATCAACTTTAATCGGAGTACTGAATATGGAGGGAAATCAAGATTTTTAAACATTCAATATACCAACAAATGGGTAATTTAGAATTCCAAAAACTAAGAATGATTGGACCATCAAGAGATATAATTGAGATGGCAACAATCGAACTATCAAGAGACATAATTGAGACGAATGGAGATACGAAACAAATAGATTACAATGCAATGTCTTATCTCAGCCAAATATTTATTAATGAACAAATTTTCATTAATGAGACCAATAAATGTCGAGTCAAACGAACGTCCACACAGGAGTTAAATATTTATTAACGAACCATTTCCAAGAAAACAGATGGACGTCGAGTCAAAAGAACGTTTAGATAGGAGTCAATATTCAAAACTTATGACTTCCCAGAATAATAGATATTCAATAAGGTAAATCAAGAATAGAGTCTTTGAACTTTTCAATAATACTGTTATATTAGAATGAATTTTGTGACCGTTGTAATAAATAATTAAAACATAAGATTTGTGCTCGTTGGAATATATTTCAATTCAATGAAGTGATATATCACAAGCAAAGGGGATAAGATTATTACAATTTTTTCAGAAAGACAAATTCTGAATTCTCCTTATATTAAGGAGAAACAATAAAAGTACTTTTAGAAAGGATGGTGGCGAGAGAAGATAAAATAATGCCACCAAAACATGCGGAAAAAAATATGTGAAAAGATAAGGGTGTTTTAGTAACTATTTTATGTGAAAAGATAAGGGTGTTTTAGTAACTATTAAAGTTCGATAAGGGCATTTTAGTAACTATTTTATGAATAGAAAGAGTTGACTTTTCTGATATCTTTGACGAGGACCAATAAGAATGACCCAATGATCTTGTACAAATACGATCCATGATATATTTCGAAGTACATTTAAATTAAGGTGCAGATGAGTATCGAGGAACAACATAATCATCGACACAATATCAATGAGATGGTTTGAAATATCATTACCATTGTTGTTACGACCATGACTAATTTTATATGACACGTCATCCATATGGGCCCATCAGGGGATCCACAAAACATCTATTCACCTAATCATGACCCACAGGACAAACTGTGGATACTAAACTTGCTGGACTCTTACATGCCGAGGTACCCCCATGCCGGGGTGATGCTATGCCGAGGTACCCCTATGTCGAGGTGATCCTATGCCGAGGTACCCCTATGCCAGGGTGATGCTATGTCGAGGTACCCTTATGCCGACGTACTCCTAAGTAGAAGTGAGTGCCCTGGAAAGGTGACAAGATAACTTGATGTGATAACATCTTTAAAGGGATTTGATGGTTGCTTTAACCCTATGACATGTAGTAATGATTATAGCCAAAGAAATGGTTTACCTTATGAATGGTTAGGATCTTGCCATGTGTAAATCATAACACGCATCACAATCTAAAAGAATTACTCATTCTATAAATAGAGCACACTTGCCACCAAGGAAAATGTTGGTAATTCAATACTCTAACTCAATTTTTTACTCTCACTCCCTTTTCTCTCTTTTACACACTTACATTTTCCGCACCCAATTTATATTTTCTTGAAATGAGTACTGACTTAGGCATCAGAGTGTAAACGAGAGCCACCTCGCCCCCTTTGCAAGCTGATTGTTTGTCCTAGTGCGCAGGAGATCCACGTGTTCAAGAGGGAGGAGCTGAGACGTGTTGATCCAAGGTCCTACCAGATTTTATGGTCAACAGTTGTCATTGGCATTCTTAATTACTCCATAAAATAACTCAATTGATGTACATCTTACATTTTGCATCCTAAAATTGACTGCAAGGGATTATCAAGATTCATGCTTCAAGAGGTATATATGTTTCCTTAATATGTGGGTAATCTCGTAAAGAATTCCAAAGTCTTTCCAATGATGGCCATGAAATTATGTAGGTTTCGACACTTGAATCCCTTATTCTCAAGCCAGTAATTTTCTGTTATTCAAGTATTGACATCAAGATCCTGAGTGTCGACATCTAACTAGAATGTACATTATCAAAAATTTTAATTCAATCAAATTTTCCATATATCTCCTCCATTTCAAATGTTTAATTATTGATAATAAGTTATAAGATTGATCTCTTATTGCTCATCGCAATAGAAGAAATCGATATCAAATGATGGAACGTCCTAAATGTCATCACTCTTAATACATTTAACTAGATCATCTCCGTTCCAAGTATTTTATGAATGACACGCATTCTTTAGTTGTTAACAACAAACTTTATTCCAAGATATCACACTTACCTCATAGTTTTTTGCAAAATATTCATATCACGTTTTATCTTGTAGGCTCTAGACTCCTAAGTTGAACTGTCATTTCAAGTTTAACTCAGGATATTAAATAAATATCCATGTAGCCAAATTATTCCAAGGCAGATATCCAATTGAAATTTCACATTTCTGTCAATTAATTCACATAAAACAAGTAATAACTCAATTGGTTGGTGCACTCCAAATGATTCTTGGACATGTGTACCTTGGGTAGTCTTCAGAATCATTTAAAACCATCCTCTGATACCACGGGATGTGGCACCCCAAATTCATTTCTACTTATTATGCATTTACTAATATTCCCGCCATATTTTGATTTTTCAAAATAATAAAATATATTATATTCACCCACTCTAAATATAAATTTGAACTTTTATTTTTAAAGTATAATCTAACTTTACTAAACATGAATATTTAGTTTTGAAATATCATTTGTATTTTAGTTTAAAATTGATAACAGAGAGGTAAGAGTGGAAGGTAGCTGGGAAAAGCTATTTAATTATTTTAAAAAATGAAATAAAACTATTGAGAAATAGTTATAACCTTTTTTAGGTTTTCCTGGTGACAGACTTATGAACCATGGTCAGTTACCTAGTACACAATCGTCCCGTCATTTGAGAATTGGAACCAACTTCCAATTTATGCATTGTTTCGTACCTACAATGCAAAACTACATGAGCTAACGCTCAGCAAATAACATATGCATGATCATGCACATGAGTTTCGATTCACTTTCTCATCATGATCTCATTCTTAAACTTCACACCTCGTTATCTCAGTTTATCCACATTTCTTACTTAGGCCAGAATCCCACTACGTTGTACCGTATGAGCTCAATTATCAACATGGATAATAACATGTGCCTTCTAGTTCCTGTGGTCCATCATCGCCCACCAAGACTCAAGACACCATAGTTTGTATCCATCGTTGTCCACTGAGACTTAAGATACTGCACCGGGAATTATATTATATCAATCAGGCCTGGCCTATTATATATGGAACTAGGCTTGCTGATCTGCAGTACTTATGCCACCAAGTGACCTCCGACGCCACCCGTATACTGGCGCCAGACCGCCAACACCCCATTCTCGACTACCCTTAATGACTGTTGAGAATCTCAAGCAGGTGTATATATCCGGACGCGAAGTAAAATATTGTACACTCGTAGGGTGATTCTACTATCATTCACGTCATTCTTTCTTCATATACTCATTATATCTTTATTTACCATTTATGAATGACTTCTTTTAAGTCCACCTAATGCACGTGCACATGGATGCCGCAGTATACCTCGTGCACATAAATGCCACAGTATACCTCGTGCACATGAATGCCGCAGTATACCTCGTGCACCAATTATATATCATAATCAAATAATATGACATTCCAATGAATTTATGAGCATTAATAACATGTCATATCATCAAATCATGTCTCGCATGCTTTCACCATATATAGATATTTGCCACGTCATGTTCCACATATTGTACCAACAATATATCTCACGTAATCACATAGGGGCACATAATAATATGAATTTTATGTTTTGCATTGTAGTTGAAATGTTACTTACCTCATTCCTTAGATATCCTAGAGTTCAAGACTTTATTCCTTAATATTTTGCACCACCAATATTTGCTTGAAGTCTAACTGGAATGATCATCACTCCTTACCTATCATATATATAACCTATAATTTAGTCAAGTGATAATATATTATATTCCAACTAACTAATATAAATTAGGGTCCATTAAATACGGGTTGTTCACAAAAATACCCTACTTTTAGGGATCAAACTGAAATTTACTTCAATTTTATAAAATTTGAAAATTACTTTTAGAAAAATCTTAAAAACTGAAAAATACTTATGATACCTTTCAATTAAGTTAGCATCACAGTATAATACTTATAATTATATTATTATCACAGTATGATACTTTTCAAAAAAATCTTTAGTATTACAATATGATACTTATGATATTTTTTTAATTTTTCTTTACTATCACAGTATGATACTTCTCGATTTTCTTCTAATATCACTTCTTGATACTTTATCTGAGACATAAAATCAAACAATTTTCATACCTTATTTAGTATCACAGTGTGATACTTTACAATTTCTTATGATATTTTGTCTCAAACATAAAATCCAACCTTTACATACACTATTCACTAAATTTTCACAGTTATCGGACCACCACTTCATTGCAACCCAGAACCACCATCAAACTGTCCGCCACTTCACCTAATCATCACAGCAACACCACTCCGGTTTCCACCACTGCATCACCTCCATCTCAGCCCTTTACAACTAGCTGCGCCGCCACCTATTTTCCAAAATAGAGCCTTCAATGATTTTCACTCTCTTACTCCATGGAGCCATCAACACACTAAAACCCCTCATTTCACTACCCAAGAACACTAATTGTGGAAAACTCCTCAATGACTCACTAAATCAACTCAACAGACCATTAATTTCCAGTGATAACAAGAAATCCATGGATAATGAAACCATGATCATGTGGAATTAACAATACAAACAAGTTCTTGAAAAGAGTGGAAAGATTATTATTCAAAATGGAATCCCCGACTGATTCTAAGATCTGGTCGTGTGTGGGTTTCTTGGGGAAGTGGATAGTGTTGGTTCGGTGGTGCGATTGTGGTGGTTCGGTGCAGGTGGTGGTGAGTTGGTGGTTAGTTGTGGGTGGTGGCATTGTTGTGTGGTGGTGGCGATGGGGAGTTGGGGAAGAGAATTGTGGTTCGATGGTGGTTGATGAGGGTGGTGGCGGTAGTTGTGGTGGTGGCAGTGGGGAGTTGTTGGTGGTGTAGTGGTAAGCTCGAGGAGAAGACGATCATGTCCGTATTTTTCAAAAAAAAAAAAAAAAACCTGTGTAGTAAACACTAGTTTTGGTATTTTAAGGTAGTAATTTGTGCAATTAGCCCATTAAATAATATGAGATTAAAATGGGTCATCTTATTGTAAAATATTTTATCTAAATAATTATACCACGTACCAACTTTATGTTTAAAGGGATTGACCAACTTTATTATACCTCATAAAGCATTTAATCTAATCCTCATATCCAAAATAATAATCATAACGTTAATAATGTAAATCTAATTATATTATATTATATTATATTATATTATATTATATTATATTACACACACACACACATACAAAAGGGGGGTCGACCCACCCTACCCCAATAGATAACTGAGGTAAAAGTTATTAATCATCAAAGTTTACCACTTAAAATTATTTTATCTTTATCCTTTTTTATTTCTTTTCAATTGGTTACTTTTGTCTTAATTTTCAGTACTCTTATTATCACGAGAATTGAAAATTCAATATACCATTTTAAAATACTCACGATTTAGTTTCCCGTATCCTCGCCGAAACCCAATATGGTCAACTGTAGTGAAAGTTACGGCTCGTCAAAATAAGCCGATTAAAACTAACATTTCAAATTGCCAACCTTTTTTTATTAAGGTCTTCAGGGCATGCACGTCAACTAAATTAAAAAAATTATTTAATGTCGAATAGGCCCCTTTAAATTAGTCAAATAAATTAAAATTTCTATTTGACTTTCAAGTGGGTCCCATTAAATGTAAACAATTTAATATAATAATAGGATGAATTTTTGGGTTGTTACATTCTTCCACCCTTAAAGAAATTTCATCCTCCAAATTTAATTATTTAGTTATATCAGTCTTTATCTTCTATTTATATTCTTCTACCTTCAAACTTAAAACTCATGTAATTACAAGAGTCAATTATATTATTGACGTGGAATGAGATGTGCGAAATTAAACGCTGAAAAGTTCCGAACTCATGTTGTGAAGGACGGAGGAATCTTGACCCAAACTTCACGACGCGAGAATCGACGATGCGGAAGTAAGAACCAAGAGTTTCGAAATACCACAAGGATTTGTCCATTTTCTTAATAAGTTTCTAATTGTGAACACCAGAAAATTATCAATCTTTGATAAATTTGGGTTGAACGCCACAAGACTATCAATCTTGATAAGTTCGGATTTGTAATGTGAATCCACACATTTACCAAGTGAAAAATACTCAAATTGTTTATTCAAAATCAAAGTCTAATTTTTACAATGAATGAAAAAATATATAAATAAGTAAAATTGACCTAACAACTAGGGTAGCCGCAAATGGGCTCAAAATAGAGTTCTAATTTACCTAAAAATGAAAAGGAAATGAAATTTCGTGAAATCTGCTCCGTTGAGCAGTTACGGAAGTGAAGCTGACACTTACGACCGTAAGTGTATTCCTGTTTCAGGGTTACAGCCGTAACCAAAGAATCTCACGGCCGTAAGTGTGAAAATCTTGGAATCCTGCGTTTTGTACCGAGAGTGGTTTACGGCCGTGACAAGGTAACTTACAACTGTAAGTATGGTTCTGATCCTCTTTGACTTGATTTGATCCATTCATCTTCTCGACTCGACTCCAACATGGAACTTGTTCCATTTTCCATGTAGATCGCTGTTGCATCTCCGATATCTTGACTTAACCTTTTAGCTCCTATCTCGGATCACATCATACCCCCTCTCTTGAAAATGATTCGACCTCGAATCAACTTCTGACCTGCTTTTCAAACACTTCCTACTCTTGGGGCCTTGATGTAAATCTACTCCACCTGGATCGAACGGTAAATTATTGCTTCCCTGCAACAGGATCAACTGGCAGTACTTTGTAAATTGAGTTGTATGGACAGATGAAATCATAAACTCCCTTGGGGATAGGTGGTGTTGTCGAAATTTCCAAGTGCAATTAACCTGGAAAAAGGATTTAAATAAAATAGGGTGGGGAATGTTAGTTTCACAAAATATAAAGTATGGATCCTTGTATTCATGATGAATCATCACCATCTTATCATGACCAACAATGAGGCTCTTCTCTTCACCCCTTTCTTCCCTTGCAACTTCTTGCTCAACCTCTTCAAGTTTTTTATCCTCAAGCTCAACCACTTCTTCCAACTCCACATTCTCACACACAATCTCATCTTCTAAAATTTTGAATTGTAGCACCTCTCCTAATTTTTTATGCCCAACCTCCAATTCATGCATCTCCTCATCAATAATTTTAACTTCACGTTCATCCACCTCTTTACCACTCAATTCCTCATCTCCTACATCAAATTTTGGATTTTCAACTATTTCTACTTTCAACTCTTCAGTTTCAATATTCTTACCGTGAGGCTCTGATAAGATTCGTAGCGCGGAAGAAACTCCGGAAAGTTCCAAACTCAGGTTGTGGTTGGACGGATGAATCATGACCCGATATTCACGATGCGATGGCTCGACAATGCGGAATAAAGAACCACGAATTTCGAAACGCCACAAGGATTTGCCCAATCTCCCGGATGAGTTTCTGGTTTTGAACGCCACAAATACTCTCGCGAATATTTGATAAGTTCTGGATGAACGCCCAAAGATAATCAATCTTGATAAGTTCGGGTTTGTAATGTGAATCCACACATGAAACAATTGAAAAACATTCAATCTCTTTTTATTCAATAATCAAAGTCTAATTTTACAATGAATCGAAAAAGCGTATAAATAAGCAAACAAAAACCTATCAACTATAACTGGCTCAAAATAGAATTCTAATTAAAGTAGAATACTAGAATAACTAAATAAAAGAAAAGGAATTAAAAATCTGCAAAATAAGGAAAATTCCGGAAATTAATATCGCATGTCACGGCCGTGATTGAGATTATTACGACCGTAAGATTTCCTTCCTGTGAATATTACGGTCGTGACAGTTTGTTTACGGACGTAAGTGTAAAATTGAAATCTCGCATCTTAACCAGTAGCTTGATTACGGTCGTGACCTTCTCGGTGTTACGGCCGTAATGATCAAACTGGTCCTTTTTTGCTCCAGTTTTTGTTCCAATTTGCAATTAACTCCGTTTTGGCTTAAATTACTTGAATTTTTCTGTCAAGCATGCTATGACTCCGATTGTTGAGGGTCCGGAACACATCATACCCTCCTTCTTTAGGATGATTCGTCCCGAATCATAGCTTTGTTCCTGTTGTTTCACTTCACCTGCTGAATCAAACAGTAAATTATTGCTTCCATGCCAGAGGGATGACCAATAGTATCCTGTAACTTGGGTTAAATGAATGGATTGAAGTGGAAACTTCTGTGGGCATTGGTGGTGTTGCCCAAATTTCCTAGCACATTTAACCTGCAAGACAAAATTAAATAAAGAGGGGAGGGAAATGTTAGGTTCATGACGTACAAGGTATGGATCCTTGTATTCATGAATATCACCGTCAATTCCCCTTTTGGAACAACGAGACCCTTCTCTTCACTTCGTTCTTCCTTTGCAAGTTCTCGTTTATTCCCCTCTACTTCTTTTCTCTCAAGCACCTCTTTAATATTTTTACTTTCAAATTCAACCACATCTCCAATCTCCAGATTTTTATCACCACGCTCGTGTACTACCTCATTACTACTAAAATGTGGATCTTCCAATTCAACGCTCAAATCTTGAACTTCAACCTCAACTCCCAATTCCACCTTCTCCTCATCAAATTTTGGAGTTTGTTTATATGTTTTTAATTTCAACTCTCCCTCCTTCTTATCAATATCCTTATCCCCATGATGCCTCCTATTATACCACTTTTCACTCTCCTTCCTTATCCTCCGTGAATCTTCTAGCGCTTCTTCTAATGTCAACCCATACAGTGCGCATATTTCCCCTTTCTTAAGGAATTTGTTTATGTGCATACTCTTATCATAAACAGCTCCCTCCTACGTCTCCAAGGTGTTCCCAATAAAATATGATAAGACTTCAATGGCACTACATCACACCATACATCCTCATTATACCTTCCTTGGGTAATAGACACTAGAATTTGTTTGGTTACTTTGAAATCCCCAAACTCCCTCATCCACGTCATCCTATAAGGTTTATGATGTGGTTATAGGGGTAATCCTAATTTTTCAATTACGGTGCTCCTAACGAAATTAGTAAAACACTTTCCATCAATCTCCAAACTGCACCCTATAAGGTTTATGATGTGGTTCTAGGGGTAATCCTAATTTTTCAATTACGGTGCTACTAACGAAATTAGTAAAACACTTTCCATCAATCACCAAACTGCACCCCTTATGATCCACATAACATCTAGTTTGGAATAAAAAACCCGGATCATAATCCATTCCTTATGTGACGTTAAAAAAAAAATTCAAGAATGAAGAGGATTTAGACATCAAATAGCAATAATAACTTTTATTGACTTGGAAGGAAATGAATATCAAGAATTTTAAAGAAACTCAAGAAAGTGGTTCTTGAATTTTGGAATGACTTTTTTTTTTTTTTTTTTTTGAACAATGGATGAATTTTCGGAAAATTAAAAAAAAATTATATATAAATCCGAAAATTCGACATGAACGCGACAAAACAAACGGAACTTAATTCGGATAAGAATTAAGCAAAAGAAACACTTTTAAAAAAAATTTGGAACGATTTTCTGGATTAAAAACTAAAAAAACTCAAGAACAAGAAGAACGCAAAAAAAAATTGAAAACAAAACACTCAACAAGATATGGATGATTTTTATGGGACTCGATGATAAATATAAAAATCAAACTGGATAAAAAAAGCAGAATTCAGAGTCCAGCTCTGATACCAGATGATAAGATTCGAAGCGCGGAAGAAACGCCGAAAAGTTGCAAACTCAGGTTGTGGTTGGACGGATGAATCATGACCCGATATTCACGACGCGATGGCTCGACGATGCGGAATAAAGAACCACGACTTTCGAAACGCCACAAGGATTTGCCCAATCTCCCGGATGAGTTTCTGGTTTTGAACGCCACAAATACTCTCGCGAATATTTGATAAGTTCAGGATGAACGCCACAAGATAATCAATCTTGATAAGTTCGGGTTTGTAATGTGAATCCACACATTAAACAATTGAAAAAAATTCAATCTCTTTTTATTCAATAATCAAAGTCTAATTTTACAATGAATCGAAAAAGTGTATAAATAAGCAAACAAAAACCTATCAACCCTAACTGGCTCAAAATAGAATTCTAATTAAAGTAAAATACTAAAATAACTAAATAAAAGAAAATGAATTAAAAATATGCAAAATATGGAAAATTCTGGAAATTAATATCGCATGTTACGGCCGTGATTGAGATTATTACGGCCGTAAGATTTTCTTCCTGTGAATGTTACGGCCGTGACAGTTTATTTACGGACGTAAGTGTAAAATTGAAATCTCGCATCTTAACCAGTAGCTTGATTACGGTCGTAACCTTCTAGCTTAAATTACTTGAATTTTTCCGTCAAGCATGCTACAACTCCGATTGTTGAGGGTCCGGAACACATCATACCCTCCTTCTTTAGGATGATTCGTCCCGAATAATAGCTTTGTTCCTGTTGTTTCACTTCACCTCCTGGATCAAACAGTAAATTATTGCTTCCATGCCAGAGGGATGACCAATAGTATCCTGTAACTTGGGTTACATGAATGGATTGAAGTAGAAACTCCTGTTGGCATTGGTGGTGTTGCCCAAATTTCCTAGCACATTTAACCCGCAAGACAAAATTAAATAAAGCGGGGAGGGAAATGTTAGGTTCATGAGGTACAAGGTATGGATCCTTGTATTCATGAATTATCACCGTCAATTCCTCTTTTGGAACCACGAGACCCTTCTCTTCACCTCGTTCTTCCTTTGCAAGTTCTCGTTTATTCCCCTCTACTTCTTTTCTCTCAAGCACCTCTTTAATATTTTTACTTTCAAATTCAACCACATCTCCAATCTCCAGATTTTTATCACCACGCTCGTGTACTACCTCATTACTACTCAAATGTGGATCTTCCAATTCAACGCTCAAATCTTGAACTTCAACCTCAACTCCCAATTCCACCTTCTCCTCATCAAATTTTGGAGTTTGTTTATTTGTTTTTAATTTCAACTCTCCCTCCTTCTTATCAATATCCTTATCCCCATGATGCCTCCTATTATACAACTTTTTACTCTCCTTCCTTACCCTCCGTAAATCTTCTAGTACTTCTTCTAATGTCAACCCATACATTGCGCATGTTTCCCCTTTCTTAAGGAATTTGTATATGTGCATACTCTTATCATAAACAGCCTCCGTCCTACGTCTCCAAGGTGTTACCAATAAAATATGATAAGACTTCAATGGCACTACATCACACCATACATCCTCATTATACCTTCCTTGGGTAATAGACACTAGAATTTGTTTGGTTACTTTGAAATCCCCAAACTCCCTCATCCACGTCATCCTATAAGGTTTATGGTGTGGTTCTAGGGGTAATCCTAATTTTTCAATCACGGTGCTACTAACGAAATTAGTAAACCACTTTCCATCAATCATCAAACTGCAGCCCTTATGTTCCACATAACATCTAGTTTGGAATAAAAAACCCGGATCATAATCTGATGTGATCCCGGGAGGGGGTCACGACGGACACGAGGAACGAACGTCGGGAAAGTTCCGAATTCAGGTTGGAACGGACGGTGACACTACGACCCGAGCCTCACGACGCAAGAACCAGGGGCATATCAAACCCGAGACCCGTTACGATGCGGAAACAAGAACCGTAATGGTTTGAACGCCACAAAGGATGCCCACGCCTTTGATAAGTTCGATTGGTGAATGCCACAAATATCTCACAATATTTGATAAGTTCGAAGGTGTTCAATTCAGAACAATATATGAGGGAAAACCACTCAACACAATTTTCATTCATCAAAGTCTGCTTTTGTATTACAATGAAGACGCCTTTATATAGGCGAATAAAAAATCCTAGTCTACTAGGAAACTAAATAAAATCTAATCTAATTAGGGAATAGATAAAATCTATCAAAATAGAGTCCTAATTTAATTGGAAACAATAACAAAAACTAAAGTAAATCTAATCCTATAATTAAGGAAATAAAAATCCGCAAATCTTGGAATTACGGCCGTGACAACATTCCTTACGGCCGTAACTGTACTTCTGCTTAAGGATTACGGCCGTGACCATAAACTTACGGCCGTAACTGTTAAAATCTTGGAATCTTTAATTTCCACCCGTGGCTGACTTACGGCCGTGACCAGCTAGCTTACGGCCGTAAATACGAATCTGATCCATTTTGACTTGATTTGATCTTTGAAGCTCTCCGAACCTGTTTGAATTCTTGTTTTGGCTTGAATTGTAGTTCTTTCCGTCAAGCCCGCCATGATTCTCATCATTCTCCCCTTCTTTAGGATGATTCGTCCCGAATCATAGCGATGTGAATGATGTTTCAGTGAACCCCTGGATCAAATGGAAATCCTTTGCTTTCATGCCATAGGACCAACCGATAGATCCCCATTACTTGAATTATATGGAATGATCAAAATGTTAGCTTCATTGGCCATATGTGGTGGGGCTCAAACGTCTGGTTATTTCTAACCTGCACGAAGGATTCAAAAAAAATGGGGAGGGAATTATTAGTTTCATAAGGTACAAGGTACGGATCTCTGTACTCATGAGGAATCATCACCACCTCCTCTCTTCCCACAATGAGGCTATTTTTTTCCCCTCTTTCAATCTTTTCACTCCCTTGCTCAATATTTTTACTCTCACGCCCAACCACACATTCATTTTCAAAATTCTCAAGCTCAAAAACCTCCACCACACTTTTATCCTCTACTTCAAAATTCGGAGTTTGATCAACTACTTCAATTTTCAACTCTTCAAATTCAATATTCTTAACATGAGGCTCTACCATAATCTCACACTCCCTTTCCCTTTGTAATTCAAGCTCAGCCTCCCTTTCACTGTCCTGTTGCAACTTGGCTAATTTTTCCCTTGCTCCCCGATGAGAATCATGGCGGGCTTGACGGAAAGAACTACAATTCAAGCCAAAACAAGAATTCAAACAGGTTCGGAGAGCTTCAAAGATCAAATCAAGTCAAAATGGATCAGATTCGTATTTACGGCCGTAAGCTAGCTGGTCACGGCCGTAAGTCAGCCACGGGTGGAAATTAAAGATTCCAAGATTTTAACAGTTACGGCCGTAAGTTTATGGTCACGGCCGTAATCCTTAAGCAGAAGTACAGTTACGGCCGTAAGGAATGTTGTCACGGCCGTAATTCCAAGATTTGCGGATTTTTATTTCCTTAATTATAGGATTAGATTTACTTTTGTTTTTGTTATTGTTTCCAATTAAATTAGGACTCTATTTTGATAGATTTTATCTATTCCCTAATTAGATTAGATTTTATTTAGTTTCCTAGTAGACTAGGATTTTTTATTCGCCTATATAAAGGCGTCTTCATTGTAATACAAAAGCAGACTTTGATGAATGAAAATTGTGTTGAGTGGTTTTCCCTCATATATTGTTCTGAATTGAACACCTTCGAACTTATCAAATATTGTGAGATATTTGTGGCGTTCACCAATCGAACTTATCAAAGGCGTGGGCATCCTTTGTGGCGTTCAAACTATTACGGTTCTTGTTTCCGCATCGTAACGGGTCTCGGGTTTGATATGCCCCTGGTTCTTGCGTCGTGAGGCTCGGGTCGTAGTGTCACCGTCCGTTCCAACCTGAATTCGAAACTTTCCCGGCGTTCGTTCCGCGTGTCCGTCGTGACCCCCTCCCGGGATCACATCATTTGGTATCAGAGCTGGACTCTGGATTCAGGTTTTGTTTTTCTATTCTATCCAGTTTGATTTTTGTGTTTTATCATAGAGTCTACACAAAATCATTCATATCTTGTTCTTCGTGTCTGTAGAATTTTTCCATTATTTGATCCATACAAAAATTCATCAAAAACTCAATCTTGTTTAATTTATTCGATTCTTGTCCAAATCATGTCCCGTTTGTTTTGTCGTGTTTGTTGTCGAATTTCGGATTTATAAAAATATATATATATATATATATATATTTATTTAATCCGAAATTTCATCCATAATTCAAAAAAAAAAAAAAAAAAGTCAATCCCATAATTCAAGGACCACTTCCTTGAGTTTCATGGCTCCTTGTTATCAAATCTTTCCATTCCACTCCACATCCAACTCCACAATGTCCAAATTCAGGGAAAAACCTCAAACAGTTTCTAGAGTTAGGAGGGAGAATAAGATTAATCATAAACCTAGGGTTGGAATTGGGGAAGAGCTGAAAGTATTGGAAGATGGTGCTTCAAAAATAAGGGATGGTGTCTCGGAAATGAGGGATGAAATTGATGAGGTGAGAATGATATTAAGGCAGTTAAATGAGGAGATGATTGCAAAGGGAGTGATGTGATCCCGGGAGGGGGTCACGATGGACAGGCGGAACGAACGCCGGGAAAGTTCCGAATTCAGGTTGGAACGGACGGTGACACTACGACCCGAGCCTCACGACGCAAGAACCAGGGGCATATTAAACTCGAGACCCGTTACGATGCGGAAACAAGAACCGTAATGGTTTGAACGCCACAAAGGATGCCCACGCCTTTGATAAGTTCGATTGGTGAACGCCACAAATATCTCACAATATTTGATAAGTTCGAAAGTTCATTCAAGAACAATATTTGGGAGAGAAATAACTCAACACAATTTTCATTCATCAAAGTCTGCTTTTGTATTACAATGAAGACGCCTTTATATAGGCGAATAAAAAAATCCTAGTCTACTAGGAAACTAAATAAAATCTAATCTAATTAGGGAATAGATAAAATCTATCAAAATAGAGTCCTAATTTAATTGGAAACAATAACAAAAACAAAAGTAAATCTAATCCTATAATTAAGGAAATAAAAATCCGCAAATCTTGGAATTACGGCCGTAACAACATTCCTTACGGCCGTAACTGTACTTCTGCTTAAGGATTACGGCCGTGACCATAAACTTACGGCCGTAACTGTTAAAATCTTGGAATCTTTAATTTCCACCCGTGGCTGACTTACGGCCGTGACCAGCTAGCTTACGACCGTAAATACGAATCTGATCCATTTTGACTTGATTTGATCTTTGAAGCTCTCCGAACCTGTTTGAATTCTTATTTTGGCTTGAATTGTAGTTCTTTCCGTCAAGCCCGCCATGATTCTCATCATAATCCATTCCTTATGTGACATTAAAAAAAATTCAAGAATGAAGAGGATTTAGACATCAAATAGCAAGAACAACTTTTATTGACTTGGAAGGAAATGAATATCAAGAATTTTAAAGAAACTCAAGAAATTGGTTCTTGAATTTTGGAATGATTTTTTTTTTTTTATGAACAATGGATGAATTTTCGAAAAATAAAAAAAAAATTATATATAAATCCGAAAATTCGACACGAACGCGACAAAACAAACGGGACTTAATTCGGATAAGAATTAAGCAAAACAAACACTTTTAAAAATTTTTTGGAACGATTTTCTGGATTAAAGACTCAACAAACTCAAGAAGAAGAAGAACGCAAAAAAGAAAAAAAAAAAAACACTCAACAAGATATGGATGATTTTTATGGGACTCGATGATAAACATAAAAATCAAACTGGATAGTAAAACCTGAATTCAGAGTCCAGCTCTGATACCAGATGATAAGATTCGAAGCGCGGAAGAAACGCCGGAAAGTTCCAAACTCAGGTTGTGGTTGGACGGATGAATCATGACCCGATATTCACGACGCAATGGTTGGACGATGCGGAATAAAGAACCACGACTTTCGAAACGCCACAAGGATTTGCCCAATCTCCCTGCTAAGTTTCTGGTTTTGAACGCCACAAATACTCTCGCGAATATTTGATAAGTTCTGGATGAACGCCCAAAGATAATCAATCTTGATAAGTTCGGGTTTGTAATGTGAATCCACACATGAAACAATTGAAAAACATTCAATCTCTTTTTATTCAATAATCAAAGTCTAATTTTACAATGAATCGAAAAAGCGTATAAATAAGCAAACAAAAACCTATCAACCATAACTGGCTCAAAATAGAATTCTAATTAAAGTAGAATACTAAAATAACTAAATAAAAGAAAAGGAATTAAAAATCTGCAAAATAAGGAAAATTCCGGAAATTAATATCATTCCAAAAATTACGGTCGTGAGATTTCCTTCCTGTGAATATTACGGTCGTGACAGTTTGTTTACGGACGTAAGTGTAAAATTGAAATCTCGCATCTTAACCAGTAGCTTGATTACGGTCGTGACCTTCTGGGTGTTACGGCCGTAAGGATCAAACTGGTCCTTTTTTGCTCCAGTTTTTGTTCCAATTTGCAATTAACTCCGTTTTGGCTTAAATTACTTGAATTTTTCTGTCAAGCATGCTATGACTCCGATTGTTGAGGGTCCGAAACACATCAGGCTCCAATTGTAAATCCCCTTTTGTAACTTAGCTTCCTTTTGCAACTTAGCTAATTTTTTCTCTCATTTTGTGCAATCATCTTCTTATCTAGCTGTTCCCATAACCTTCTCATTTCCTTGAACTTGTCCTTCATTTCTGAATTATCATCTCTCAATTTTTCACTCTCCTTCCTCCTCAACCTAGCCTCCTTTCTAGCCTTCTTTTCACTCTTCATTCTTTCCTCATATATTCTTGCTTGTATCGTCAAATCCGCCCTCTCATCACTCTCCCTCCTACTTGAAGATTTTTGTTTGGATTTAAACATGGTGGAGTTGATTATGGAAAGGAACGGGAAAGATTTGATAACAAGGAATTATGGAATTCAAGAAAGTGGTTCTTAAATTTTGGAATGACCCCCCCCCCCCCCCCCTTGAATAATTGTTGAATTTTCTGAATAAAAAATAATAATTTTTTTAAAACCGAAAATTCGACACGAACGCAACAAAACAAACGAGACTTAAATTAAAAGAAAAAAAAGGGACACAAACAATTTTGAAATTTTTTTATGGATTAAAAACTGAAAAATTTTACTGGGACGAAAAAAATGAAAAAACAAGAAAACTCAAGAAAAGAAAGACTCAACATACAAACAAGATAAAAACAGGATATGGATGATTTTTATGTGGTAGACTCTATGATAAACACATAAAAATCAAACTAGGATAGAAACGAAAACTTGAATCCAGAGTCCAGCTCTGATACCAAATGACGTGGAACGAGATGAGCGGAATTAAACGTCAAAAAGTTCCGAACCCAGGTACTGGATGGACGGAGGAATCTTCACCAAAACTTCACGACGCAATGATCGACGACGTGGAAGTAAGAACCAAGATTTTCGAAACGCCACAAGGATTTGTCCAGTTTCCATGATAAATTTCTAATTGTGAACGCCAAAAAAATTATCAATCTTTGATAAGTTCGGGTTGAATGCCACAAGACTATCAATCTTGATAAGTTCAGGTTTGTAATGTGAATTCACACATTTATCAAGTGAAAAACACTCAAATTGTTTATTCACTATCAATTACAGTGAATGAAAAAGTATATAAATAAATAAAATTGACCTAACAACTAGGACAATCGCTAATGGGCTCAAAATAGAGTTCTAATTTACCTAAAACAGAAAAGGAAATGAAATTTCGCGAAATCTGGTCCGCTGAGCAGTTATGGCCGTGAAGCTGACACTTACAACCGTAAGTGTATTCCTGTTTCAGGATTACGACCCTAACTAAAGAATCTCAGGGCCGTAAGTGTGAAAATCTTAGAATCCTGCGATTTGGCCTAAGAGTGGCTTACAGCTGTGACAAGGTAACTTACAGGCCATAAGTATGGTTCTGGTCCTCTTTGACTCGGTTTGATCCATTTATCTTCTTAGCTCGACTCCAACATGAAATTTGTTCCGTTTTCCATGTAGATGGTTGTTACATCGCCGATATCTTGACTTATCTTTTGAGCTCCCATCTCGGATCACATCAGTTATTGCTTAAATCACATTCTATACACTATTCAAATCGTGTCTAATTCAATTATTATAAACAGTAAAACTTCTATCACGCATTCTCTTCATCATCGTCCTTATAGATCTGTCTATCTGATGAATCGATGTTCTTTACTCGGTAAAACTTCTATCACGCATTCTCTTCATCATCATCTTTATAGATCCGTCTATCTGATGAATCGATTTTCTTCACTCCCTTATTTAGATGTAATACTAAAAAGTAACCACGATTTCACTAAAATCTCTCCAATACTTCATCTTGGATAACTTGCAATAAACACTTCAACAACAGCGTAAATCCTTCATATGTGATAATGTATTCGTAATCGCAATCTAATCATCAACTTAATAATATATAGTGATCATTTCCAAGTAGATCACATACTTCAAACCGTTTTTGGTTGTGTTAGTCTCGTAGTTATTTTCATATTCGCGATGCCTCTATACTTTTAATGTAAAAAGGAGGAGACAAAACTTAAGGCTTGGTGTTCAAAGACCCCTAGAGCTCTCTTTTACGTACTTCGCATTACAATGAACATTATATAATATGTTGTAAAACACATTAAGTAAGTAGTTTTTGCATATAATATTTGAGTATATCTATGCATCAATCCGGCCATTTTTTCTACGTCACTATCTTCCATCGTTTATGAAGGTGCGAGAGACTTTTTCAAACTTAATATTGTCATATAAAACAGCATTTCTATTGCCAATGCTTAAAATATAACCCATTAATTTTCTTGAGATTTTCTCCAGTCATATTAGGGAGTGGAGTACCGGAAGTAGCCATGTAATGATCCGAAAATTTTGATGTCCTTTATTATCCATTATGACGTAAAAAAGTATTTTATAATTTATTTAATGATTTTGGAATGAAAATAAAGAAAAACATGTTTAAACGAAAGAGAAACAAAAATATTAAAAAAAAAAAATTACGTCAAAAACGTATTTAAGTGTCCCTTTGTTCGAGACTTTTTCTAGTACTCCCGACCTCATTTGATTACATGCGATATATGTACGAGAGAGTTCTCGGAGTGAACTTCGAGAATATAAAAACAGTTTGTCATCCGATCAATGGATAGCCCTCGGTGAATTTTTAAAGTTAGGACGGTAAAAACAGTTAAGCCGAAAATTGTTTGAGTGGCCTACTTTGAAAGGACATAACTTTCTCCTCGATTATCCATTTCTTGCACCGTAAATTGCACATTAAAGTACTACATGAGTACTTTGAAATGGTGCCAAGAAACCAAAGATTTCAACTAGGTTTGATACCTCGAATCTGATGTAAAAGTAGCGTCCAAGAAACTAATTTTTCGAAAATTCAGGAGCACGTGTCCTCCCTACACTTGATGACTCACCCAACTCCCAACCTAATAGTGACACTTGTTGCACACTTGTTTTAAAAATAATTTTGAACTTCAAACATGGTCATAAAGACCCAAAATTTGTATATGTTGTATTTATACGAGTTCCCGACACTGTGTTAAAATTTCGTAATTTTTAGACATCGTTTACCTTTTTAAATAATTTTTAAAAACAAATTACGTGACTTGAGAAAAATGGCATAAGTTTCTGAATTTTTCTATAACTTCTTCAAATTATTTATTTCGTGCTTTTCTAAGTCCATTGAAATATAATTATTATTATTATTTTTTTTTACATTTTGAAAATTAGTTAAGTATTACAATCTAAAGCGATTTGTCCTAAATTTATTGTTTTCAAACATCTAAAGTGAATGAGATTTTGTTTGATAACGTATCGAGTTAAAAGGAAATTCGGGGAGTTACAGAAACTCACACATAGAAATCAGCCATATTGTTTGAAAAGAAATAAAGTTCTTCATAAAAAATTCTAGAGTCGAGATTCTGTTTTATGTTAAGGATTAAGACATGTTAATCTAATAACAAGTTCTTGTTACCCTTAATGAAATTCTGCTTGATCAAAATATAGTACAACCCTTGAAGAAATCCCAGAAATTATACTCGACAGTGCTAGACCGACTGCATGTATCGATACATGTTAATGAAGTATCAATACATCAATAAACAGAAAGTACAGAACCTCATTTTAGGTACTTCTGGACTGAGTTGAGTGGAATATGTTTATTTGTCTACTTGATTACATGATCTCGTTATAATTCCATATAATAGTTTTGAAGTCATTAATCTTG
Source organism: Ligustrum vulgare (assembly GCA_963555705.1). Classification (NCBI taxonomy): domain Eukaryota; kingdom Viridiplantae; phylum Streptophyta; class Magnoliopsida; order Lamiales; family Oleaceae; genus Ligustrum; species Ligustrum vulgare. The sequence goes on along the minus strand of OY743172.1, from coordinate 43,656,005 downwards.
TCGTGATATTATTGTGATCTTATTATTATCTTGATATCATCATGATCTAGTTATAAAATCGTGAATATATATATATATATATATATATATATATATATATATATATATATATATATAATCTCGTTAATATCATTTTTGCAAATACGATCAAGGATTTATTACTTGGAATATCTTGAGTTATTATGGTTCATATTGACATAATCCTAAACTGATCTTCAAAAATTGATAAACAATTCTAGAGGTAAATAAGTAATATTAAATATTGAGTATCAATATCTTGAGTATTTTTTTCTTACTTATGTGACATTTGATTTATTGAAGTTAATAATAATATACCATCTAATTGCTAAAAGATATAGTACATGATTATATGAATTTGATGCCACTTGAATATTATCTTGATCTGGAATAAATAAGATTAATTTTTCTATATGTAACTCCTGAACATATGAACTAGTCTTCACTCAACTTGGCCTGGCTTGGCTAGGCGAGACTTGCACTTGATTACGTGACGCTACTTCGTGATATGTGTCCATTATGCATTGCATTAAAATAATTTTCCTATCTTTAATATGCATTGCATAAAAAGGAATTTCTTGGTATTATAGTCAATCTATCCCGCTTGTCTTGATATACGTGCCACATAGTCCAGTAATTGGATCACGATGTGGTTACGCTTGCTAATGAATTTTAGAGATCCTTACTCTCTGCTTGAAACACATGGTATAGAAACCACGCTTGTAAAAGAACTCGTGAAATAAACTTCGCACTTAAACTCGGGGTTACATTCTCTACTTGTGCACGCTTGAGATTGTAGTTGATTTGTAATATTGGCCCCATTAAAAGTCACACTCTCTTGAAAATACATACATTTTTATAAGTCTTGAATATATGAGTTTGATTTGACTAGAATACGTGAATTTGAATGGATTTGAATATATGAAATTGACTTGATTGGGCTAGATATAACTTGAAATACATTTAATGTTAATTGTCTTTACCTGGACTTGACTTGGGTTTGATCTTGAATATAAGCTTGACTCTAATATATAAATATAACTTGACGTGAATATTGGTTTGACTAATTTAATCTTGACTGGGAAAGTGTATGCTCATTCCACGACATATCTAATATTTCAGGTAATAATCGAATGAAAGGTATTGGTGCGGATCTTCAAACGGTGAGACAAATAGTGCTGCCCTAGGTGACGACGTGTGAGTTGTGAACTCACTAAATAAGGTCTTGTGTTGACATGCCAAACTTGCTATTTTATTACTGTTTATCTAAAAGATTTAAAAGTATTAAATGTTTTATCGAATGGATTTTATTTTAAAGTGATTTTCAATTCTCAGTCAAGTGACGTTGCTTATGTCACTGGCTTATAAAAAGAAAGATAAAAGTATTTCTGCAATTTATTTCGTATGTCATGCATTGGCATTTGAATTTTAAAATAAAAGAAAATTTGGCCATGCGCCACAAGGTGGTATCAGAGCAAAGGTTATAGATTTTATAGACTGCCTAACGTACATATCTGTCTAGTCGTCATCTGAATCTTTTCCAATCAAGTAAACACTTGTTATACTTGATTTATGTGAAACTACTTGAATTTATAAAATACTCGATTTATTAGTTATATGAATTTATATCATCAGTGATATTTGAAATGGCAGTTCAACTTAGAAAAAATTAGAGACCATAAAATAAACATGTGGTATTAATAGTTGTGATAAATGTGATATATTACGATGATAGAATAAGAATTCATTTATATCACATATCAACAATAATTGAACTTAAAAATAATGTGATACACTAGATGTCATCACTTACCTAGTATCGACACTTGATTCCTTTTGTAAATACGTGAATAGTTTCAGAAATTTCTAAAACATTTTCACCTTTTTATGATCCACATATTATAGAAACTCTAAGTACATGATCAAAATCGTCTTACTACGTTTTCATAAATTTGCATAACTTTTCTTTCTTGCAAAGTTCCTGTAAAGTTATGATCTCGTAAACTTCTACATAAAGTTATGCACTCGTGAGAATTTATGTAAAAGTAATGTTCTCGTAAAAGCCATGCTCTTGTAAACTTGCACAAACTGATTTTCTTGCATACATATCATGAGTTGCGTTTCTATCCGCCTTGTCAAACTTGCATACTCTTGTGAGATTTTGGAAATCCTATTTTTGGGAAAAAGTTTCATCTCAACTGGACATGGTCTTATGAGAATCGAGAACCCCAGTTCGGGAAAAAATTTCATGATTGGAAATCCCAATTAGGACAAAAGTCTCTCTCAGCTTGACGTGATCATGTAAGTCTTGTAAACCCTATTTCGGGTAAAACTTCCATACTTGTATTAAACACTTGGGATAGAAATTGTGATCATGATAAGAGTCCCATGAAAATGATTTGCAAAATCCTGCATGAATATATGAATTTGATTTGAATATGTTAGATTTAATAGCTCATCTTGATAAAAGAAGTTCTCACTGGACTACGATTTCTCCAGTGTGCACCGCTCATGATTCTTGATATGTTGTCATATACCTTGAGTTTTCCTGATGATCCTAAGGCATGGAGGTGTATTGATGTGGAAGTTCGTGAAATCCTAGGAAGGATTAACTTGGGTATATATCTCAGGGTACGAGACGAGAATTGTAGGGGACCCAACGTGTCATGCATTATAGTATAGTATGCAGTCATTAATATCAGAAAATATCTATGATGTGCGGGTAGACGGTGGTATGGTACCTACAATATATCTCAATTATAATGGACTATTACGATACATATATGTTGTTTAACCATCAGGTGATACGGGGCCTCCAACACATCACGATCCTGATTTGTCAATTATCTTGGATATATGGATATTTGACCAATTTATCGAGTTGTGTTACTTTGACTGACATACTTCAAACAATACTTTTCAAAAGACAAGATTTTGAATTTGAGAAATTCCACATAGCTAGAGCTTGTTTCACAAACATGTGCATAAAGTGTTTAACTCTTTTTGGAAAAGTATGTGTTCATTTGAATACATTGACTTTAAATCAGTCAAATCTATGTGCTTTGTCTTTATTATTCGAGAAATAATGATTGTCATGTTTGAATAATGATTGGCATATGTGACTAGCTTCTAAATATTAGCTTCATAGAAATACTCACACCACTATTTTGGTGTTATATCTCAAGAACTTAAGGTATCAGTCATTAAGTTAAAACCTTCTAGATTGAGGTCATCCTTCTCTTGAGTCTTTCATCTTGTCATTTGATCTATCTTAGAATGCCTTGGACTGAAAAGTTAAATGCTTGAAAATTGAAACTTGATAATATCATTCCTTATAGTATCAGAATACACAGCAGAAGCATAAATATGTTTAAAGTTCTCTTTCTAAAATCTTGATAGTATCGTTCTTCATAAAATCAAAGAGCGCATCGGAAGCGTGAGCTTGTTATAGGTTTCCTTTCTGAAACAACTATTTAAAGATTTGACTCATTCAGTATTCCTTGTGAAAAACACGAGTTCAAAATATCATTTCCAAAAGTGTATTCAACTATTCTGTGTCGAACATATCTTAAAAACTTCATTGCATGTATTTTGCATCGTATTTTAGATTAAAGATATACTTTATCATTGACCAAGTATATGATATCTAAAATATTCCCTTCAGTCAATTTTTAGGACGAAATTCTTTGAAGAGGGAAATATTGTAATGATTCGAAAACTTTGACGTCTTTTATTATCCATTATGTCTTAATAAAATTATTTTATAATTTATGTAATGATTTTGGAATGAAAAGAAAGAAAAACGAAAATATTAAATTAAAAAAAAAAAAAAAAGTTACGTCAAAAATATATTTAAGTGTCCATTTGTTCGAGACATTTTCTAGTACTCCCGGCCTCATTTGATTACATGCGATATATGTACGAGCAAGTTTCTTGGAGTGAACTTCGAGAATATGAAAATGGTTTGTCATTCCGACCAACGGACAGCTCTCGGTGAATTTTTAAAATTAGGACGGTAAAAACGGTTAACCCGAAAACTGCTTTGAGTTTTCGAATTTGAAAGGCCATAACTTTCTTCTTGATTATCCATTTCTCACACCATAAATTGCACGTTAAAGTACTCTGTGAGTACTTTGAAATGGTTCTAAGAAACCAACTTTTGACTATGTTTAATACCTCGAATATGATGTCAAAGTAGCATCCATGAAACTGATTTTTGGAAAATTTAGGAGCACGTGTCCTCCCTACACTTGATGACTCACCCAACTCCCAACCTAATAGTGACACTTGTTGCACACTTGTTGCTTTGCATGTAAATGGATCACCACCTCCTGCTTCTCAATTAAAACAATGCATTTCCTTATTTGACAAGGAGAAATCATACAAAACGAGCATGACCTTCCTCCACGCTATGCAGTCCACTTTTACCTATAAATATCCTTGCTTTCTGATTGAATTCACGCACTAAAAACCATTAAGCAGTAGCCTTAATTCCACGTTGGCAGTCCATCTCTTCTACTCTGTGTTGCCACCATAATGAAGCCATTTCTCTCATCATTGAAATTCGGTTCTATATATGTAGCAACTATTCTCTGTAAATAGCCTTACCTTTGGAATGAAACTCACACACAGAAATCGACCATGTTGTTTGAAAAGAAATAAAGTTCTTCTTCAAGAATTCTAGAGAGATTATATTTTATGTTAAGGATTAAGACATGTTAATCTAATAACATATTCTTGATATCCTAAATAAAATTCTGCTCGATCAAAATATAGTACAACCCTTGAAGAAATCCCAGAAATCATACTCGATAGTGCTGGACTGACTGCATGTATATTTTATCGATATATGTTCATGAAGTATCGATACATCAATAAACGGAAATTACAAAACCTTGTTTTAGGTACTTCTGGATTAAGGTGAGTGGAATATGTTTGTTTGTCTACTTGATTACGTGATCTCGTTATAATTCCATATAATAGTTATGAAGTCATTAATGTTTTCGTGATATTATTGTGATCTTATTATTATCTTGATATCACCATGATCTCGTTATAATATATATATATATATATATATATATATATATATATATATATATATATATCGTCGTGAATATCATTTTTGAAAATATGATAAAGGATTTTATTACTTGGAATATCTTGAGTTATTGTGGTTCATATTGACATAATCCTAAACTGGTCTTCAAAAATTGATAAGCAATTCTAGTGGTAAATAAGTAATTTTAAATATTGAGTATCAATACGTTGAATTCATGAAAAGGTTATGCTCATCATGTATCAATACAAGTATCGATACATGATACATTAACAGTATTTTTTTCTTACTTATGTGACATTTGATTTATTGAAGTTAATAATAATATGTCATCTACTTGCTAAAAGATATAGTACATGATTATATGAATTTGACGCCACTTGAATATTATCTTGATTTGGAATATGTAAGATTAATTTGTCTATATGTAACTCCTGAACATATGAACTTGTCTTGATTTGTCTTGGCTTGGCTAGGCTAGACTTGTACTTGATTACATGATTCTACTTCGTGATATGTGTCCATTATGCATTGCATTAAAAGGATTTTCATGTCTTTAATATGCATTGCATAGAAATGAATTTCTTGGTATTACAGTCACTCTATCTCGCATGTCTTGATATACGTGCCACGGAGTCCAGTATTTGAATCAAGATGTGGTTACGCTCGTTAATGAATTTCAGGGATCCCCGACTCTCTGCTTGAAACTCGTGGTATAGAAACCAAGCTTGTAAAAGAACTCGTGAAATAAACTTTATGGTTGAACTCAGGGTTACATTCTTTGCTTGTCCCAGTTGATTTGCAATATTTGCCCCATTAAAATTCATGCTCTCTTGAAAATACATACATTTGCATAGTCTTGAATATATGAGTTTTATTTTACTAGAATACGTGAATTTGACTGGATTTGAATATATGAAATTGACCTGACTAGATATAACTTGAAATACATTTAATGTTAATTGTCTTTACCTGAACTTCACTTGGGTTTGATCTTGAATATAAGTCTTGACTTGAATATATAAATATGACTTGACGTGAATATAGGTTTGACTAATTTAATCTTGACTATGTGAGATAAACTTGTCTATATGCAATAGCACATGTGCACCATAGTCCACTCACTGGGAAAGTGTATGCTCATTCCATGACATATCTAATATTTCAGGTAATAATCAAAATGAAAAGGGATTGGCGCCAATCTTCAGACGGCGAGACAGATAGTGCTGTGCTAGGTGACAAACTGTGAGTTGTGGACTCCTGAATAAGGTCTTGTGTTGAACTGCCAAATTCACTATTTTATTACTATTTATCTAAAAGATTTAAAAGTATTAAATGTTTTATCGAATGGATATATTTTAAAGTGATTTTCAAATCTTAGTCACGTGACATTATTAGTCACTGACTTATAAAATGAGATAAAAGTATTTCTGCAATTTTTTTTGTATGCTACGCATTGACATTTGAATTTGAAAATAAAAGAAAATTTTGGCCGTGCTCCACAAGCCATTTCTGATTTACAATGAGAAGATAAAGAAGAATAAGGAGAATAAACAAAATAAACCAGAAATAATAAATATTCGTCTTAAAAATAGTGAATCTGGAATATAAAATCCTTCTATGAACAATCTAAAAACAATAAACTAACAGATTAGTTTTAACAGCGTAACATGTTGAACAAACGGATCAAGAAATGAATTTCAAACTTCACAATGTATCCTTAAGACGAATTTGCTTCTTTCTATGTTGCTTAAAGGGTAGAAAGAAATTCATCTCTTAAGGAAGCAGCACAATAATTAGTAGAAGTTCCAGAGAAATCAACACAGTGCTTTCGTACTCGAGATTTAATATCAGAATAAGAGAGGAAATACGATTCAAATAGAGAAGAGTTGCAATGAAAATGGAGTAAATTTTCTATCAGGATCGCACACTATTTATGAATTTGTACAAGGGCATTCAAATACCCTACGAGGCCTTTCAGAAGAGTCGTCACTGTCTAGAAAGCCCTGCAGACATGAACAGAATGATTATTTCGACAAAGATATTATGACTGTTAAAGTTTGTTGACAAACATGGTTGCGCTAGTAACAAATGTATGTTATGTTGATTAACAGACGTTGAATACAGGTGGACCCAGCGGTCACATCAAAATATTATGAAATGAAAATAATTTCACTAAGGACCCAAGAATTTGTTTAAATATAAATTACCCTCAAAATTAAAATTGTCCGAAAATATATATATTCGAAAAGGACCCACTCGCACCAGAACATGAATCGAAACAAGCTCGTGCCGATCTAATGGACAATAGCAACAATGATGCACTTTCGTGTGGTCTTAGGACCTAACCTAATAGGGTCTAGGTCTCCCCACTTTCAAATATTATTATAAGAATTACTGGGCCTTTACTAATGATGCTGAAATTGGAAGCCATCCTAAATGAATTGGGCTTAAACCTAACTCAAACATGGGAAAAATACATAAATAAGGTAATTATAAATGTCAAATTCAAATTTAAGGTGAAACCTATAAAATTTCAAAAATCGGGTTGTACTTGAAATCAATTAATTAAATTAAATAATTAAAATATTTTATTAATTATATATATAATAAGGTCACAATACTATATATTTCAAGTCACAAAACACAAAATTTTTAGGTCACAAATGATTTCGATGTTACGAATTATCAAAATATTAGGTCACAAATTAAACTTATTTTAAGTCACAATAACAAAATTTTTAAATCACAAAACTAATTTCAAAGTCACAAAAATGTCAATTAATAGAATTCAACATATTTTCAGGTTACAAATTATCAAATCACGATTTTTCAAAGTCACAATTATCAAATTATTAGGTCATATTTACTTGATTTCTATTTACTAAGTCACAACCCATCAATATTAGGTCACATATTTTCTTCAGTCAAATTTTCAAATTATAGAAATTTTAATGTTGACATTTTCTCAAGTCACAAGCATCATAAAAGCTGTGCTTGAAACGCCGCTGCTGCCACGATGCGACATCGTCGCGGCCATTGCGGCCTCCACCAACACTGAACCTCCACTCCACCACTCGATCAAAGCACTACCACCACCACCATCACATCTATTTGCATCACTTTCATCAACGATCATCAAACACCACCCAGACGGCTTCAGATCCGCAACTTCACCACTTCCCACGTGCACCATCATCAAACCGCCCCCACCAATAGAGCACCACTATATCCACCGCCAGCTCCACCTCCGAATACTACCAACAAAACTAGAATCACCACCTCATCGCCACATCCACCACCACTACCTCCACACCGAAACCGCCCCTCACCGCCATCTTCAACAATAATAAAATCACCAAAAAACACTCACGAGATCAAAGTGGTGGCCAAGATCGTCGCTGCGCTGCTGCACGGAAAAATGAGCGGCAATCTCACCGCTGCTAGATCGAAGTAGAGGCGTAGATCTCCAATGGTTAGCTATTGTTGCCTCACCGCGTGGAAGGAGTGACCATTTGTGCCGCTACTTGATCTTCGTCTCCTGCAATGGTTTGTGGGGGTGGGGTGGGTATCTGTGGTGGTCTCCAGATTGAGCGCTGCTTGCGCACAATGCTTCAAGAATAAAGCAGCGGTGCTAGAGAGGTTAAGCGGCGCCAGAATCTGTGGTGGCCGCCAGATTGAGCGCCGCTTGCGCACGATGCTTCAAAAATAAAGCAGCGGCGCCAGAGAGTTTGAGTGGTGGGACAGAGAGAACTTACCATTTATAGAAGGAGAAGGAGAGATGATTAGGTTAGGTTTCCATAGAGGTTGAGTGGTGGTCTGAGTGAGGGACAAAGAGAGCGTACCGTTTACAGAAGGAGAAGGAGAGATGATTAGGTTAGGGTTTGAAGTGGTGTGAAATAAAGTTGGGATTGAGTAATTAATTTAATTTTAGAATATTATTATTTAAAATTTTTAATTAATTAAAGTTTTAATTAAAACCTGAATTTTGAAATAATATAAGTTTGATCTTATTTATGATTTGATTCTTAAAAAGTAGGGGTGGGTGTAATTTCCACCTCAAACATTTGAAACATCTGGAATTGGTGAAATTGTGTTTTGATTGACATGCCTTTAACTTCACTTTACTTGGACCATTGGATATGTGACACGTTATCTGATCTTTGTCCTTGGATTATTATGAATGATTTGTATTCTTTAACTTGGTTTAGATTCATTAGAGGATCATTCTGGAAAACCCTATCCCGTTTTTCTTCCTGTTTCTTGTGGTTTCGATTTCGTTCAGGTTTCTTGAAAGGATTTGTAATTTCCTGACTGAAATTGTAATGAAGGGATACTAATCAATAGCAATGTCTTCTCTGTTGTATAGTTTCGTAGGGAACTAAGTTTTGCCTAGGATATTTATGTAAACTTTTGTGTTCATCCGAATTCGTACATTTGGGCCTCTATTTTGGGGAAACTACTAGTGGATTTGAGTTTAATCCATTGTGGATGCTAAATGGGGGATGTAAATGTTTTCAACATTGAACCCCTGGGGCTTAGGAAAAAAAGTTCTTTTGTTCTTGTTATTTTACGTTTTCTCACGATTTTTGATTGCATGATTTCGATCTAGGACTATCTGTGGTATCAGAGCATTTGAAAAATATTTTCTAAAACCATTTTACCTTTCATCTGAAAAGAAGATTTGATTTTATGCCTAAAACACTACATCTAGAATTTTATTAAAAGGTTTTTTGAAAGAAGTACTTGATCTATACAAGTCTGAATTTTTTTTAGCATCCTGGTAAAAATAACACTTGATCTAATCCTGGTGGTGATCTCTACATTTTTTTTGTACAAACTTCCTTCAAATCGTAGTTTGGTAATATTTTCTTACTCTCATCTTCCTATTTTTTCTATTATTACTTCATATCCTATTAGATCTACGTTGTTTCCTGAAAACCTCCACTAACTTTACCTTTTTCTAGGGTTTCCTGAGAACATAGAAAAATTCTGAAACTTGTAATACTGCTATTTGAGTTGTAGAAGTTTTTTTTTTTTATCAAGTTGTGTATGATAAAATCGTTGTTCTAGCAAACTGAGGTTTGATATCTGATATTCTATGAATAATAATTTGTTTCTTCAGTGGAAATAACTTGCATGTGAATAACTTGGATAAAATTTTAATATATCAATACTTGTGATCTTTTATATATCACCTCGTGTGCAATCTGCCTTTATTCTTGATTACTGTTCAATATATTCCTACAATTTGGTGTGTTCTTTAAAATTTAATTTGCCATCATTACAAAAATTTAATTTACACAATTTCTCATACTACTTTTTAACCATCCACATTTTTTCTCTCCAATTTTTAACCCTTCATCTTATCTAGAAAACATAAATAAATCAATAAATAATTTCAATTCCTTAATTTGACAAAAAACATTCTAAACTAAATTTTAAAGAACACTAAAAGTTTATATTGTGATTTTGCTCACATTTTGTGATCAGTGTGACATTACATTGTTTTTGGTAATCCTCTTACGTTGTCACCCTCTGCACATAATGACCTCTAAGATAGATGTTGAAATATGATATGGCAAAAGAGACTTTAGTTTTTGGGGCAAGAAAATGCAAGCCATCTTGATACAATTTAAATATGTTAAGGCTATAGATGAAACTTGACCTGAGGACTTGCTTGTAGCTAGGAGAACCGAACAAGGTGAAAATCTTGGAGTACACTATTCTTGCACCTTTCTGATTCTGTAATCAGAAAGGTAGGTGACATTGACAAAGCTATGGAGCTTTGCAAAATTCTTGAAAAAATATTAGCTCATGAAGACCCTGCCCAATAAATGTTTTCTCTGGCAACAGTTCTTTAGTTTTAAGTTTGATCCCAGTGCCGACATAGAGAAAAACACGGAAAAGTTTAATATAATAACTCAAAACTTACCAACTATGGAGAAAAGGTATCTTCTGATAGAAAGTCGTTTGTCTTTTGAATGCTTTAGGTGAAAAACATTAAGATATTAAGAATGCCTTAGAATATGGTAGGGAAGACTTGACTTTTGATATAATTCAAGAATCCTAATGAACAAGGAGCTTGAATTACAATCTTAACATAAAGAGGTTCTGCGCATAGAAAATCTGTATGTGAACTCAAAGAAAAGTATTTAAAGTACTATCAACTATAGTAAAATTATAATCTCAATCAGAACCAAAATAAACATATGTTCAGGAATAAGTGGGGTAATAACAGGAACAACAATTTCAATAAGGGCAGTGATAAGAGTTTTGATAAAACAAATTGGAAGAACAAGAAATGCTTTTACTGTGGAAAGTTGGGTCACTTCATTAAAGACTGTTTTAAAAAGATAAACAACCAAAAAAGTGGTAATCAATGTGGGAATGGCTCAAGTCCTGTTGCTATTGCTTATAAGCAGGAGCAAACATGGGAGTCACTTATGTGTCCACTACTACTGTTTAAAATCGAGGCTGAATTCTTGGTTCTAGCTGCTCTTCATATGAGTCCAAATCTTGAATGATTTTCTTGTTTTCAAAATTGAATGGGGGAATAATGAAGTTAGGCAATAATGATTGCTGTTAGTAAAAAGGTATTGATAACATTGTTTTAAAATTGAAAATGATAAGATGATAAGTGTGTTTTATACACTTATTTCTATCATAAAAGTAGGATTTATTGTTATCATTTTAAATTATTTGCTATTGATTTTGTTATTATTTTTTCATATTGTAGAAATATCCCAAAGTTGAAAAAATAGAGGAATTGAATCAAAATCAAGTCAATTGGATGATTAAAGAGTTCAATTGTGCAAAGGAAGAGTTGATGAAGTCAATTAGGGTGCAGATTGAAAGAAAAATCAAAGAAAGAACCAAATTGAAAGAAATCATAATTTCAAAGACTAAAATATACAAATCAAATGAAGAATAACTAAATTACAAATACTCAATGGTTCATTCGGACCATGATACAATACTTGAAGATTTATATGAGTCAATTGGATGCAAATAGAATTCAAAGGGGAATGAAATGTGATAAGAATATTACCATAAATTGATACCAATCACACAAGACTTTCTGACAGATTTTTAGGTGGACATTGAGACCTAATTTCGGGATACAAAACATTCGAATTAGGAAAATTGTATTTCAGGAAATACTGTAGCCCTTTAATTTATCTTTTCAGAACACTTTGAATCGCCTCAATCGGATTAGGGAACCGAAAATTATGATAAAAAAACGGAATGCTGTACAGATATAAAAAGATGCTCACGGAGGTGACTTTCCTTGTTCGATTGGAAACCAATTTAGACGTGATTTTGACCTAATTTCACCCTATATAAGAGACTACATGGACATCAAAGAAGAGGGAGCTAGTTTAGATACCTCATTCTACATAATAATTGAGAGAAAAATGAGGCGCATATCAAGATCTACATCAAATTCAAGATTTCTCCCTCAAAAAGATTAATTTCTACATCCGGGTGAATTCCATGAAATCTTCTTGTTTATTTATTCTTTCAATTATGTATCTAGGCTAGTTAGTTATGTTAGAGCCATGATGATTTTTAAATTTCTAGATTTTATGTTTTGAATTAATGTTTAATTTATATGATTGATGGGTTTTAGCAATTAATTCGCACTTTTATTATCACTAGTAGTAAGCACGTGCGTTGCACGACTTATGTATAGGATGACCGAGATGCGTAATGTTTTTGAAGTACTAATAGTATTTTTAAAAGTAGTTGAAATATTAAATATTATTAAAAGAAAAAAAATTAAATTGTTAAAAATGTTATATATGAATATTATTTTTATGAAATTATGTATATAATGTGAAAATTTTAAATAAATTGAAATGTAATGTTTTGATTATAATAACACTTATTTGGACATAATATTTTTTATCAACTTCTCAAAATTTTTCTCATTTTTATTTTCTGATTTTGCCATGACTTTAATAGTTTGTATTGAAATTTCCAACAGTAAGCATTATTTATCCTTAAGCCTAGTTAATAGTCATTACAAAGTATAGACATATTGAAAATTGTTCATCTTGAATTTGAATTAATATATTCCATCATTTACTGGAATTAATAGGATGTGTGAAAGAAAATTTTATTTTTTAGCATGTTATCCAATTATTATTTCTGCATGGACTATATGTCTTTTGAAATTACGATAAATCATTATTGTCTCATTGCAAAAATCATTGAATGAGCTTAGATTCCTTAAAAGTATCATTGGATAATTTATTTTCAAGATTAACTTGTTTGGTGGGATACCATTTGACAACAATGTATTTAGGAGCTCCTCTTGTTAAAATTAGGTTGTATCATCTATTTAATTGCTTCATCGAAATTTACAAATTCTAAACTTTCTACATGAGATAACTCAATTAGTTTGTCATTTGAATAGTCAACATACTTGTATTTTGTTGAGAAATTCATATTTTACCACACAATTAGAAGGTGTTGCATATAATAATTTTAAATTTTAATATACATTATATATTATTAGGTAATAAATTAATGAATGAACTATGTTATTAATATTATTAATTGGTAATAATGATATTGTGTAAGGATTTAGTGTATCTCATTGTTTTATATTGATTTACTATGGAAGTCGATGAATCATTACGTATAAAATGTCATCTGCAAATTAATTCAAAAATTAACTTATATTAATGTAGTGCAATATAATTGTATTAGTAAATATATTGTATGTGATTGTGAATTAAAATTTGTAAAATATTTTTCATGTAACCTATGGAAATTAAAGTCATGGATTAATGAAGTAGAAACTTATATATATATATATATATATATATATATATATATATATATATATATATATATATATATATAGACACACACACACACACTATTAGACAATCCAATTTTTAAAATTTTGGATGTAATATTTTATAATCATATTAAAATTTATTAAATGATGAAGTAAAAATTATACCATAATTTTTTTAAAAAAATTTAAAGAAAAAATTATAATAATAAATCAGTACAAAACTTGAAAAATATTGAGAAGAACACCCAAATAATAAAAGTACAAAAGAAAGGTAAATAAGTTTTTGAAATATTTTTTTATGTAACATATGAAAAGTCACGGATTAATAAAATTGTAACATTTTGAATTGAAGTTCACGTACGTGATTATTATATCCGTAATATAGTACATATACAATATACATTATGAAATTTTAGTAGAAGATTCAATTTTTAAAATTTTGGATGTAATATTTTAAATATTATATTAATATATTATATTCTAATAATATTTATTAAAGGAAAGAGTAATTTTTTTCTTCTTTTTTTTAATAAAAATTGTAATAATGTGAGAATAATAATATGAAATTTTATTACAACATTTTAAAAATTTGATAGTAAGTTAATCTAATGCCAAATAAATGAAATAGTATAATAATATGAAATTACATTATAACATTGTAATTCTTAAAAATAAATAAATTAATATAATAAATTATTTAAAGTTATTTAATAGGGTAGGGGTATATTGGGTATATAGTTAAGTATATAGGGGTAAAATAGGTTTTCAAAAGATTCTCCTCCATTCATCCTTTTTAGATATTGTAGATATGATTATTTGGCCAATTATTGTATGATTGTTGTGGTGTTTTTCTAAGTTTGAATGATTAGAATTACATTATACATGTTTTAATTGCCACAATGTTTGATATAAGATAGAAATATACCCTTATACTTTGTGTAATCTTCAAAAATGTTAATAAATCTTTTGATGCTTTTCTATACATTCACATTCGACATAGAAATATAATCGGGTTATGTGTAGGAAAATGTGTTAATTCTTGTCTGAAATGGAGTTTTAATAATATTAGGAACATGGATTTTCAAAATCCTATGAATTATCGTTAAACACTTGAAGTAATGCATAACTGATAGAATTAATGTAGATTCTTAATTCTAACATGTTTCTTTCATAGTTTTTATTAATCAATTTTTTTGCTTTCTATTTTAATTGTTAGTTTAGTTTTCATTCAAAAAAAAATTTCAAATCAAAGCTTTTTCTAGTTCCAATTCATTTCTTGCATCACACCAAAATCATTAAAAATGTTATGAAGATTTCACATTTTCTTTTTTAGAATTGTGCATAATTCTTGAGCTATTCATGTTATATGTGAAATATGATTTTGTGAATAACTAATGATGAGTTTAGGCAAGTATTTGGAGGCATTGAACTGTGATTATTAGATGAAAATTTTTGGTTTGATTCAAGTCTTCAAATCTATATTTTACCCGTATTTCTTCACATTTAAACTTGGTGCTCGATAAAATGCTACAATGAGTTTTTGTTAAGTTTTTGCAATTCTTTTGGATGTGCACATTTACCACATGTTATACATCATTTGTGCATCATTCATTCATTGTTTACACTGATATAAGGCATAGAATTCAACATGAAAATCATTGCACTCCACTGTACCTCATTGCAAGGTCACTGTAGGCACCATTGCACCACAACACCTGATTTCAAGTTCACTACACCTACTTCACCATGCATTTTCATGACCCAAATGAACTCCAAATGTGATGAATTTTTGATATGTTGTAGACCAATTTATTTACTTTAATATGCTCGAGACATGTCTCTAGAAATTTTCATTTTTTCGAGGCGATGTTTAGGGCTGAATATTTAGGGTTAACCATGTTCCAAAAATTCAAATTTTTATATATCCTAGTTTGGGGCTATTTAGTTGATTTGCTTTAGTTCTTATGCAATATTTATGCATTCTAATGTTGTTTATCTCTCTTTTGCATAGAACACAATATGAAAACACATTAGGGCAAACATGGAAAAGTTGGAAATAGGTCGAATCATTCAACCTACATGAAGATCAAAGCTTCAAAAATGGGAACGCCACCTCTCCAAACCCAGGAAGTACCTAACCTTTCTTTGTTAATTTGTGTTTATTTTATTTAAGTTTTTTGAGATACATTGAGGACAATGTACATTTCTAGTTTGGGGTGAAAATCTCATTCATGTGTTTTTATTTACACATTCATTCGATTTTGGGGTAGAAAATTTATAAAAATTTGAAAAAAATGGTTGACTTATATATTACTCATGACATGTGATGAGATCCCGGGAGGGGGTCACAACGGACACGCGGAAATAACGCCGGGAAAGTTCCGAATTCAGGTTGGAACGGACGGTGACACTACGACCCGAGCCTCACGACGCAAGAACCAGGGGCATATTAAACCCGAGACCCGTTACGATGCGGAAACAAGAACCGTAATGGTTTGAACGCCACAAGGAATGTCCAGATCCTTGATAAGTTCAGTTTGGTGAACGCCACAAATATCTCATAATATTTGGGAGAGAAATAACTCAACACAATTTTCATTAATCAAAGTCTAATAATCTTTTTGTATTACAATGAAGACGCCTTTATATAGGCAACCAGAATAAAGATCCTAATCTACTTAGGAAACTAAATAAAATCTAATCTAATTAGGGAATAGATAAAACTTATCAAAATAGACTCCTAAAATACTAAAATAGGAAAAAGGAATTAAATATAAAAAAGGAAACAAAATTCGCATGATTTTACGCTAATTTGTATTTACGGCCGTAACTGTACTTCTGCTTAAGGATTACGGCGGTGACCATAAACTTACGGCCGTAACTTTGAAAACCTGAAATTCTTCATTTTGATCCGAGAGTGACTTACGGCGGTGAGAATATTTTGTTACGGCCGTAACTTTGCTTCTACATAATTTTTGATTTTCTTGGTTTCCAACTCGATTCTCGGCTTGTCTCTTGGCTTGCTCACTTGGTTTAGCCTCGAACCTTGTTCACTCTCGCAATGCTTGATCTGTGAAACTCTTCGAACATGCTGGAAGCTTTGTTTGGCTTGATTTGTAGTTCTTTCCGTCAAGTCCGCCATGATTCTCATCAACATGATTTGGATTGACTTTTATGCTTTAGTTAGAAAATTTTACAACATGTGAACATGATTTTTATTAACCATTCATCCATGTGAGAATTTATTAAAAGTTGAGCACATAGCCATTGTCAAATAATAACTTGTGTAGGCAGATGTTTGATCCATGTAGGGTAAACTTGGGCAATTTGAACATAGGAGACTAAAAAATCTCAAACCTTAAGAATTTAGATCCCGACCTGAAATCTAGAACTAAACTACTCAAGAAGCAGTTTTTGGGTGGAAATGTTAGTATAAGTAGGCATTGATGGATTGATGGTCTGAAATTCTTGATTTTGCATCTTTGGTCGAGGAGGTTTTAGTCAACAGGTATAAACACGCACTAGCATAAAAACAAAAAAATGTTAAAAGTCTTATTCTTCTCTTCATAACATTTTTTACTTGAGCAAGTAAGCTTGTATGAGTGTTAAAACATGGTACCCTACATTCAACTAAATTGGGAGTTATTAGCCTAAAGCTCGTTACATAGGTTAATTAGAAAGCTTAAGGGAGAGAGGATTTACGCATAAGACACTAAAACATCTTTAACTTTTCTTTATTGCCTTGGTGAATCGGGTTATTAAGTCTTTAAGGATTCTTTGAATCTGATGCCCTAAAGTCGTCTGACTTGGAAGTTACCTACCCAAAACTCTCTACGAGGGTCACTTCGAAAGCAGATAAGAGAAGTTTTGCCTAAAGATGATATAAGACGTGGACATAAAAAGAAAAAGTCGGCCAACTGAAAGGAAAAAAAATGAAATAAAATACATGGTATAATCCTGGTTGATTAAGATTTCTAACACTGGAGTGTGAGATTGGGGATTGATTAATTTTGCTCTTATGTGCATGCTTATCTAATCCTAAATGCCTTGTGTGGAAAAATACAACATATAAATATTTAGAAACCACAAAAATAGCATAAAACCTTGGGATATGAGAGAAAAGCGGTAAGGTTGTGATCAATCATGAGAGTGTAAGGAAAATCAAAATAAAATCATTGTTGACCACATGAGATTTGGGCTTATTTATGCATATCACACAATATCAAGTATAGTTTTACATGAGTTTGCATTTGATGTATGGCTATTCGCACGCACACAAAAAAGTCGAGCATTGTATGATTGAAAATATTTTTATGTTGTTCATATTTCTTTACTAAAGTGAATTATTAATCTAAATTGTTGAACCTCGTGGTAAACAAGTTGAAAAAACAAAAATATTTGTTATTCACAATTTTTGTTTATAGTTTAGTTTTATTTTGTTCAAAGATGAACAATAGTTCTAGTTTGGGGGTGTTGATAAGTGTATTTTATACATTTATTTATATCATAAAAATAGGATTTATTTTTATCATTTTTCAGTTATTTGCTATTGATTTTGTTATTATTTGTTTATATTGTAGAAATGTCCCAAAGTCGAGAAAATAAAGGAATTGAAGCAAAATCAAGTCAATTAGATGATAAAAGAGTTCAATTGTGCAAAGGAAGAGTTGATAAAGTCAATAAGGGTGAAAATTGAAAGAAAAGTCAAAGAAAGAACCAAATTGGAAGAAATCAGAAATTCAATGACTAAAGTATAAAGATCAAATGAAGAATGACCAAATTGCAAATACTCAATGGTTCATTCAGACCATGATACGATACTTAAAGATTTCTAGGAGTCAATTAGATGCAATTAGAAGTCAAAAGGGAATGAAATGTGATAAGAATATTACAATAAATTGATACCAATCACAAAAGATTTTTGGGCATATTTTTAGGTGGACATTGAGACCTAATTTCGGGAAACTAAACATTTGAATTAGGAAAAATTTAATTCGTGAAATATTGTAGCTCTTTAAGTTTTCTTTTCAGAGAACTTTGAATCACCTCAATCGGATTAGGAAAGCGAAAGTTATGATCAAAATACGAAATGTTGTGCAGATACGAAAAGATGTAGGGTATAGGTAGAACTCGACATGTTTATTACTTAAATCATGTGAATGTTATGAACTTATTATAACTGAGTATTATAACAGTAGAACTGTTATAAATGAAAATAAATCTATATTAGTAGAAAGGAATGAGAAATTGCTTTTAAAGTCAAGATTTTTAACAAATTTTTATGATTCAACCAACTTATTATCTAGGCTATACTACCTAACTAGTTCAAGAATTCTTGAACGTCTTTATATTATTGCAAGAACTTTTCATAGATATAGAAATTATTCATTTTTTATTGATATGATAATTGCTACGGAGATAAAATTTAGAAAATATTGAGAAGATTTACCTATGTTATTTTCCTTATTATTCATAATGGACCCACGTTAAATTTAAAGGGTATGAAACTTCTTGTTTCAAAAACCAGTAACGTTGATTTTAGACACCTCTATCACTTATAATAATTTAAAAAACATGTTAATAAGCATGTATAACTCATATGCAGTAAGATTATATACTAATATTAGTTGTACACCGTCCGCTCCGTCACGTGCCACTACACTTAAAGAAGACGAAGTAGAATTATTAGATCTAATAGTAGAAATTAGGGATATACAAGGAACTTCTTATTACATTATGTTCCCTAATTTTCATAACAAATCTGGATCATATGGTCCACTTGTAATACCTAAAGAGGTGAAGATTTATTTTAAACAACAATTACTTATAAACATAGAGCCTACTAAGTCTTTACAATTTGATTTACATGAATTTTGACAAATAAACGAACGGAGATATCCAATTATTTCTTCCATAGCAAAAGATCTACTAACACATGGTAGCTTCAAAGTCTGATTTTAGTGCAAATAAAAGGACTTTGTCAAAAGTAAGAAGCCGACTCAAAGAATATATTTTGGAAGCGTTAATGTGCGTAAAAGTTTGGCAAGACGCTCATTTTCGCAAACAAAATAAGTATGCTGAAATTGCATGTAGTCAAGTAAATGATATTTAGTTTTATACTAATAATTTCTTTACTTTAATCTTTACATAAATACTATTTTTATTTTAAAAATTGTACACATAAGTTCGTGTACGATTTTAACTCTGCTTACTAAAAAATTCAATTATTCAAGTGATCAGTAGCCAATCCCAAGCATGCAAAAAGTAGGAGGGGTTTAATTTTTAAAATTTTAAATTTTAATTTACTCTATTCTAGTTTTTTTGAATTTTATGAATAGTCAACTAGAAAATGTGAAATCTTAAGGTGTGCCTACGTCTTATCCTACATGCATTTCCGCATTTGAATTTTGTTAATTTAATTGGAAGTATTTAATAGTTAATCTTAATTTATATTAATTATTAAACAATTTTATATTAAAATTGAAAAAAAAAATTGAACGAGCTCGTGAACCAAGCTCGGCTCGGCCCACAAGGCACGAGCTACGAGCCAAGCACAAGCTCGACTTGTTTTGCACGAGCCACGAGCTAGGTTTGTCGACTAGACGAGTCGATCTCGTCGAGCACAGCCCATTGCCATCTCTAGTTTTCCATCTGGTAGGTACTAATTGACATTAAAAAAAGAGTTGTCCACATAAATACTCTACTTTTAGGGATCAAATTGAAATTTACTTGAATATTATAAAATTTGAAAATTACTTATAATAAAATCGTAAACATTGAAAAATACTTTATAATCGTGTGAACTATCGGCATCTGATACTTATGATAATTTTCAAATATGTTAGTATCACAATATGATATTTATGATACTTTTTAATTTTTTTTAGTATTACAATATGATACTCATTGTACTTTTCAATGTTTTATAATATCATAGTTCAATTTTTTTTGTACTACAACTTGATACTTTACAAATTCTTATAATAATTTTTCTCAGTCATTAAAATCAAACAGTTCTGTACATGCCCACAACCACCACCATCATTGGCAAGCTACATAAAACCAATTCATCATAGTTCCCACTCCGTCAATACAACTATTACCCCAAGCACCTCTCCAAACTCATCCCCATAGCCGATTGGGAAATAGACAGATTATTAGCCAACATTGCTGGTGAGGAATAAACATATAGAAACAGCAGACTAGTGGACCAAAGGATAGAGAGTTGGCACTGAGAAGTTCGGTCGAAAATTGTGATTACAAATAGTATTTCCAAAACTGCCCTCCATTACTGCTCATTCATCCTTTCAACTTCTGCATCTCGCAGCGATCCTAGGAGTAATTTGAAGGATTTTCACCTATTGGAGACTACTTTGAACTTCCGTTTCGTGATTACTATTCACGCAATTTCATCAACGATTGGGTTTTGAGTTTTGGGTCTTCTTCTCAGTTTTGAATGCTTATTCTTCGATGCCTAGCCTGAAATTTGCGTTTGGTGGTTGGTTTTCTTGCAGCTTTTGACCTTGGTTCTATGTTGGGTGTGTAGATTACACTCGATTATGTTGTTGGGAAAGAGGATGGTGGGGGTTCAGTGGTGGTTGATGCAGGTGGTGGTGGTGCTTCGGTGGTTGATGTGGGTGGTGGCAATGGTGAGTCGGTTGTTGTGCTGTGGTAGGCAGTCGAGGAAGAAGCGTGCAAATAGTGAAGTATTTTTCTAAAAAAAAATAAAATAAAATAGGGTAGTAAATATCAAATTTTCCATCTAAACTAAGTAATATGTACAATTATCCCTTCAAACAAATTAGGGACTTGAGTATCATGAAACTACGATTTGGGACTCAAATAGCTCCAAGTCGTTATGCCATGTTTGGGCTCCAATAAAATGAAAATGCATTTTTTCCTTTTTTCAATCACACATTATCCATAAAATAATATTATAACGTAAACTAAAAAAATTTCATTATTTTAATCATATATTATCCCAAAAAAAATTCTATTTCAAAACTCATTTTATCCTCCAAAATAAGGTTCAAACAATAGCAAAGCATAGAGACGACAATTTCAATTCCCCTCCAATAATTCTAAGGAGACATTTTTTAGCGACATTGTGATATATCACACATTAATTTAGTGGTAAAAATAACTATTCCACCACTCAATAAAAATACCTTTCACTTTAAATAAGTTCTCATACAAACATCTAATCTAAGTTCACCTCAAAATTTCCAACCACAACTTTACAATGTCCTTATTTGGTATGGATCAAAATTTAGATTTTAATTTAAACTAAAGTTAAAATTTAATTTTAATCACATATTTTATGAGACTCACAACTTTTAAATTACACATTTCATTAATTTTCTTATTAAATTTCAAAATAATACTGATTTGAAACCAACAAACGCAGTGATTACTCGATCCATTAATAATATCAGACAAGATCACGATTGACTAAACATCTATTCGGCTAAATGGTTTATTTTGATTATAAACAAATTTATAAATTACGTAAATTTTCAAACCACTTTTTCAATTACACATATTTTTCAATCCACTTCTCAATCATTCATTTTACATTTAAAAAAAAAAATCTACCTAAAAAAAAAAAAAAAATTTATTTTTTTACCCATCCAGCTGCCGAACAGGGCTATTTAAATCCACACCTAACCACCCAATAGTGCATAACATAGCATTAAAATGATTATAGTCATGCCCAGTAAATCGAATTTCATGTCATGACAAATCAATCATTATCATACGACAATTTGGAAAAATAATAGCGCCCACCCCTCAGGCACATCTCTCAATGACAGAAAAGAGGGGGTTGAAAAAATACTCTAACCTTATTAGTGAGGATTCGAATACTCAGGCACATCTCTCAATGACAGAAAAGAGGGGTTGAAAAAATACTCTAACCTTATTAGTGAGGATTCGAATACTGCAAATTGGATTTCAGTCTTTGGTAAGCGGAGTTATGACTTACTATACCTTCGCCCTAATTCTGAGAGGCATAACATGCCATTAATCTCATTAATCAATGGTTCAGGACAGTGTCGCTTAAGGCCCTCAAGGTATCGATTACACCTCGAAAAAATAATAAAAAAAGAATAATGTGTCTCACTTCAGTAAAGTTGGGTGGGTGGCTGAATTTTGTTGTAACAATAATTATATATAAACATTTTTTTGAGACATGAAAATAGACTATGTCGACGTGACACTTCTTATTGGATGATGAAGGGGTGCTAATACGATGAAGCACATGACCCCACTTCTTTATCACTAAATATTGAGACGCCACCTCATTAAGTCCAATATTTATGTTCCAAAAATATCGAATGTGTAAATGTCGCGTTTTTCCGTTAGCAAGTTTGTACAAACGAAAGTAAGTAATCGTTAAGAATGATTTTTGAAAAACCAAAAAGTTATTGTTGAGATTAAGTTATTTTTTTTTAAAATAAGTTAAAACTATTACACGCCCTATAAAATCTCACTAAAAACATATATATATATATATATATATATATATATATATATATATATATATATAAACTAATTTATTTATTTATATTTTTGAGGTAAAATATGCGGTTAAAAAAGTGGAGAGAGAAAATGTGTATGGTTAAAAAGTGAATTGAGAAATTGTGTTTTATAAATTGTAATGATTGCGTTAAAGAACAGAGATTAATAAATTTACTAAGAATAATGTTATTCATAGTGATGACTACCAGTAGTCATCGCACATGATATTAGGATGGTTATGAAAACTCATTTAATTTAATTTTTTTTAATTGTGCATCCACCACACATGTGATGTCACGTAAGACGACTATCGATAGTACTCACTATGAATTACATTACTCATTTGTTAATGGCTTTGAAAAATTAACATGAATGAAGAGTAGTTGAATCCAAAAATATTTGAATATTTATAGTCAATGTGTTGACATATAAAAATGATGTTCAATGTAGGAGTTCAAGGAATAGGTTCAAAAGGGCCCACGTGAAGGCCCAAAGCAGAAATATTGAGCATGAGCCTGGCGTCGCTCAAACTTTGAAGACCCAAGCGATGCCAAAACTTGGGCAATGGAGCAGCCAATTATGACTTAAAATGGCAGTTATAGATATTTAATGGGCATTCTTATCACATCTCATGATCCAAAAATATTAGTTACAAGCAGTTGGGTAATGAAGATAATGAAGGTAGTTATATCAGTGATTTTTTAATAAATCATCCATGATAGAGAAAGTGGGTAGTTACTGGGCAAAAAATAGTCATTGAGCGAGAACAAAAGAAACTGTCAATGAGGTATAAAAGAAAAAGAGAACACAAAGATACAGACCTGAAAAATCACTCTCAAAACAGAGAATATATAATTTCATTTCTTTTAATTTTCTTGTAAGATTCGTTTACTTTGCATTTTCGTGTGCTTTTATCCCTTAGAGGCATTTCGTTTGAAATTGTAATCTGACTCCGTTTGGTACACTATTTGGTTATAAACTTGTTTATTTATAATTTTGAGGTAAAAAGTAATGATTGAAAAATGGAGAGAGAAAATGTGTGTGGTTAAAAAGTGGTTTGGGAAATTATGTTATTTATAAACATTTTTATAAACAAAATGTTGGATATTGGTTAATAAATCGAAAATTGAAAATCGATTAAAGTCACTTCGTGTTGAATTCGGACAAATACTCAAATCTAACCCAATCCGTTTAGGCAAAATTAATTTGCATCTTCGGGACGTACAAACGGGGATTGACCACCCGTTCAGGTAGCGGGGGTCGAGGGGGCAGCGCCCCTCGTGGGGGCTCGGGGGCAACGCCCCCGAAAGAGAATTGATTGTGTCTTTATTGGATATACTATCAATAGTAGTGCATATCGATCTTGGTTCATAAATTCGAAGTACTTGATGTACACGTAGGTACAATTATTGAATCAAGAAATGCGATCTTCTTTGAAGACAGTTTTCCATGTGAAGAAAAGGAAGTAAGTTCAAATAAACGGACTTATGATAATATACATGGAAAGGACGACGATCTTCAAGTAAATAAAGAACCGAGACGTAGTAAAAGGCAACGAATTCTAAAGACATTCGGTCCAGAATTCGTAACCAGTTTACTTGAAAATGATCCAAGAACATTTGATGAAGCAATGTCCTCTCCCGAAGCTCCTTTTTGGAAAGAAGCTATACGCAACGAAATTGAATCCATCACGGGTAACCATACTTGGGAATTTGTTGAACTCCCTCCGGGAAACAAAGCTTTAGACTGTAAATAGATCTTCAAAAAGAAATTGAAGTCAGATGGATCAATTGATAAATATAGGGATAGATTAGTAGCCAAAGGGTATAGACAAAAAGAATAACTAGATTTCTTTGATACTTATTCACCTGTTACAAGAATTACGTCTATACGTGTCTTGATTGCAATTGCAGCATTGCATAATCTTGAAATACATCAAATGGACGTCAAAACCGCGTTTCTAAATGGTAAATTAGAAGAAGAAATCTACATGGAACAACCTGAAGGGTTTGTTGCACCAGGAAATGAAAACAAGGTGTGTAGACTTGTAAAATCATTGTATGGATTGAAACAAGCACCGAAGCAATGGTGTGAAATGTTTGATAAAACTATGTTGTCAAATGGTTTCAAAATCAATGAATGTGACAAATGTGTCTACATTAAAAACACACCTAACGAATATGTAATTGTATGCCTATATGTTGACGATATGCTAATTATGGGAAATAACTCCAAAGTCATTTCCTCGACTAAGAAAATGTTAACAAAACATTTTGATACGAAGGATATGAGAGTGGCGGATGTAATATTAGGGATTAAAATCTTTAAAGACATCCGATGGTTTGTCATTGTCTCAATCACATTATGTTGAGACTATACTTAAGAAATTTAAAGCGTATGATGATAAACCGATTAAGTCACCAGTTGACTTAAGTATACACTTAGCCAAGAATACTGGTGAACCCATATATCAATTGGAATATTCGCGTGTCATTGGTAGTTTAATGTATATTACCAACTGCACAAAACCGGATATAGCATACATAGTCAACAAGTTGAGTAGATTTACTAGTAATCCAAGTATTGAACATTGGAAGTCATTAAACCGAGTTCTTAGATATGTAAGACACACTGTTGAATATGGATTACACTACACAAAATATCCTGCGGTGTTAGAAGGATATACTGATGCAAATTGGATATCCGACACTAAGAATTCAAAATCCACGAGTGGTAATGTATTTACCATTGGAGGTGGAGCCGTGTCCTGAAAATCGTCTAAGCAAACATGTATAGCTCGATCCACAGTGGAATATGAGTTTATTGCTTTAGACAAAGCCGGTGAAGAAGCAGAATGGCTTCGTAATTTTCTTGAAGAAATTCCATGTTGGGAAAAGCCGGTTTCTGCGATTAACATACATTGCGATAATCAGTCAGCAATAGCAAGGGCACAAAACAGTATATATAATGGTAAATCTCGACATATCCGTCGGAGACATAATACCATTAAACAGTTAATATCGAATGGTATAATCTCTATTAACTATGTGAAGTCAAAAGAAAATTTGGCCGATCCTTTGACGAAAGGACTTGCAAGAGATCAAGTATACCATCTTTTGAGGGTAATGGGCCTAAAGCCTATTGAATAGAATTATTATGACGGAAACCCAACCTTGTAGATTGGAGATTCCAAGACCTTGGTTCAATGGGACAACTAATTCATAAATGATTCGGAATAAAACACTTATTCACATTCCTAAAATTTAAAGTGCTATGTAAAATGTGTATAAGGATAAGTATTCATATATACTTTTAATGATTCATAACCTTGAGATAGAAAGGTATGAGATCACCTATATAAGTGTGAAGTGGGGCAGCTTCTACGAGAATTTGAGGCTTAATTCTCTTAAA
The DNA here is from genome assembly GCA_963555705.1 of Ligustrum vulgare. Taxonomy (NCBI): domain Eukaryota; kingdom Viridiplantae; phylum Streptophyta; class Magnoliopsida; order Lamiales; family Oleaceae; genus Ligustrum; species Ligustrum vulgare. The sequence goes on along the minus strand of OY743172.1, from coordinate 43,629,186 downwards.
GCACTTATGAAACCAAGAGTTGTCCAGGGCCAAAATGGACACAACCATGAGAATCGAATTGGTTAGATGAGTCATGGTGTTGGTACAATTGTTTGGTTTTACATGAACAGCTGGATGGTTCAAGACATCGCGTTCACCAACTAGCCTAGTAAATTCGATTGTATTCAACTGAAGAAGGTTCAAGGCCACAAGCTACCTATCTTGATGCTATGACTTGTCGTGTGTACTCCATTTGTTAGAGTCTGCATTTCATTCGCATTGTGTTGCGCATATCGAGGAATTTTCATTCATGTGGGGGATTGTTGGATATTGGTTAATAAATCAAGAATTGGAAATCGATTAAAGTGACTTCATGTCAAATTCGGACAAATACTCAAACCCGACCCAATCCGTTTAGGAAAAATTAATTTGCCGCTTCGCCGCTTCGGGGCGAACAAACGGGGATCGACATGCATGTATTGAAGGGTATATTTGGCATTTCGAAAACCAATATCGGATGAATGAGAAATTACGAAAAAGGACGAAATCGGGTCAAAATATTTGACCGTGCAATCGCATGGTTGGGAAACCGTGCGATCACACGTCAAAATTTGATTTTAGGCTTTTTGTGTAAAGCCCGCACGGATTATAACCGTGCGGATGCACGATTTTTTGAAGAAAAGACACATTTTCATAAATGTGCATGGTTTGAAAATGGTACATGGTTTGGTTTCAACCATTTCGTCCATACCCTTTCTTGCTCTATAAATATGACCCTTTGAGTGTCCTATTCCTCACAATTTGATATGCAAAATATATATCATCCTCTCTTCTCTCCAAAATCAAAATCATTGCATTTGTTTTGATTTTCTTTCATTTTCATCTTTGGAATACATATACCAAATTTCGTTTGTTGTACTTTTGTTTTGAAGTGCTACACACACAAGTGAAATCGTTGTATCTCGGGAGTCGATTGTCGGAATCCGTAGGCACTGTTGCGGGGCAAATTCGACTTAAGAACAAAGAGTCCAACTCTTACTTCGGCTTTGTCCCTATTTTCTTCTCTTTCTTGTTTGTATTTTCTTTGTCGTTACTCTATCCAATTTTCGGCACGGATTTACAAACTATTATTCTACTTATTTTGGCGTCACTATTCACAAATCTCCCAACACAAAAAAGATTCGTTTACCAAACGGATGCTAAAACACTTCTTATTGAAATTCATTTGAAAAAGAGTGTGAAGTTGCCAAACAATTTTATAACCTTTCGATGACAGAGAAGCGAAAACATTCCAGAGACGCGGGTGAAATAGATGGACATGGGAATGATATGATTCTCTTCAAGGATCGAACACTTGATTTGTATATATGATCGGCTAATGCTCTCAATTTTCCAGAAAATGAGAAAAAACTCGAGTATTGGTTTGAAAATCCACAACATTTTAGGTATTTTTTTCTTTGGTTGAGATAATTGTGGTGGTGGTGCTGCTAGGACGGAGGCAATAATGGTGCTGTTGAGACAGTAATTAATTACAATTCGTTAGTTACAATTTTAATTAATTGTAAAATTGAAATAAAGTTATAATTATAATTAATTGTAAATTATAATTGATTATAAAATGTAATTAAGGGTGCGTTCGACAGCCCATTAAATTGATTATAATTGATTATTTGTGTTTTCAAGGTAAAATGTGTGGTTAAAAATTAGAAAGAGAAAATATCTGTGATTAAAAAATGGTTTGAGAAATTGTGTATTTTAATTTGTGGTTTAAACCACAGTTTCCGAACAGAGACTAAGTTGGAATTGCAGTTATAATTAAAGTGAATATAACTAAATCAATTAATTTTAGCCAAAAAAAAAAAAAATCTGTCAAGTTTTGCAAATTTGTTAAAGTTGTAATTGATTACAAAATTGAAATTTGTAATTAATTACAAATTATATTTCTATTGCTCCATGGAAAATACTTGATTTTAGGAATACGTTTTGTTTTGTTAAAATATATTTTCAAATATCTGATACTTAAAATATAGGTCATTCAAGTTTTGTATTTTTGTACTTAACCATAAACAAAATAAACTAATTTATAAATCAGTTTATAAATTACATAATAATTTCTCAAATCACTTTTTAATCACATATATTTTTTCTCTCCAATTTTCAACAACTACTTTTTACCTCGAAATCATAAATAAATCAATTTATAAACCACACAATATTACCGATAAATTTCATATTTTTTTTATAAAAAAATTACTATAATAGTGATTTTAATCCCAACAAAGAAGTGAATATGCGTTCGTTTGATAAATAAAATAAATTGATTTGTAAATCAGTTTATATAGTACACAATTTTTCAAATTATTTTTTAATCAAATATATTTTCTTTCTTCAATTTTTAATCACTGTTTTTTTACTTTAAAAATATAAATAAATTAATTTATAAACAATTCGGTGTTAATATTATTCAATCTCATTTCCATTGACATAAGTTGACGCCATTAATTACATCGGACAAGATCACGATTGAAAATAGTATTAAAATGATTATAGTCATACCCTATAAATCACATTTCGGGTCACAAATCTATCATTATCATCCAACGACTTGGAATAATAATAATAATAAATTAATAATGTGTCTCACTTCAGTAAAGTTGGGTGGGTGGCTGAATTTTCTTGAGACAGTGAGCAATACTTTTTCCATGGATAAATTGATAATGTGTCTCACTTCAGTAAAGTTGGGTGGGTGGCTGAATTTTCTTTAGACAGTGTCCGATAGCAATACTTTTTTCATGGAAAATAGATTTTCCATGCATTTTTCCTTTGTCTTGTTTGAGAACAAATTCTTTTCCACGTGATTGCTTTTTTCTTCAAATGGTGGGATTTATTTTCCTATGTATTTGTTGGATTTTGATTTTTCGCCTTGTGTGTGGAAAATTATTTAGAGCATCTCCAATACACTTCATGGATTGGAGCGACATGATAATAAAATAAACGGACTTCTAGAGATCATGAATAAATAGACGGAGAAGTCAAAAATTTACTCCCCAATTGTTCCTTCTACATTTAAATAATATTGATTATGTGACCTTTTTATTAAAATTTAAAATTAATTACTATGCATAAATTGAGCTTTATCTACAGGATTTCTCTCTGTATAAAAAGTTCAAATAGAAATAACTTGTATCATAAAGCTTGATTAGCTAACGTCCTTATTTATAATAATTAAATTATTAAAAAATAAAAGTTAATGCTGAGTCAGAATGTCTCACAATGTCTATTTTTTTTTAGTGTCACGTCAGCCTAACGTCCTGATCCAAGTTGTGCATTGGAGAGAGATTTTTATCATATCCCGTCTATTTGCTGACGTATCATGTGTATTTTCCCAATACACGGAATGCATTGGAGATGCTTTTAGTGTGTGTTTGATTACAAATTATTTTTCATGATAAATGCATTTTCCACTCAAAATTTCCATGTTTCAATCAAACAAACTTTTTTTTTTCTCATGGAATTTGAATTCCACCCACTCACTATTTTTCCATGTTTTCCTTGAATTCAAGGAATTGAAATTCCTTAGACGGTATGAGAATTGAAATTCCATGAAATTAAAATTCTATCGCTTTTATTGAAAAAAAAAATATTTTCTTTTTCATGCAAGTTTTCTTACCAGTTACAAGAGAAAATATTTTCTTGAAAAATAGGAATATTTGTGCTTTATTTGTTTGTTCCTAGAAAATGTTTTCAGGCCAAATTTTACAATAAATATAAATATATATATTGATGTCACATTTTCCTAAAAAATGTTTTAGTTGCTTTTTTGTTATTTTCGATTGCAGCTTTTTTCTTATTCCAAACTGAGACATGATTTTTACAGGAAAGTATTTTAAAAACAAATTCGAGTAAAATAACTCTATTTTGCCTAATTTTTCATGAAAAGTAATGTCAATCAAATAACAAAACTCGGGAAATTTCTACTTTTTTTACCTAGAAAATAATCAATTCAAACACAATTAACTTTCAATTATCAAAAAAATAAGTTCCAAGAAATTTAATTCATTGGAATTTATGTTCTTTACACTCAAATTTTTACCTCGCTCGCAGTCAAACGAAGGTAAGTAACCGTTAAGCATGATTTTTGAAAAATTCAAAAGTTGTTGTTGAGATTAGAAATTGTTTTTTTAGCATGTCATGCTAAAAAAAAAAAAAAAAAAAGTTAAAAGTTTTTCTCTTTTTTTTTAGTGTGTTTAATTTTATAACTTTTTGGAGAAAGAAAAAGTTTTAGGAAATCGTGTAGTTAAAAAGTGGTTTAAAAAGTAAGAAATTGAGAGCTTGATTTTTTTAAAAAGTTAAAGCTACTCCTATAGGCCATATTTGCCCTTTTTTTTTTTAATTTTTTGGGGTATATGAAAAAGCAATTTTTTGTTTGAAAATCTTAATATCTTTCTTAATATATATAATAACAAGATAGTTGGCCCAAATTTTCCAGTCAAAATTGCTGACATCATTTTTTTTCGATCAAAATATGATATTTATTTATTTGACTTAAGATCATTTAATATCAATTATATCAGCACCATTGCATTGGCACTCATTCTCCACTATACGAGAATCAGTATATTGGTACTAATAAATTGTTTAATCAATTCTATAATACATTGATTCATTAGTTGTATCATTTTTATATGGATTTCAAGAACAAATTATGTAACATTCGAGAATGTAAAAAAAAAAAAAAAAAAATTCTTTTTGTGAAATAGAATTTTTTTTTATCATTATTATATTTTGACATTACTAAAAATATCTACAAAAATATTATTTGTAACATTGAGCAACATTAACGAAAAAAATAAAAAATATTGTTATTTTTCATAAATAAATTTAATACACGTGCAATTCCTTTTCATGTATTGATAGATGTTCCGCACGATCTAATTGGAAAGTTTTAATATCCTAAATTTTAAGGATTGATATAATAAAGTCCAATAAAGAAATTATGTCTATTCATTCTTTGGGAAAACATTTTTTTTCTTGCGATTATTCTTTGAACTATGTTTGGCATTCATTAATTCACATCTTATTTTTTAAAATCCGTTTTTAATTATATTTTATTAATGAGGTATTCTATACATGATATAAAAAAAAAAATTCGATAAATTTTTCTCAAATCATTTACTGGAAGATTGGAATAATATTTGCGAATATTTGAAAGTATGATATCCATTTTTTATGGATCTAACATTTTTCTCAAAACGATCTATTTAAAGGCATAAAGGAGCTGAGTGGATCTAGGTGATATTGATTCCATTAAGAAAGCATGGAATAGAATAATGAAAAGTGGGAACAAGATTTAATGCGCCGTTAACTTTCTCGATAAAGGAAGATTTGATGATAAGATTTGAGATATGGAATATTTTCTTGGATTTTGGTACTGATATTTTTCGATATGATAATAGTAATCAAGGTATAGTGAGATAATACGGGAATACGTGAAAGCGAAATGAGGACCGTATTGAATCAGAATTTGTACGTGTAACGACCCGGGTCCCACTTAACGACTGTTCCGGCCGTTAAATGACGCCGTACTGTCCCCACTGTACCAACACGAGTCATTTCAGCATGCTTTGTCCTCACTCGCACGCTCCCCGAGAAAACTTCCCAGGTGGTCACTCATCCCAGAATTGCTCCAAGTCAAGCACGCTTAACTTTGGAGTTTCTAACGATGGACTTCCGGAAAAGAAGGTGCTCCTTGATGGTATGAGTAGTACCTATCATTTCTTTTAAACTTTCCTGTCCTGGGGTGTTACAATCACCCCCCGTTAGACTCGCAACGTCCTCGTCGCGCTTAATTCATCTGAGGATCTGTTGCCAGGCGTTGGGATTCTAGAGGTGGCTCCCGCTCTATGGCGTAGCACTTAGTTCCCGATTTTCTGGCTGCCGGCCGGCTCTGATACCATTTGTAACGACCCGGGTCCCACTTAACGACCGTCCCGGCCGTTAAATGACGGCGTACTGTCCCCACTGTACCAACACGAGTCATTTCAGCATGCTCTGTCCTCACTCACACGCTCCCCGAGAAAACTTCCCAGGTGGTCACTCATCCCAGAATTGGTTCAAGTCAAGCACGCTTAACTTTGGAGTTTCTAACGATGGACTTCCGGGAAAGAAAGTGCACCTTGATGGTATGAGTAGTACCTATCATTTCTTTTAAGCTTTCCTGTCCTGGGGTGTTACAGTACGTATGTACAAGTGAAAGAAATACCTTGCGGGAAATGTTGTGACATTTGAGTAAAGAATCTTAGTTATTTAGGAGCTAATTATTTATTGAATTTTGCAGTACGTTTTGGTTACAAATATTGGAAAAGATAAGTTGATGATATTATGTTGATTAGTGAATAACATGTTATTGGGTATATTACATAGAGAGAATATTCAGGTAATTTTTTTAATTATTTTGGTGATATTTGGTGATAAGAAGTTTTAGAGATGACAAATTATTATGGTTTGATATATTTTTAAAAAAATAGTAAAGATTTATTGAAATTTGGAGAGAATTTTTCATGGGCTTACAGAGATTAGTGATGAGACGTGATGTCATTTGGGTTATTGAATAGTGACTTAAGTAGTCAGCAAATATTTCTTTATGCAGAGTTTAGAGGCTATGTTGAGAGTTTGCATTTTAGACCTTTGTGATAGTTAGGAAAACCATTTACCGTTTGTTGAATTTACATGTAATATGATTATTGAGAATAGTCAGTTATCATGAATGGGAGATATTGAAAATATTTTATGATGAGATGCCTTAAAGGAGTAACCATTTATTCAAAGTGAGAAATTGGGAACATGTGATTTAATGTTTGGGATTATGTGAGATAATGATGATTGTCATAAGGTCATTTTGTATATAAAATGTACAATAGATGATTGTAAGGAATAATGTGATGATGAGAACTGAAGGTGATAATGTATTGAGATAAGTTATGCTGTATTTGGTTCTAAGTGGAATTCAAAGAATGATGAATCTCAGTCACGTAGTGAACTTTCAGTCAATTACGATTCAGAAGAATCTATCTTATGAGAAGACACCTATGTCCATTATTGATAGAAAAGTCTATGTCTTAAGAAATTTCACTAGTCAAAGTCCAGTGGGGTAGACATGGTAGCGATGAGGCTACCGAGAGAAAGAAGAAGAAATCCTGGTTAAATATCCAGATATCATAGATCAAGCAAGTTTAAATTTCGAGGACGAAATTATTTTAAGGGGGTAAGGTTGTAGCGATCAAGAATTTTTTACGCATTTAATAATTATTTTAAAATTTAGAAAATCGTGTCGCTGCTATCTCACCCATTTTTACGTTAACGTCGCGACGCGTTCGTCTAGTCAAGTCGAGAAATATTGAGTTCGTTCGATTTTAAATTAAATTTCGAATTTCTAAAATTATATTATTTTAATTATTTTTTCAAAGTATTATTTTCAAAAATCATTTTAAATTCCAAATTTATTAAAAATATCTCCATTTTTCCTTATTAAATTATTTTAAGTCCAAATATGAAATTCAATTTTATCTCAAAATTTATTTATTCTCAAATTTATTTTCAATCCAAAATATATCAGTTTTAAATACATTTCCAAATCGAAGTTAGTCAAATCTTTAGTTAATTATCCTAAATTAATTCTACCTAAAAATTTTCCCCCACGTTTTTGCTCCTTCTTTCTTTTTCTTTTCCACCAATTCAACCATCATTATGTCTCAAAAACATAATGATGATTTATCCATGTTCCATTTCTTTTACCTAACTTTCCACTTCATTTCCAACCTATTTCCCCTCTATTCTCTCCTATAATTTCTAATTAATACATATACTCTTCTTCTCCCCCATCACTACTCACGTTCGCAACACCAAAATCAATCATCATATCTTTACACCAATTCCATCATCATTCCATATCAAACAATCATGATGTCTTCCATTGATCATTTTTTTTCTCTTCTTTTCCCATCACTTCTTCAATTTAAGTAATCTTCCTCCCACCCCCACTTTCATCTCTACCCAACCTCAAGAAATCATCAAATTCAACCATCATTATGTCTCAAAAACATAATGATGATTTACCCATGTTTCACTCTTTTCATACCTAACTATCCACCATCTTTTCCTCAATTTTATATATGTCCTCCATCTCCTCACAAATCTCAACACAAATTCAATGCAGCCATCAACCACAAACCTAATGCCAAACCCGCCACCACACACTCACTGCACCACATGAAATCGCCTCTGCCCACTCCAAATTCGCATCAATCTAAAATCCTAATCAAACCAATGACCAAGCCAATTCCACATTATCGACCAATCCACCTCCATTCACCGAAGCCGGCACCAAACTCCATTGAACCACCAATTACACCTCCACTGCTAGTATACCAATCACCACCAACGCAATCCACCATTCACCACCCAGCCTGTACAACCAAAGACATGATCTGAACCACCATCAAGCACCATCACCGCCTCTACAAACATCACACCATTAACATCACTGCAGTCAGAACCAGCACAATACACCAAGCTGCCAATTTCAACGATCATCATCACTACCTTCTCGATTGGACACCACCACAATTCTCTCTATACACAATTGGAATCATCATCATCATCCCCTCGACCCCCGACTACTCTTTACACCACAACCGCCAACTGCAAACCACTGAAAACATCATCACCATGCCCAAATCGCAACCTCCATCTCTACTTCACCTCGAACCACTGTCTGTAAAATCAACCCACAGCCGCCGCCACCACCTACTCGATCGAACACAACCCACCTGCAGCACCACCACAATCGCGGCCAACCCCAGTCCCAAATCAAACCCAAAACCCAAAAAATAATTTACCCAAGCTACTCACCTTCGACGCCACTTCTCTGACCGGAGTATCATCGCGAACCCAGCTCCCCTTTTGACCACGGTTTCGCACCAAACTCGCACCTAAGCCCCTCCAATCTGAACCTTGCTTTGGCCGCCACTCACCGCCACCTTGCTCCAGTGTTACGCAGGCTAGTCGCTCGTCGAAGGACGGATGCGAGGGGTGTAAATCGCACCTCCTCTCTCTCGCTTTTCTCTCTCTCTGTCTGAATTTCGAATTGGAAATGAAGAGAAATATATTTTGATTTTAATATTTTGATTTTCGAAAATTGCACTTTGGTCCCTAGGTTCCAAAATTATTTAAATCAGTCCCTATAGTTTTAAAATCTATTATTTCAGCCCTATTGTAACGACCCGGTCCTCAAGGGCTGCCGACCGTCTACTCATGGTCTTTCCACTCCCCCTGGTCGTCCTGCTCCTCAAGGGCTGGCAGCCTCGTTTCCAGGAAGTGGATTTTTGCCTCCCCAGGGATTCGAACCTTGTACCTAGGGGTTGAGTACAAACTTCATGGAATCCCCGGTACCGTCCATCGTTAGAAACTCCACAGTTAAGCGTGCTTGGCTTGGAGAAATTCTGGGATGGGTGATCTCCTGGGAAGTTTTCTCGGGGAGCGTGCGAGTGAGGACAAAGCATGCTGAAAAGACTCATGTTGGTACAGTGGGGATAGTACGCCGTCATCTAACGATCGGGACAACCCATTAAGTGGGACCCGGGTCGTTACAAATGGTATCAGAGCTAAGAGTTTTAAAAGCGATTCTGTAGACTTTTAAAATTTATTTGAAAATGGTTCGGGTACTGAGTCACGCCTCAAGTGCATCTTCCTCGATCATCTGGTAAGTTAAATTTTGTTTAAATTATGAAATGTTATTTGATGTTCCAATTATTGTAAATCCTTGCAAGCTAATGTGTAATGTCGGAAAGTGAAAGGTTAAGAATGTTGTCAGTGAATATGACGAATATATCTTGGTTATGTAAATGAGGAAGTGAGAAAGTAATGGTTATTAAAAATTTGGGTGCCGTTTATTAGATCTTTTTGTGAAATAAGAAATGGATATGAATGATATATCGGCACGAGAGTATACAATGTCCAAACTAGAAGTTGAGAAGTCATCGAACTTAGTATTAGGCACTTATCGTGTTTGATATCGGGACTACCCACTCATTTGATAGTCCCACAATTATAGGAAAATTGATTTACCCATCTCAGTAGCTGGAGACCAAGTTTATATTGTCAACGCCATTTGATTAATTGTTGAACTAAAGTTATGTGTTGAGAAATGTCCCAATCATGGTGAATGGGAAGGAGTAGATGATAGATCTCATAACACTGAATACCCACAAACTGGATGTCATGCTAGGAATGGAATGATTATTACGGTATAAGGTTTCAATCACTGGCTACGTTAAGGTGGTATTTAAATCTTCAAATGGAACCCTTTTCGCTTTGTTGAAGTAAAGGTGAAACTTTCTAATTCGATATTTTCAGTGAGCTCGTCAATTGATGAATAAGAGTTATTAGGCCTACCTGGTTACAATAATTGAAGTGTCTAAGGTGAATACTTCTCTCGAACAAATTTCAGTTTTTCGAGAATGACTAAAGATGTTCTCAGAAGATCCTTGTGATTTACCGCCTAAAAGAGAAATTGAATTCGTCATCGATTAAGTGCACAACTCTAGCATCCAAGATATAATATCGGATGGTTCCTTCGTAACTTAAAAGAGCTCAAAGTGCAACTATAGAATCTCATGGACAAATGTTTTGTTCGACCTAACTTTTTGCCATGGGGTGCTCAGGAGCTATACATGAAGAAGAAAGATGGTTTTATGAGACTTTGCATAATTAATTTTAGACATGGCAAAACCAGTTTTATGAAGTTGTGATGAGATGTTGAGATTATGAGTGATATGATTTTATTGAGACTTCTATGAGAAAAATTATGAAATTTGAGATTTAAAGATTTGATTCTTAATTATTGGGAATTAAGGAATGGATATTGTGTTTGAGTAAGTGAATTATTCCTCTATTTTGAGAGAAATTTATAATGTTGTTTGGTCTTGTAACTAAGAAATTTTGGGATTATGATTTGTGTCATATATTTATAAGTATGACTAATGGGTGGTCATTTGAGCCAATTAATGTATTGAAGGAAGTGAGATATTGATATTGGAAACTATGATTTGAAATTGTTATGTTGAGGAATTAAGAATTGATTTTCTCGGTTATCAAGGTATACATGAAGTTATGTGATGACTTGATGCCTATATTGAGAAATGTCAAGGCATATTTTGAAAAGATGAGTGAAGACAAATGTTATGGCATTATTGGAAAGGATTTTAATTATTCTTATGAACTTATTGATTATTAGTGAGAAATGATCACTTATATTGGAGAATATTATAAATTATGATGGTAAGTGATAATATTGTTGATTTATTTTGGGAAGTTGATTGGTAGATGATGTGTTAAAGATTTGGTTATTTACATGCAATATGATTATTTGGGAAAGTCAGTTATTATTATTGGGAGATATTGAAAGTATTTTTATAGTGAGATGCCTTAAAAGAGTGACTATTTATTCGAAATGAGAATTTGGGGACATATGATTGAAGGTTTGGGATTATGTGAGATAATGATGATTGTCATAAGGTCATTTGAATATAAAAGGTACAAGAGATAATTATAAGGAATAATGTGATTGCTCTTATGGTAAGGACTGAAGGTGATGATGTATTGAGATTATGAAATAAGTTGACTTTCCATGAATAAGTTATGCTATATTTGGTTTTAAGTGGAATTCGAAGAAAGATGAAACACGGTCATGGAAAATAAATCAGGTTTCATCGTAAATTGAATGATTCACTGATGTACGTTAAGTTTTCATTGATGATACTAAAATATCATATGAGAGATTGTTGGATGAAATTGATGAAAGAAACTTTATCAGGTCCTAGATTTGTACAAGTATTGCAGAAGTAATGTATCTGATCGGAGGAAAGTTTATGATAGTACATACCATGAAATTGTGGAGATTATTATTGATGATATCTTGATTCAAAAATAAGAAATGAAATTTTAGGCAATTGTCCTTGTGGATAGGATTTGTGGAAAATGAGAATAAGACTTCACAATGATTATTTATTATGGAGTAGTGGGCTCGATTGTGTTCTTATGTAACATGACGAGGTGATGGCCTACACTTCTAGGAAACTGAGGGAGTAAAGAATTATAAAATTTAAGAATTAATGAGATTGAGAGATTGGTATATATAAGATTTTAGTGATTTATTGATGTAGAAATGTTCATGTGATATATATGATGGTTATTATACTGTGATCTTAAGGAGATTGATATGATTGAATGTTGAGGTCATATGGTATGGTGATAAGTGGCATATCACACGATTACCACAAGTTATGGTGAATAGATAGTTAATGAATGTTATGATTGTCCTATGGAAGAATAGTATGATGATATTTTTGGAACTAATCAATGGTTTATTTATGATAAGATAGATGAAATTATTTAAAACTTTGGTGACATAGTTGTGGTTACTCATTGTTTGGTTGTGCATTAAATGTGAGTAAAGCATATTATCCATTTTGAGATCTCCATGGTAACATACATAAGTTGAATTGTTTAAATCTAAGATGATCATTAGTGTAACTTTTACTTATTGTGGAGTTGTATCTTTGGGTTAAGTAAACTTGATGAGGAATCCTATATGAATCACAAAAGTCTTATTTATTGGTGATAGGTCGATGATTTATTTATAAAATACTTGGTTAGAGTATTATTGTCATGATGATTTTGAAAGCATGAATTCTTAAATTAGTACCTTGGCTTTAGTTCTAAGATGAGTGTATGATGCTGAATACTTGATTACAATATGTAAGTATGGGTTACAGGATTTAAGTTGATCCTCCGATTTTAAAAGAAATGTCAGCATGTTCAGAGAGGATTTCGTTTGTAAATCATTCCAGAAAGATTCTGTTAAAGTTTTAATATTTCTACTGTATATTTTGGTATGGACGTCAAGTTTCAATAATTCTGGATTATAAAGTTTTATTTTGGTCAATCTTGATTTTAGTTTTAAGAATGTGATCAATCAATATATATATTAAGGTTTAGACGTCAGAATAGATCCTATGAAAGGCTGGAATCGGAAAGTTAGTGAATGGATTCATAAGTGGGATAATGTTGGTTGATGATCTCCTACAACAATAGCTATTAAACTTCGATCCGTATTGAGTACTATACGATAGAAAATGTAGATTGCCGGTTCATTGGGATGAAGTAGGAGAAAGAAGATTATTGGGTCCAGTAATAGTACAGCAGACAACTGAAGTTGTTGAAATAATTCGTCAGGGGATGAAAAATTCAAAGAGTAGACAGAAGAACTATGCTGACAAAAGAAGGAAACCTTAGAATTCGTTGAAGGAGATATGATCTTTTTGAAGGTAGCTCCTATGAAAAGAATTTCGAGATTCGGGAAGAAAGAAAAGAAGGTTGAGCCCTTTTGTTGGCCTTGAGAGGCTAGAAATGATGAGTGACCTAATTTATCTGATTGCATTGCCACCAAAACCATCTAGGATACAAAAGGTGTTTTACGTCTTATTGCTGAGGAAGTATTATCTAGACTCATCTTATATTCTCAGCTATGAGTAATTAGATCTTCGTGAGAAATTGACATATGAATAGTCACATGCGAGAACCTTAGAAAAGGATAATAAGTAACTCAGGAGAAAGAAGGTAACATTAGTTAAAGCCCTTTGGAGGAATCATGCAGTAGAAGAGGCTACTTGGGAACGTGAAGATGATATGCGTGCCAAGTATCCACAAGTTTTGGTAAGTTTTAATTTCGAGGACGAAATTTCTTTTAGGGGGTAAGGAATTGTAAGACTGCTTTTCATTTTCTTGCAATTTTAAATTCCACGTAATATTGTGGTGAATGTTATTATAAATTATACTTTTATGATCCTTAACGTCTATAATTGGAATTATTTTGCAGTGGAAGGACTTGGACGCCGTCTCGATCAATGTACCAATTTGAAAGTTTATAAATTAGTTATTTTAATTATTTTACGTGCAATTCTATGTCTAATTGTTTATTTTAATTGTTTCTTGCCATTTCTATGGTAGTTGAGTAGCAAGTTGCCTAAATGGCATTAAATTGAAGTTAGGAAAAGTTTGGTGACACTTTGGAATTTCATTTGAAAGTTATGAGCCTAAATTACTAATTTATGAGAGTTGAGGGACTAAATTGCAATTTACCAAAAGTTAAACACTAAACCTAACCTAATGACTTCACACTCTCATATCCCTCTCTCTCACGCCGCGTCTCTCTCTCTCGAATCCGACCTCTCACGCTCGGACTCTCCGCCTCTGTCTTGTCTCTCGGCTTCGCCCTCCCTTCGACCGCCGACCGCCACTCTCACCGGCGGTAAGTCCCCTCCCCTCTTCACCCTTCCTCTTCGCGATACACACACACACGAACCGCACTCGGTTCCACGCAATTTCACACACACACACGCCCATAATTCGATACACACATGTATATATATATATATATATATATATATATATATATATATATATATATATATATAAATTCTATGTAAATAACGTATGTATGCACTATATATGTATAAATTCAGGTTTATGGGGTAATTTCAGATTCTTGAGTTTTGTTTAAATTTCGAATTTTTAATTGTTAACTTCAGATTTGGGGCATATATGTATATATGTGTGTATGTATATGTATGTGTGTATGCACCTTTCAGATTTGGTAATGGAAAATTTATATAGGTAAATTTCAGATTGTATATATATATATATATATATGGATATATCGATTCAAAGTTTTAGTTAAAATCCAGACTTTTGATTTTGCTTAGATTTTTAAATCATAGATTGTCAAATTGATAATTTTGCTTGGAACCTTGATAAATTATTTAAATTTTAATTGTAAATGTATAATGTTAAAGTTGTGAAATTGGAGTTTAGTTAACTGTTTTTGGTAAAGGATTATGAAATTGGTATTTTGTAGGTTTAAGAACTTATTTGGAACTTTAAGATGGAATTTCAGATTTTGGAAACTATTAAAAAGGGTTGTTTTGATTAATTTTAGTTAAATTGAGACATTGATTATGATCTTACGTTCTTATGCATGTTAGGGATTTAGAATGTAATGTTTTGGGAAATTGAAAGTATGAAAGGAAATTCTTTAGTTTTATGTGCTCTAGTCTCGATATAAGATCACATGTGAGTTAAATTGAAGTTTTAATTTCAGTTAATGTTTGATTGAGTATTAAAATGAATAACGAATTTAATTGTCAACTAAAAGTCATATTTATTGACGAATGTGAATAATTAGGGATTTTGGTACATTGACGTTACGGGTATCCGAGACTCTCCACTTGCAAGTTCAGAACGGTAAATACTAAGGATTTCAAGTAAGTAAACTCCCCCTATTTTTTATTAAAGTTGAAAGTTAATGTGAAATTTCTGTGCTCAAGTGACAACTTTGTATATTGCTCGTTTTCGATGATTTCGTTACTTCTTATAAAAATATATTGTTCAAAATTGGAAACTGCCCAAGCATTCATATATTTTATGTTAATTGCATCATCAAGCATGCATTTGTCATTTAGTACTGGGGAAGTCAAATGATTTTAAAGGAAAAGTGTGGAAAGTTAGATTGTTCTCAAAGAGTATGTATCCCAAGTTTTAAGAATAAATGAATGTACTTCTATGCCATGAAAGATGTGAGTAAGAAATGGGGCGCGGTGGACCGGCGTACCTGAATTAAACCGCTGTTGCGGTGGTGAATATTAAACCGCTTTGCGGTGACGATTGCTTAACCGCTTGGCGGTGGCAAATATTAAACCGCTTTGCGGTGACGATTGCTTAACCGCTCGGCGGTGGCAAATATTAAACCGCTTTGCGGTGACGATTGCAAAACCGCTTGACGGTAGCAAATATTAAACCTCTTTGCGGTGACGATTGCTAAACCGCTTGGCGGTGGCAAATATTAAACCTCTATGCGGTGGAAAAAAAATGATAATCTGGTCCTAAATAAGGGATATTGCCCACTGCATTGTAATTGGCTAGAAGATACACTAATTGAGTTCACGATAGAAATGAAGTGAAAGTCTTGAAACGAAAGTCTTGAAATGAAATGAAGGTCTTGAAATGAAGTGAAAGTCTTGAAATGAAGTGAAAGTTTTGAAATGAAATGAAAGATTTGAAATGAAAGTCTTGAAATGAAGTGAAAGTTTTGAAATGAAATGAAAGATTTGAAATGAAAGTCTTGAAATGAAGTGAAAGTTTTGAAATGAAAGTCTTAAAATGAAGTGAAAGTTTTGAAATAAAATGAAAGATCTTCAGATGGGTTAAGCGCGACGAGGACGTCGCGAGTCTAACAGGGGATGATTGTAATACCCCAACTAAGAAAACTTAAAAGAAATGATAGGTACTACTCATACCAACAAGGTGCACCTTCCTTTTTTGGAAGTCCATCGTTAGAAACTCCACAGTTAAGCGTGCTTGACTTGGAGAAATTCTGGGATGGGTGACCTCCTGGGAAGTTTTCTCGGGGAGCGTGCGAGTGAGGACAAATCATGCTGAAAAGACTCGTGTTGGTACAGTGGGGATAGTACGCCGTCATCTAACGATCGGGACAACCCATTAAGTGGGACCCGGGTCGTTACACCTATAGTTTAATATTTGTTTTGAGTTTCAACTCAACTTTCAAAAATATTCATTTTAGTCCCTCAACTTTCAAAAATATTCATTTTAGTTCCTCAACTTTCAAAGTATTCATTTTAGTCCCTCAACTTTCAAAAATATTCATTTTGGTCCCTCACCTTTCAAAAATATTCAATTTAGTCCCTCAACTTTCAAATCATCAATTTCAGTCCCCAAATTGTAAATTATCATTTTTAAACTATAAATTTCTAAAGACTAATTTAACTTATTGGCTAGACGAAGCGTACAGAGATTTAAATGAATTAAGTCGTTTCCCGCTCAACTTTGCACTCGTCAGATTTAAGGTAGACTCGCCCCCACTAATTGATTTATATTATAATTGCATGTGTTATGTGGATTTGTGTGATTTTATGCTTAATTGTATGAGAAAAGAAAAGAATATTTCGTATGAGATAAAGAAAAGAATATCTCTTTTGAGATAAAGAAAAGAATATCTCTTTTGAGATAAAGAATTTATGTTATGCATGTCATAACTTATCTGCTAGCATGATACAAGAAAAAAATGGTTCATTTGCATTCACTATGTGATGCCTATGAATAAGAAAAGAATATCACTACATTATTTTCATAATTACTTGTCCAATTATCTTGTAGATTAATTATTGGCGATGAGTCTATTGAGTATTCATTTTGAAATGCTCAACCCGTTATTTTAACAATTTTTGCAGATTTCAGAGACGGTGGCGAGTGATGGACAATGACGGAAAATTACAAATTGATATTTTTTTAAAAGTCGTGAACTTTGAAATAATTATTTCATTTTATCAAGAATTATCATTTTTATAAATTTGTACGAATTACCTTATTCCATCTGAATTACCATTAAACTTTTATTCAATAAATGTGATATTTAATATTTAGTCATTTTCCGCAACAAAGTTTATTCAAGAATTTAGAAAAGTGACGTTCTCGCGCTCCTCGGAACTCAGGGAGTTACAATTTATATCTAATAGATTTGATACATTTACTAGATAATTGCATGGTGTTCGTAACCTAAATTTTGAGATATTATTGCTCAAATTTTAAATTAGAGCATCTTTTTTAGATTATATAATTAAGAATGTGTCTTGATAATTCTAGTGCACATGAATCTCAACATTTTAATAAGTGTTAGTTGGGATGTCGATAAATGGTTTAACGTTATTTCTTGTTGAACGCCTCCAATTAATTTAATTGAGAACAAAATACTTCCTATTTTTGTTTGGGAAATTCTATTATGCATCATGTCAACATCATAATTCTCCCCATTATAATTGGCTTATGGTTAAAGCCTAATTTCCATCTGATTTTTCGATAGTGCGGTATATGTAAAATTTATTCACCACAATGCACTGAGATGGAAAATAAAGAATGCTCAGTATAAATGCATAGTTTGAACATATATCAAAAATGAGTGATATTTTATAACGCTAAAAAAATGATTTTCAATATGAATAGACAATTCTCTCAGCATTGGGGAGCGAATTAAGAAGCTGAAAATAATGTACAAATGCATCATTATCCAAATCTTCGCAAAAGATCACTCGAACCAGAAGTTTGAAAAATGGTTTATTTAGATGCATTTATTGATCAAAATGATCAATAATATCGTACACATTAGCTTCAAATGCTCCATCTTGAATTAGTGTCCTAAAGGATAATTAGTTAATATGATATTTGATTGTACGCTTGAAGTGTAATGATATTCGATTCTAATCTCCAAATGAAAATAGAACAATTAGCAAATATGGTCTCATTAAAAAGGCATATACTCGTGAGAGAATATATACTGACATAATTAATTGTAAATCTTTAGAAGAGGTTCAAGTACTTGAATTATTGAAAATTGTAATCTCTATATTTATGTCTCATGGGAGCAAAGAAATCGATTTGAGATGGTAATTGTGTTGACATACTTTATAAAGCACTTGTGCAAAATCAAATCGCGAAATTGGCAGCATCATAATATGAATCATAGCTATAAGAAAATATGTCGAAGAAAATCGATATAAAAATAGTTGACAAAAGTATGCAACAAGCTGAATTGAACTTACTACAAAATCTGAAATTTTGAAACCTGAAGTCTAGTAAAATACCTATAGGTATAGTAGTAATACATGACTTGTTGCACAATGAATGTTTCAAAGATCTGGCACTGCATGTGAAACGATATGCAGTACATGTAATATTTTATTTGCTTCACAATGCGTAATAAGTGTCAATAAATACATGATTATTAGCAATGTAAATACTGAAAGATGGTTGATTCCAATTACTAATTTGCGCTATTTGATGTACCAATGAGTGATATCAAAATATATGATCATCAACTTGGTACGTTGGGAGTATTCTTTGAAGTACCAATGAGTGAGATTAAAAAGGGTAATCAATACCTCAGTACTTTGGAATTGTGGTGAAATAATTAGAAAAAAATTTATTTGAAATATAACAATCATTACATATCTAGAGTTTCACGATTAAATTTGGTGGGAAAAATTTGAAAATTGTAATGTAAAACATATACTATGCCTGAAGCATACAATATAATTCTTGAAGGATTAAATATGTTTGAAACATATAATTCAAGTTTTTAAGAAACTTGTTTGTTCAAAGTACACATATACTTTGCGATCCGAATATTTAATATGCATAAAATGGATTAAGTTTGTAATAGAATGTGATTGATAGTATAAAATTAAATTACATGAAGAATTGTACAAATTACTCGATGCAGCATGTTCAATGATTGGAAAATTTTATAGTTCTTTAAGTTCAAATGAATAATTAAATTTATATTCGAAAAACAAATAATATGAGATATGTGTCATTTATATATGCTTGGTGAACGTATTCGATATTGCACCAATTAACGGTTGAAATAATTATATGCAATATCAATATAATTGTAATGTTCCCATGAGGGAGAACTAATATATGCTACCTTCTTGAAGAGATTTCAAAGATACTTGAGAAATTGATAAACATAATATACAAATTTCAAGTAAATAATAAGGCATATTCTTTGTGCAATGATATTACATGGAGAATATTTTTATGATTTTTATGATCATCATAATGTATAAGTCATACATTCCTTTATATCTATTGATTTACTCTCACATACGATACTCTTGAAGAGATTAAGATATGAATGATTCAATACATATTGAATCACGGGAAGTAACTAAATGGGTGATTCAATACAAATTGAATCAGGGGGAGTAACTATATAGGTGATTCAATACAGACTGAATCAGAGGAAATAGTTGTACTATTTTTCCTTCGTTTAGGTTTTGTCCCACTAGATTTTTCTCACAATGTTTTAACGAGGTAGCATCAAAATACTTCAGAATTTTCAACAAATTCATCAAGTGACAATGTAGCAGATTTATCCATAGAAGCATTGCCAACATCTACATTCAAGAAATTGGTTTACAGGATTGGGATACGACGACTCAATGAATTACAATGATCAACTCAAGGGGAGTAGCTGTACTTTTTTTCCTTAGTCAAAGTTTTGTCCCATTGAATTTTTCTGACAAGTTTTTAACGTTGTAGCATTTATATTAATACTCCAAGTACAATTGTACTCTTTATCCTTCGTTTGATATTGTTGTCCCATTGAGTTTTTATCAAACAAGGTTTTAATGAGGCAAATATTTTGTAATATGTCATTCATTAATACTGTCCAATATTTACAACACTTCCCTTGAATGACATTTTACAAGTTCATTCGCCTCTTTATTTCTTGTCTATTTTCTCTCTACTTTATAATAGTTTGACGAATTGTTTTGTTTAAAAATATTTTTTTTTTAAGTTTGCCAAACAGAGACTAATAAATATAGCGGTTCTTAAAATTTAACATGAATGAAAGCTAATTTAATCCACAAACATCTGAATTTTTATAGTCAATGATTCGTGAAGACGAACACCGAAATATTTAATATAAGGGGAAACACTTCCCAAAAACAAATTTTGAAAGTTTTCCCGCTTAAATTGTCTTTCTTAAAATGAATTTATTTCAATGAATTAGAATACTTTTAATAATTATATTATTATTTTGAAATTGAAAAATATACAATATGTGTATCAAATTGAAAAATCTCAACTAGAACTTTAATACGAACTCACAAGTGAGAGCCAACTGTAAACATGTCATCCCTAAAATCACATCAAATATTAAAAATAAAAGTTTTATTTTATACCTTTTACTTTTTCCTAATGTCTCAGTACTATTTCAAAATTGTTTTATTTAAATCCTACAATGATAATTATAATTTATTAACTAAATTTAATTTGATCCTAAATAATTAATTTCAATACGAGTTGCTTAAATGAAAAGAAATAATAAATATCCAAACTTTTTAAGTAAATTCAATAAATCCAAATAATTTTGCAACTTCATATTTCAATCAAGTCATTTGTTATTTTAAAACTAATTTTATGTATTTATTTACTTGTTTTGTTCATTTATTTATGTTTAATACTATAAATTTAAATAATCAAAATATGCAAAATATATATTACAGACTTTAACAATTAGTTTAACTAATTTTTATAAAAGTAAAAATAAAGGCATGTTAACAATTTCAATTTTTTTTTGAAAAATAGGATGTGGTCAAACACGTTTATTTAAAACGTATAAAAATAGTTCTCTCTCTCTCTCTCTCTCTCTCTCTCTCTCGGTAACATGACCATTTGACAAATAGGTGGAAAAAGAAAAGTCATGTTGTATTGGAAATTATTGAATGATTATTGAATATTTTTATATAATTTTTTTCAATCTCTATGATTGATCGTGGTTTCACATAGTAAACTGGTTTATATAGAACTAAACTGTTTGATTTTCATTTTTTGAGAATTGATTTTGTGAAAAGTGATTTTTTTTAGAACGTGTAGTTAAAAATTAGTATGAAAAATTGTAAAAAATAATTTTTATAAAGAATGTGTGATTGAGAGTGAATGTTCAGAAAAATCAATTGCACATGAGTAAGTGCTAAAGTATTTTGTCTTGTAGGTTAAACAACCGTGCTACTTTTATAAATTTAGATGCATAGATGATTTCTTGATATATAAAGTTAAATGTATTCACAATATACATTCGGTAAACTTAATTAAAACTAATATTTTATGTTACTTAATTTTTACATTCATTTAGATATATGACCATGTGTATTTAATTTGTAATGTTAAAGTAAATATGAAATTAAATATCAAATATCGTATTAAGATATATAGTAACAATTCTAATTGTAGTATTCGGGTAGTGATAAATTAATTTGTGATAACCTAGAAATTATATTTTTAAAAGATTAATTACGTCAATAATCATTAAAATTAAATAATTATGCAAATGATTTCTGCAAATGGTCATTGAGGTTTTTTTTTTTTTTTTTTTTTTTTAATTCTAGTTCCTAACTATTACAATTGTGGCAACTTGTAAAAAAAAATTGGCCATATACATTATGTACTAGTTATTCAAAACATCATTTTCAATCAACATTCTATTAATAAAATAATATTCATATAAATTCAAAAAAACTCTTATTTTTTGACAACTCATTCTCCCAAAATTTAATGTTACAAACTATATTATTTGAAATAATGGATCTCAAACAAGGGTTTAAGTACACATTTTTCAAAAAAATCACTATTCTAAGATTTATTTTGTAAATAATGAGCACTCAAAATCAAGTAAATATCTGAATACTTAAAATTAAGTAAATGATACTTCTTTAAATTTGAATCAAGTAAATTAATAATTAATATTGTTCATTCTTTCAATACCACAAATAAATTAAGGCTGCGTTTGATACAAACTTTTTTTCATGGAAAATCAAATTTCTATCCAAAATTTTCAATTTTAAGTGTTTGATTGTCAAAATTTTGCTTTGAGTTGATTTCCCACTTCTTCCATCCACGCGCCCAAATTCCTTGCAAATGAGGAAATTGTTTTCCTACCTAGCTAATAGGTTTTATTTTCTAGGTTATTGGAAGTTTATTTTGCATCGCGTTTCATCTTTTTTTTGTTATTGTTGGTTGATTTATATTTTTCAAAAATTAACATTATTATTATCATCAAGTACAAATGTGTGAAAAAATAAAAAAAATATTTTTTTTTATTACAATAGCTAAATTTTACTTTATTTTTCATGAAAAATAAATTCAATCAATCAACAAAAGTTGAAATTTTTTTCATTTTTTTCACCTAAAAATTACACCAATCAAGCACATTAAAATTCTAATTTATAGGAATTCAATTACTTAGATTTTATTTTTTTTTCATCCAAATTCAACCAATTTTCATGGAAAATTGAATCTAGTGGGCCGATGATTTTTATTTTCCATGAAAGTTGAAAACTCTTTAAATTCTTTTCCATGAAAAAGAATTGCTATTAAACATAACCCGATTTTCATGGAATTGATCATTTTTTAGTTTCAAATGATTTTACCTTCCAATTCCAATTTCATGTTATTATCAAACTGAGCAAATAGAAAATCAAATTTTCATATATGACATTTACATGTGATTGGAAGGTTCTCAAACGCTAAAAAGAGAAAATAAAAAACACTGGAAATTCATACATATTCTTCTGATACGTCTCTAACCATGAATGAATCCAAATTCTACGAGTAAGTACTTAGCAATGGCGTGATTTACCCCACCCCCACTCACTCACTCACTCCACCTACCCAAACACATACGTAAATGTATATACATAATACATACAATATTCACATGCTGCACTCAGTGATATATATATATATATATATATATATATCTGTGTGTGTGTGTGTGTGTGTGTGTTTAGAAAAAACTTGAATTTTTGTTTAATTTTGGGTAGAAATATAGTATTCCAGATTCTTTTCTTTGTGCCCTTTCTACCAAGTTTTGGGCCCTTGGTGACAATTATTCTACTTATTTTGGTGTCCCTATTCACAAATCTCTCAACACAAAAAAAGATTCGTTTACCAAACGGATGCTAAAACACTTCTTATTGAAAATTCATTTGAAAAAGTGTGTGAAGTTGCTAGACAATTTTATCACCTTCAGATGACAGTGAAGCAAAAACATTCCAGAGACGCGGGTGAAATAGATGGACATGGGAATGATATGATTCTCTTCAAGGATCGATTATATATATGATCGGCTAATGCTCTCAATTTTCCAGAAAATAAGAGAAAACTCAAGTATTGGTTTGAAAATCCACAACATTTTAGGTATTTTTTTTCTTTGGTTGAGATAATTGTGGTGGTGGTGCTGTTAGGACGGAGGCAATAATGGTAGTGTTGAGACATTAATTAATTACAATTCGTTAGTTACAATTTTAATTAACTGTAAAATTGAAATAAAGTTATAATTATAATTAATTGTAAATTATAATTGATTATAAAATGTAATTAAGGGTGCGTTCGACGGCCCATTAAATTGATTATAATTGATTATTTGTGTTTTCAAGGTAAAATGTTTGGTTAAAAATTAGAAAGAGAAAATATCTGTGATTAAAAAATGGTTTGAAAAATTATGCATTTTAATTTGTGGTTTAAACCACAGTTTCCGAACAGAGACTAAGTTGTAATTGCAGTTATAATTAAAGTGAATATAACTAATTCAATTAATTTTAGCCAAAAAAAAAAAAAAATTCTGTCAAGTTTTGCAAATTTGTTAAAGTTGTAATTGATTACAAAATTGAAATTTGCAATTAATTACAAATTATATTTCTATTGCTCCATGGAAAATACTTGATTTTAGGAATATGTTTTGTTTTGTTAAAATATATTTTCAAATATCTGATACTTAAAATATAGGTCATTCAAGTTTTGTATTTTTGTACTTAACCATAAACAAAATAAACTAATTTATAAATCAGTTTATAAATTACATAATAATTTCTCAAATCACTTTTTAATCACATATATTTTTTCTCTCCAATTTTCAACGACTACTTTTTACCTCAGAATCGTAAATAAATCAATTTATAAACCACACAATATTACCGATAAATTTCATATTTTTTTTATAAAAAAATTACTATAATAATGATTTTAATACCAACAAAGAAGTGAATATGCGTTCGTTTGATAAATAAAATAAATTGATTTGTAAATCAGTTTATATAGTATAAAATTTTTCAAATTATTTTTTAATCAAATATATTTTCTTTCTTCAATTTTTAATCACTATTTTTTTACTTTAAAAATATAAATAAATTAATTTATAAACAATTCGGTGTTAATATTATTCAATCTCATTTCCATTGACATAAGTTGACGCCATTAATTACATCGGACAAGATCACGATTGAAAATAGTATTAAAATGATTATAGTCATACCCTATAAATCACATTTCGGGTCACAAATCTATCATTATCATCCAACGACTTGGAATAATAATAATAATAATAAATTAATAATGTGTCTCACTTCAGTAAAGTTGGGTGGGTGGCTGAATTTTCTTGAGACAGTGAGCAATACTTTTTCCATGGATAAATTGATAATGTGTCTCACTTCAGTAAAGTTGGGTGGGTGGCTGAATTTTCTTTAGACAGTGTCCGATAGCAATACTTTTTTTCCATTTTCCATGCATTTTTCCTTTGTCTTGTTTGAGAACAAATTCTTTTCCACGAAAATGTTTCAATAGCAATACTTTTTTCCATGGAAAATGAATTTTCCTTGCACTTTCCCTTGTCTTGTTTGAGAGTATATTTTTTTCCGAGAAAATGTTTTCCTCGAACAATCACACATGGCACGTGATTGCTTTTTTCTTCAAATGGTGGAATTTATTTTCCTATGTATTTGTTGGATTTTGATTTTTCGCCTTGTGTGTGGAAAATTATTTATAGCATCTCCAATGCACTTCATGGATTAGAGCGACATGATAATAAAATAGACGGACTTCTAGAGATCATGGATAAATAGACGGAGAAGTTAAAAATTTATTCTCCAATAATTCCTTCTACATTTAAATAATATTGATTATGTGACCTTTTTATTAAAATTTAAAATTAATTACTATGCATAAATTGAGTTTTATCTACATGATTTCTCTCTGTATAAAAAGTTCAAATAGAAATAACTTGTATCATAAAGCTTGATTAGCTATGCATAAATTAATTAAAAATTTAAAATTTAAAATTAATTACTATGCATAAATTGAGTTTTATCTACATGATTTCTCTCTGTATAAAAAGTTCAAATAGAAATAACTTGTATCATAAAGCTTGATTAGCTAGCGTCCTTATTTATAATAATTAAATAATTAAAAAATAAAAGTTAATGCTGAGTCAGAATGTCTCACAATGTCTATTTTTTTTAGTGTCACGTCAGCCTAACGTCCTGATCCACGTTGTGCATTGGAGAGAGATATTTATCATATCCCGTCTATTTGCTGACGTATCATGTGTATTTCCCCAATACACGGAATGCATTGGAGATCTTTTAGTGTGTGTTTGATTACAAATTATTTTTCATGATAAATGCATTTTCTACTCAAAATTTTCATATTTCAATCAAACAAACTTTTTTTTTCTCATGGAATTTGAATTCCACCCACTCACTATTTTACCATATTTTCTTTGAATTCAAGGAATTGAAATTCCTTAGACGGTATGAGAATTAAAATTCAATGAAATTAAAATTCTATCGCATTTATGGCAAAATAAAAATATTTTCTTTTTCGATGCAAGTTTTCTTACCAGTTACAAGAGAAAATATTTTTTTGAAAAATAGGAATATTTGTGCTTTATTTGTTTGTTCCTAGAAAATGTTTTCAGGCCAAATTTTACGATAAATATAAATATATATTGATATGACATTTTCCTAGAAAATGTTTTAGTTACTTTTTTGTTATTTTCGATTGCAGCTTTTTTCTTATTCCAAACTGAGACATGGTTTTTAAAGGAATTTAAAAACAAATTCGAGTAAAATAACTCTATTTTGCCTAATTTTTTATGAAAAATAATGTCAATCAAATAATAAAATTAGGAAAATTTCTACGTTTTTTACCTAGAAAATAATCAATTCAAACACAATTAACTTTTAATTTTCCAAAAAATAAGTTCCCAGAATTTAATTCATTGAAATTTATGTTCTTTACACTCAGATTTTTACCTCGCTCGCAGTCAAACGAAGGTAAGTAACCGTTAAGCATGATTTTTGAAAAATTAAAAAGTTTTTGTTAAGATTAGAAATTGTTTTTTAGCATGTCATGCTAAAAAAAAAAAAACAAGTTAAAAGTTTTTCTCTCTCTTTTTTTTTTTTTAGTGTGTTTGATTTTATAACTTTTTGGAAAAATAAAATGTTTTAGGAAATCGTGTGATTAAAAAGTGGTTTAAAAAGTAAGAAATTGAGGACTTGACTTTTTTAAAAAGTTAAAACTAATAGGCCATAATTGCCCTTTTTTTATTTTATATTTTGGGTATATGATAAAGTAATTTTTTGTTTGAAAATTAATTCTAACTGTTTCTTATAAAAGTTCTTCTAATTAATGAAATTTTTTTTTTAAAAAGAATTAGTAAGTATTTCAAAAACAACCTTTAGATCTTAAAATCAACTTTGGCCTTTTCAAAAGTTATCTCGACACTTAAAATACTTAGAAAAAATTGAAAAAAAAAAAAATGTGCATTTAACTATAGCGGAATTTCCTGTAAGTTTGATTAAGGTTTTGTTTTTAAAAACCTTTTTTTTTTTTAAATTTTTGAGATCAAATATGTAGTCGAAAAATAGAGAGAGAAAATATGTGTGATTAAAAAACTGTTTGTTTTGTAAATATTATATTGTATTAATGAATGACAGTTGTACCCCTATAACTTTAGGTATTATTACCCTGTGTATCTCTTATTCCTTATGTATATATGATACTTTAGTTCATAATAATATATGCAAGTTCATCCACCTCTTTATTTTTTATTTTTTTCTAGTTTATAACACGTTATTAACACGAGTCTCCACCAAATTGAGTTATAAATTTTTTTTCCCAAATTTCATGTATTGACATATTAGTTAAAAGGTAAAAAAATGTGCGCCAAAATTAATTTAGTAACATATGAATTTTTTATACATACATGTGCGTCATAATGATGTCGATTTTTTTTCTTCCAATTCTAAATTTCGAATAGAGGTTTCATTCAAGTTTCAAGAATTTGATTATGTGGCAATTCAAGTTTCAAGTTTCAAGTTAAGTCTCCGCTAGATTATTTATCAATTCCACCGCCTTAAATGGATTATCAATTTAACTCCGCGGTTCTGCCATATATACATTCAAGGAGGCTTTAAATATGCTTTATCACTTTGATTATGTCGCTTGCAAATTCTGGTTAGTCTAATTTGTTTTAATCACATATGATTTCAACTTGTTTTAATCGGACTCGTTATCACGTCAGTATTTTAATTGTGAAAGTTTTAATCTATACTTTCAACTCATTTAGGGTAATGTTCTTTATGTGTTTAATATATATATATATTGTTATTGTTGTTGTTTTTGAATCTTTTTATCTTTAAGTTGATAATTCATTATGTTGTGACTCCTCAAATAGCATAACGGATAATTAATATTCCAGAAGAATATTAATCATATAATTATTTATCATATATAATTTGTTGTTACTCCTGAAGTAGAATAACATTATAATTAATATTCTAGAAAAATATTATTTGCTCATGAAGAGCATAAATTATAATTTTCAATATATATATATATATATATATATATATATATATATATATAGTATCTAAAAGTCCCTTTTTGCATATATGAATTAAGTTTACTTTTACTCTTTCAATTCTATCGTTTGCACTCACTACGTTATTTTGAATTCCGACATAGATTATTTAGATTTATGCCTACTGATTTTACCAAATATTAATTATACCTCTAATTTTTATAAATGGAGTTCACGTGCATGTCTAATATTTTTTACATGTTGGTAAAAGATTTAACCAATAAAAGATTTAGTCAGTTTTGTTAACTTCTAGACGGAGATTATTTTTTCCTAATGTATTTTTGGTAATTGATTTTTATATATAAATTCATATCTTGTTTATATGGTATTAATATTCTTTAACCTGGTTAAATATTTGTAGAATTTCTTTCATAAAATTTGAATTGATGATGTATCATGTTGTTGCTCATGAAATAGCAAAATATTATTAATATTCTTGAAGAATATTATGTTCATAAAGAACATGATATTACAATATCAATATTACATAATGCTCCTG
The DNA here is from genome assembly GCA_963555705.1 of Ligustrum vulgare. Taxonomy (NCBI): domain Eukaryota; kingdom Viridiplantae; phylum Streptophyta; class Magnoliopsida; order Lamiales; family Oleaceae; genus Ligustrum; species Ligustrum vulgare. The sequence goes on along the minus strand of OY743172.1, from coordinate 43,600,312 downwards.
AAGAAACATAATTTAAAGTATATTTTAAATGAATATGGTGTTGATGTTCTTGAAGAAACACAACCCACATTAGTTAAATATTTCGGAAGAATAACTCATTGTTACTCATGTAGAACACAGATTTTAGTATTATATTGTTAGCTCGAAATGTAGAACGAATCATTAATGTCAACATTCCAAAAGAATATTGTAGCAATATGAATATTTTATTTGAGTTATTTAGTAAAATATTCCAAAAGAATATTGTAATATTGTTTAAAAATAAATGTTTCATTTGGGTATTTCTTTTTTTGAAGAAACGAAAATTTATTTACATTAAATATTCAAGTTTAATATGTTGTTACTCCAGAAAAAGTACAACAATTATAAAATAATATTTTATGCTCCTGAAGAGTATGATATTACAATTTCAATATTTTAGAAGAATATTGACATATTGATTTTTAATGAGCAATAAAAACGTGCTTTCGAAGTAGCACGTATTTTGAAGAATATATCATTTGAGTTCATGTTTATATCCCTGAAGAAAAATGTATAACTAATGTCATAAGGACATTGATTAGTTTAATTACTTGAATGATATATGATTATGTAATGTTTAACCAATGAATTATATCTTATATTGAACCGAAAGTTCAATTTAATTTTATTATTTGTCATGATTAGTTGGACCATCTCTGGATCAATAATGATAAGAAATTAAAATGGATACTCAATGAATAACAAACAAACAAACAAATAAATAAATAAAACCAATTCAAGCATATATGATGTTTGTTCTATTTCATGAAGTTTTTCATTTATTATCACTGGCTAAAATAGGATGTTTCTGAAAATTAATTAAGGTGATAATTGGGGCCCCATCATTCTCCACGTTGATCATTTAAATATTATTTATAACTAATAGATTTGATACATATACTAGATAATTGCAAGGTGTTCGCAACCTAAATTTTGCGAAATTATTGCTCAAATTTTAAATTAGAGCATCTTTTTCAGATTATATAATTAAGAATGTGTCTTGATAATTCTAGTGCACATGAATCTCAACATTTTAATAAGTGTTAGTTGGGATGTCGATAAATGGTTTAACGTTATTTCTTGTTGAACGCCTCCAATTAATTTAATTGAGAACAAAATACTTCCTATTTTTGTTTGGGAAATTCTATTATGCATCATGTCAACATCATAATTCTCCTCATTATAATTGGCTTATGGTTAAAGCCTAATTTCCATCTGATTTTTCAATAGTGCGGTATATGTAAAATTTATTCACCATAATGCATTGAGATGGAAAATAAAGAATGCTGAGTATAAATGCGTAGTTTGAACCTATATCAAAAATGAGTGATATTTTATAACGCTAAAAAAATGATTTTCAATATGAATAGACAATTCTCTCAGCATTGGGGAGCGAATTAAGAAGCTGAAAATAATGTACAAATGCATCATTACCCAAATCTTCGCAAAAGATCACTCGAACCAGAAGTTTGAAAAATGATTTATTTAGATGCATTTATTGATCAAAATGATCAATAATATCGTACACATTAGCTTCAAATGCTCCATCTTGAATTAGTGTCCTAAAGGATAATTAGTTAATATGATATTTGATTGTACGCTTGAAGTGTAATGATATTCGATTCTAATCTTCAAATGAAAATAGAGCAATTAGCAAATATGGTCTCATTAAAAAGGCATATACTCGTGAGAGAATATATACTGACATAATTAATTGTAAATCTTTAGAAGATGTTCAAGTACTTGAATTATTGAAAATTGTAATCTCTATATTTATGTCTCATGGGGGCAAAGAAATCGATTTGAGATGGTAATTGTGTTGACATACTTTATAAAGCACTTGTGCAAAATCAAATCGCGAAATTGGCAGCATCATAATATGAATCATAGCTATAAGAAAATATGTCGAAGAAAATCGATATAAAAATAGTTGACAAAAGTATGCAACAAGCTGAATTGAACTTACTACAAAACCTGAAATTTTGAGACCCGAATTCTTGTAAAATACCTATAGGTATAGTAGTAATACATGACTTGTTGCACAATGAATGTTTCAAAGATCTGGCACTGCATGTGAAACGATATGCAGTACATGTAATATTTTATTTGCTTCACAATGCGTAATAAGTGTCAATAAATACATGATTATTAGCAATGTAAATACTGAAAGATGGTTGATTCCAATTACTAATTTGCGCTCTTTGATGTACCAATGAGTGATATCAAAATGTATGATCATCAACTTGGTACGTTGGGAGTATTCTTTGAAGTACCAATGAGTGAGATTAAAAAGGGTAATCAATACCTCAGTACTTTGGAATTGTGGTGAAATAATTAGAAAAAAATTTATTTGAAATATAGCAATCATTACATATCTAGAGTTTCACGATTAAATTTGGTGGTAAAAATTTGAAAATTGTAATGTAAAACATATACTGTGCCTGAAGCATACAATATAATTCTTGAAGGATTAAATATGTTTGAAACATATAATTCAAGTTTTTAAGAAACTTGTTTGCTCAAAGTACACAGATACTTTGCGATCCGAATATTTAATATGCATAGAATGGATTAAGTTTGTAATAAAATGTGATTGATAGTATAAAATTAAATTACATGAAGAATTGTACAAAATGACTCTACATGACGAACTATTGAAATTGAGATGTACCATTATTGTGAATAATATTTTAAAATCGTGAAAGTTGATTTTCAAGATGCAAATCCATGGTTAATTATTTACCTGAAGTGAATAAGTCACCCTACATTTGAGACTGCATTAAATGCATTAATGAATATTGATTATAGAACATGACTCGATGCAGCATGTTCAATGATTGGAAAAATTTATAGTTCTTTAAGTTCAAATGAATAATTAAATTTATATTCGAAAAACAAATAATATGAGATATGTGTCATTTATATATGCTTGGTGAACGTATTCGACATTGCACCAATTAACGGTTGAAATAATTATATGCAATATCAATATAATTGTAATATTCTCATGAGGGAGAACTAATATATGCTACACTCTTGAAGAGATTTCAAAGATACTTGAGAAATTGATAAACATGATATACAAATCTCAAGTAAATAATAAGGCATATTCTTTGTACAATGATATTATATGGAGAATATTTTTATGATTTTTATGATCATTATAATGTATAAGTCATACATTCTTATATATCTATTGATTTACTCTCACATACGATACTCTTGAGGAGATTAAGATATGAATGATTCAATACATATTGAATCAGGGAAAGTAACTAAATGGGTGATTCAATACAAATTGATTCAGGGGGGGTAACTATATAGGTGATTCAATACAGACTGAATCAGAGGGAATAGTTGTACTATTTTTCCTTCGTTTAGGTTTTGTCCCACTGGATTTTTCTGACAATGTTTTAACGAGGTATCATCAAAATAATTCAGAATTCTCAACAAATTCATCAAGTGACAATGTAGCAGATTTATCCACAGAAAGCATTGCCCCAACATCTACATTCAAGAAATTGGTTTACAGGATTAGGATGCGACGACTCAATGAATTACAATGATCAATTCAAGGGGAGTAGCTGTACGTTTTTTCCTTAGTCAAAGTTTTGTCCCATTAGATTTTTCTGACAAGTTTTTAACGTTGTAGCATATATATTCATACTCCAAGTACAATTGTACTCTTTTTCCTTCGTTTGATATTGTTGTCACATTGGGTTTTTATCAAACAAGATTTTAATGAGGCAAATATTTTGTAATATGTCATTCATTAATACGGTACAATATTTACAACACTTCCCCTTGAATGACATTTTATAAGTTCATTCGCCTCTTTATTTCTTGTCTATTTTCTCTGTACTTTATAATAGTTTGAAGAATTGTATTGTTTAGAAACATTTCTTTTTTTAAGTTTGCCAAACAGAGACTAATAAATGTAGCGGTTCTTAAAATTTAACATGAATGAAGGCTAATTGAATCCACAAATATCTGAATTTTTATAGTCAATGATTAGTGAAGACGAACACCGAAATATTTAATATAAGGGGAAACACTTCCCAAAAACAAATTTTGAAATTTTTCCCGCTTAAATTGTCTTTCTTAAAAAGAATTTATTTCAATGAATCAAAATACTTTTAATAATTATATTATTATTTTAAAATTGAAAAATATACAATATGAGTGTCAAATTGAAAAATCTCAACTACTTCTTTAATATGAATTCACAAGTGAGAGCCAACTGTAAACATGTCGTCCCTAAAATTACATAAAATATTAAAAATAAAAGTTTTATTTTATACATTTTACTTTTTCCTAATGTCTCAGTACTATTTCAAAATTGTTTTATTTAAATCCTACAATGATAATTATAATTTATTAACTAAATTTAATTTGATCCTAAATAATTAATTTCAGTACGAGTTGCTTAAATTAAAAGAAATAATAAATATCCAAACTTTTTAAGTAAATTCAATAAATCCAAATAATTTTGCAACTTCATATTTCAATCAAGTCATTTGTTATTTTAAAATTAATTTTATGTATTTATTTACTTGTTTTGTTCATTTATTTATGTTTAATACTATAAATTTAAATAATCAAAATATGCAAAATGTATATTACAGACTTTAACAATTAGTTTAACTAATTTTTATAAGAGTAAAAATAAAGGCATGTTAACAATTTCATTTTTTTTTAAAAAATAGGATGTGGTCAAACACGTTTATTTAAAACGTATAAAAATAGTTCTCTCTCTCTCTCTCTCTCTCTTTTCGGTAACATGACCATTTGACAAATAGGTGGAAAAAGAAAAGTCATGTTGTATTGGAAATTATTGAATAATTATTGAATATTTTTATATAATTTTTTTCAATCTCTATGATTGATCGTGGTTTCACATAGTAAACTGGTTTATATAGAACTAAACTGTTTGATTTTCATTTTTTGAGAATTGATTTTGTGAAAAGTGATTTTTTTTAGAATGTGTAGTTAAAAAGTAGTATGAAAAATTTTGTAAAAAATAATTTTTATAAAGAATGTGTGATTGAGAGTGAATGTTCAGAAAAATCAATTGCACATGAGTAAGTGCTAAAGTATTCTATCTTGTAGGTTAAACAACCGTGCTACTTTTATAAATTTAGATGCATAGATGATTTCTTGATATATAAAGTTAAATGTATTCACAATATACATTCGGTAAACTTAATTAAAACTAATATTTTATGTTACTTAATTTTTATATTCATTTAGATATATGACTATGTGTATTTAATTTGTAATGTTAAAGTAAATATGAAATTAAATATCAAATATCGTATTAAGATATATAGTAACAATTCTAATAGTAGTATTCGGGTAGTGATAAATTAATTTTTGATAATCTAGAAATGATATTTTGAAAAGATTAATTACGTCAATAATCATTAAAATTAAATAATTATGCAAATGAGTTCTGCAAATGGTCATTGAGGGTTTTTTTTTTTTTTAATTCTAGTTCCTAACTATTACAATTGTGACAACTTATAAAAAAATTGGCCATATTATGTACTAGTTATTCAAAACCTCATTTTCAATCAACATTCTATTAATAAAATAATATACATATAAATTCAAGAAAACTCTGTTGTAAATATTGTATTGTATTAGTGAATGACAATTGTACCCCTCTAACCCTAGTTATAATTACTTTGTATATCCATTTCTTCCCCTATATATATGGAGCTCTGGTTCATAATAGAATACACAAATTTATTGGTGTCTCTACTTCTCTTTCTTTTTCTCTCTAGGTTATAACACGTTATCAGCATGAGTCTCTATCAAATTGAGTTCTAATTTTCTTTTTCAAAATCCCATATATCAAAATATTAGTTAGATGGTAAAATCATATGCACCGAAATTAATTTGGTGACATATGAATTTTTTTATTACTATTCAATTGCAATTCACATCTATTCATTACGATGTTGTTCATTAGCAATTGCGGCTCATGAATCTGAATCTGATTTTCTCCAATCAATTCGAGAGATTTTGATCTTTATATTGATAATTCATTATGTTGTTGCTCCTGAAGTAGCACAACATTATATTAATATTCCAGAAGAATATTAATCATATATCCGTGTTTGCCTATTACAAATATTTGTTGTTGCTTCTGAAGTAACACAACATATAATTCAGATGAATATTATTTGCTCCTGAAGAGCATACATTGTAATTTTCAATATTCTAGAAGAATATTGACATTTTATTCTTGAATAATAGCAATTTTAGATCTATAATTATTCCGGAAGAATAATTCGTTATTTCTATTGAAGTAACGTAATAAATAATTAATATTCCAGAAGAATATTAATCATAGAATTGATTATTATTCGTTGTTGCTCCTGAAGTAGTACAACATCATAATTAATATTCCAGAAGAATATTATTTGCTCCCGAAGAGCATAAATTAAATTTTCAATATTCCAGAAGAATATTGATTTATTATTCTTGAATAATCGAAATTTTAGAACTATAATTATTCTAGAAGAATAATTTGTGGTTGTTCCTAAAGAAGCACAATTTTTATTATAATAATATTCGTAAAGAATATTAATTGCTCCTGAAGAGCATAATTTTGAAAGATTTATTATTCAATTGCTCCAGAAGAGCAAATATCTAAAATCTTTAACAATAATTTGTTCTCGCTCCTGAAGTAGCACAACGGACGATTAATTTTTCAGAAAAATATTAATCGTAAAATTGTCTATTATAAATAATTTGTTGTTACTCCTGAAGTAGTACAACATTATAATTAATATCCTAGAAGGATGTTATTTGCTCCTGAATAGCATGAATTATGATTTCCAATATTTTAGAAGAATATTGATTTATTATTTCTTTTAGAAGAATCGGAATAAATTCGTTAAAGTATACATTGTTCCAGCAAATTATTATTGTTATTATTTTTTGCTCTTTCAATTTTGTCATTGGAAATCACTACGTTATTTTGAATTCTCAAATACATTATTAGATTTGATTCTACTATATATTAGTTATATATCTAATTTTTATATATGGAATTCACGTGCATGTTTAGTATCTTTTGCATATTGGTAAAAGATTTATCCAATTTTGTAAACTTCTATATATGGAGATTCTTTTTCCTGATATATGTTTGGTAATTCATTTTTATATATAAATTCATACTATGTTTATATGGTAATTAATATTCTTTAAGATGATTAAATATTTGTAGATGTTCATTCATAAATTCTGATTTAATAATGTATCATATTGTTGCTCACGAAGTAGGACAACAATAGTAGTATTCTAGAAGAATATTACTTGCTTGTGACGAGCAGTATATTACAATTTCAATATTCCAGAAGAATATTGATCCAATGCTCTTGAAGAAGCATAATTTAAAATATGTTTTAAACGAATATGGTGTTGGTGTTCTCGAATAAACACAACCCATGTTAAATAAATATTCCAGAAGAATATTTTAACGTCACTCGTGTAGAGCACAAATATTGTTGGCTTGAAAGGAAGAATGAATAATTAATATCAATATTCCAGAAGAATATTGACTTATTATTCTTGAAGAATTGCAATTTTAGCAATATAATTATTCCAGAAGAATAATTCGTTATTTTGCTCTTAAATTGCACAATAGATATCAATTATTGTTATAATTGAATGAGATTCGAATCAATATTCCAGAAGAATATTGTGTTATTGCTACATTTCAATATTCTAGAAGAATATTATTTTATTGCTCAAGTGATAAATATTGCATTCTTTTTCGCAAAGAAATTCGAATTTATTAATAATTCAGAAGATTATTATGATGTAGTCTAATATATAGTTGTGATGATTCCTGAAGAATCATAATTTTATCTCATATGAAATATAATATTGGAATATAATTTGCTCTCGAAGAGCCCAATATTATGAGATATGTTATTAATTTGATATTACAATATTTCGGAAGAATATTGACATATTGATTTTTGAATGAGTAATAAAACATGCTTTTCGAAGTAGCATTGTTTCGAAAAATATCTCATTTGAGTTCATGTTTATCCTTGAAGGAAAACATATAACTTATGTCATAAGGACATTGATTAGTTTGACTACTTGAATAATATATTATTATATCTTATATTGAACAAGAAGTTCAATTTGATTTTATTATTTGGCATGACCAGTTGGACCATCACTGGATCAATAATGATGCGGAATTAAAATTGATACTCAATGAAGAATCAGAAGATTCTTCAATTCAATCATATATGATATTTGTTCTCTTTCGTGAAATTTCTTGACTGTCACTAGCTAAAATAGAGATTAAATTCCCTATATTTCTGAAAAAATAATTAGGGTGATAAATGGGCCACTATCATCCTCCACGTTGATCATCTAAATATTATTTGTATCTAATAGATTTGATACATGTACTAGATGATTGCATGGTGTTCGCAACCTGAAGTTTGCGAAATTATTGCTCAAATTATGAATTATGAGCATAATTTTCAGATTATATAATCAAGAATGTGTCTTGATAATGCTAGTGGACACGAATCTCAACATTTTAAGAAGTGTTAGTTGGGATGTCGATAAATAGTTTAACATTTTTGTTTGTTAAACGCCTCCAATTAATTTAATTGAGAACAAAATACTTCCCTTTTTGTTTAGGGAATTTTATTACGCATCATGTCAATATCATAGTTCTCCCTATTATAATTGGCTTATGGTTAAAGCCTAATTTTTCCATATAATTCTTTAATAGTGCAATTGATCCACCACAATGCACTGATATGAGAAATAAAGAATGTTGAGAAAAATGCGTTGTTTGAACATATATCCCAAATGGGTGATATTTTACAACGTCGAAAAAAAGTTATTGTCAATTTGATTGGACAATTTTCTCAACATTAGGGGGGAATAACTTAAAATCAAACAAATGCATCATATTATGTTATATATATCCTAGCGATTAATAATACGAACCAGAAGTTCGATTGAAAATATGAACGAAACGTTCAAAGATAACATAATTACAAGATGCATAAGAGATTAATAAAATCTCATGCTCTATCTCATATTGATATGTAGCACGCCTGAAGCGTAGCAATATTTTATTCAAATAAAGATCCTCAAATAAATAAAAATAGAGCAAATGATTATAGTGGTCTTATTGAGGAGGCATATACTCGTGAGAGAGTATTTATTGACATAATTAATTGTAAATCTCTAGAAGAGGTTCAAGTACTTGAAATATTGAAAATTGAGATCTCTATAGTTATGTCTTGTGGGGAAAGAAATCAAATTGAGATGATAATTGTGTCGACACACTTTTTAAAGCACTTATGCAAAAGCAAATTGCGAAGCTAGCCGCATCATAATTTGAATGATAGCGAGGATAATAAAAGAAAATATGTCGAAGAAAAGCGACATAAAAATAGTTGGCAAAAGTATGCATTCAGGCTAAATTAAACTTATTACAAAACCTGAAGTTTTGGGACCTGAAGTCCAAATGCATAGAAGTGTAAAGCCAGTAAAATACCTATAGGTATAGTCGTAATACACGACTTGTTGTGCAACGAATGTTTGAAAGATCTGGCATAGATACAATATTTTATTTGCCTAAAAATGCATAATAAGTGCCTATAAATATATGATTATTAGAAATGTATATAATGAAAAATGATTTACTCTGATTACTAGCTTGCGCTCTTTGATGTACCAATGAGTGATATCAAAATGTATGATCATCAACTCGGTACGTTGGGAGTATTCTTTGAAGTACCAATGAGTGAGATTAAAAAGGGTAATCAATACTTCGGTATTTTGGGATTGCGGTGAAATAATTAGAGAAAATCCATTTGAAATATAGGAATTGTTATCTATCTAAAGTTTCACGACTTAAATTTGGTGGTAGCAATTTGACAATTGCAATGTGAAACATATACGATGTTTGCAGCATACAGTATAATCCTTGAAGGATTAAATATATTTGAAATATATAGTTCAAGTTTTTAAGAAACTTGTTTGATCAAAGTATAAAGATACTTTGCTATCTGAATATATCATATGCCTTTAATAGATTCAATTTCCAATGGAATGTGATTGATAATATGAAATTAGATTACATGAAGAATGGTGCAAATGACTCTATATGACAAAGTGTTGAAATTGAGATGTACCATTACTATGAATAAAAATCGTGGCAATTGATTTTCAAGATACAAATTCATGGTTAATTATTCACCTGAAGTGAATAAGTTAATTGTTCATTGAAGTGAATAAGTCACTTCTAGATTTGAGAACTGCATTAAATGCATTGATGAATATTGATTATAGAACATGATTCGATGTAGCATGTTCAAATAATTGGAAATATTTTATAGTTCTTCAAGTTCAAATGAATAATTGAATTTATATTCGAAGAACAAATAATACAAGATATGTACCATTTATATATGTTTGGTAAACATATTCGATATTGCACCGATTTACAATTGAAATAATTAAATGCAGTATCAATATAATTGTAATGTTCCAATGAGGGGGAGCTAATATACGCTACACTCTTTTCTCCTTAGCCGAGGTTTTGTCCCACGAGGTTTTCCTGGAAAGGTTTTTAATGAGGTAGCTGTCATCAATATCTATTGATATACTCTCCTATACGAAACTCCGGAAGAGATCAAGATATGAATGATTCAATAGAGATTGAATCAGGGGGAGTAACTATATGGATTATTCAATACATATTGAATCATGGGGAGTAGCTGTACTCTTTTTCCTTCGTTCAGGTTTTTTCCCACTGGGTTTTTCTGACAAGGTTTTAACGAGGCAGCATCAAAATACTCCAAAATTTCAACAAATCTACTCAAGTGACAATGAAGCTGATTTATCTACAAAAGCACTATCAACATCTACATTCAAGAAACCAGTTCACAAGATTGGGATACATCAACTCGATGATTTACAGCGATCAATGCTAGGGGGTAGTAGCTGTACTCTTTTTCCTTAGCCAAGGTTTTGTTTCATTGGGTTTTCCCGGCGAGGTTTTAACGAGGTAGCATTCATCTTAATAGTCCAAGAATAACTGTACTCTTTTTTCCTTCGTTTGTTCATTTGATATTTTTGTCCCATTGAGTTTTTATCAAACAAGGTTTTAATGAGGTAGATATTTTTTAATATGTCATTCAAGGGGGAGTGTTGTAAATATTGTATTGTATTAGTGAATGACAATTGTACCCCTCTAACCCTAGTTATAATTACTTTGTATATCCCTTTCTTCCCCTATATATATGGAGCTCTGGTTCATAATAGAATACACAAATTTATTGGTGTCTTTACTTCTCTTTCTTTTTCTCTCTAGTTTATAACAAACTCTTAATTTTTGACAACTCATCTCCCAAAATTTAATGTTACAATTCAAACTACATTATTTGGAATAATGGATCTCAAACAAGGGCTTAAGTACACATTTCCCAAAAAAATCACTATTCTAAAACTTATTTTGTAAATAATGAGCTCTCAAAATAAAGTAAATATCTGAATACTTAAAATTAAGTAAATGATACTTTTTTAAATTTGAATCAAGTAAATGAATAATTAATATTGTTCATTCTTTCAATACCACAAATAAATTAAGGCTGCGTTTGAGACAAACTTTTTTTCATGGAAAATCAAATTCCTACCCAAATTTTCCAATTTTAAGTGTTTGATTGTCAAAATTTTGCTTTGAAATGATTTCCCACTTCTTCCATCCACGCGCCCAAAATCCTTCCAAATGAGGAAATTGTTTTCCTACCTAGCTAGTAGGTTTTATTTTCTAGGTTATTGGAAGTTTATTTTGCATCGCGTTTCATCCTTTTTTTGTTATTGTTGGTTGATTTATTTTTTTCAAAAATTAACATTATTATTATCAAGTACAAATGTGTAAAAAAAAAAAATTTTTTAATTACAATAGCTAAATTTTACTTCATTTTCCATGGAAAATAAATTCAATCAATCAACAAAAGTTGAATTTTTTTCACCTAAAAATTACACTAATCAAACACATTAAACTTCCAATTTACAGGAATTCAGTTACTTGGATTTCATTTTTTTTTCACCCAAATTCAACCAATTTTCATGAAAAATTGAATCTAGTGGGCCGGTAATTTTTATTTTTCATGAAAATTGAAAACACTTTAAATTCTTTTCTATGAAAAAGAATTGCTATTAAACATAACCTAATTTCCATGGAATTTATCATTTTTTAGTTTCAAATAATTTTACATTGGAATTCCAATTTCATGTTATTATCAAACTGAACAAATAGAAAATCAAATTTTCATATGTGACATTTCCATGTGATTGGAAAGTTCTCAAACGCTAAAAAGAGAATAAAAAACACGGGAAATTCATACATATTCTTCTGATACGTCTCTAACCATGAATGAATCCAAATTCTACGAGGAAGTACTTAGCAATGGCGTGATTTACCCCACCCCTACTCACTCACTCACTCTACCTACCCAAACACATACTTAAATGTATATACATAATACATACAATATTCACATGCTGATATATGTATGTATGTATGTTTAGAAAAACTTGGATTTTTGTTTAATTTTGGGTAGAAATATTAGTATTCCAGATTCTTTTCTTTGTGCCCTTTCTACTAAGTTTTGGGCCTTTGGCGACAATCCTAAGACTTTCCTTGTCTGGTTTGTCACATGATCTTTTCTCTTGGGAATTTTATTTCATCCATATTTTAAGAACTTTCTACATTATGGATACATAGTTGATCTTTTTCCTTTCCTGATTTGGAAACATGTTAATGCTTTGAATTTTGCTTACTTTATGCACCAAATTTCCTACTGCGTTTATTTTTTCTCATTTCGTAATTTAGAATCAAACCGTCATACATTCTTTACAAGGAAATTATTACACGTACCCAAGACAAGGGTGGTTAACTGTGTGTGTGCTGATATCTATCATTTATTATTCATAACTACTTTTGTAACTTTCGCATGAGATGTGATCAATTCAAGGGATATCATGTCCTTGCCAAGAATCCAAGGAAAATAGACTTCATTTCTTTTTCCCGTGACTCGAAATCACTGGGTACTTGTTTTTCTTTTTTTCATTTTTAAGGATTATGATGGTTTGAGACTGATTATATGTGAACTTGTTTGGTTTGAATAAGAATTATTCTGGTTAGAATATTGTAATATTTAGTGTGGATTTCTTATATTTACTTCTTGCTGATTTGAACTTGTTATTGTTGTTCACTACAGATTGCTAAAAGGGATGGAGGATTTGTTGTGCGGAAGCGAATTAACCGACGGTTCGACCAATGCAAAAATAGAAAAAACGAATTCGAATGAGAAAGATAACAACACAAGATTTACGTGGTTCGGCAAATTGCCTACGTCCACGGAAGGGAGATTCCAAATTTCCACTAATATGACAAATGTGGAATACAAATATCTCTACCTCACCAAACAAACACTCTTTCTCACAAACTACAAAAGAAGAACACTTTACAAGTGCACCTCTCCAAATGCTCAAGTACTACAAACTCTCACAAGAGAAAACAAAGGAATTGTTCTCTTCTACTTGATGTTCAAAAAACAAAATGAAGCATGCCTATTTATAGGCTAAGAGAATGAATCACAACCATCAATTTTATTTCCACATCTATGGTGGAAATTCAAGTGCTCCATTTTTGACTAATTGATGCCAAACTTTGCCAAACTTTTGACTAATTGATGTCACTATTGAAATAATGGCTAACAATCTCCACCTTGGCTTCAATCTTGATTCAAATGAACTGCTTCCAAACAAAATGAGAAAGAGTGTCTCCAATTGTGCCTGTTGGCACCACACACCTCGTAGGTGTTTAAATTCGCAGGATGTTAATCAAGTCCAAACAATGATTGAACTTGATCGCTGTTACCACTTTGGTCAACATATTTGCAGGATTTTCAGCTGTTAGAATCTTTTGAAGTAGGATCTCCCCTTCTTCAACAATTTCCCGCACAAAATGATATCTAACATCGATGTGCTTCGTCCGTGCATGGTAGACTTGGTTCTTTGCCAAATGAATAGCACTCTGGCTATCACAATACACAGTGATGTGTTTCTGAACGACTCCCAATTCACCAAGTAACCCCTGCAGCCAAATTGTCTCTTTAACAGCCTCTGTAACTGCCATATATTCTGCTTCTGTCGTAGACAAAGCGACTGTAGACTGTAAAGTGGACTTCCAACTGACTGGAGCTTTTGCAAGAGTAAACACATATCCAGTCGTTGATCGACGTTTATCCAAATCACCAGCATAGTCAGAATCAACATATCCAACTACGCAATGACCAAGTGAATCATCCCGCTCAAACACTAAACCAATATTAATGGTTTGCAAAATATACCTTAACATCCATTTCACAGCTTGCCAATGTCCTTTACCAGGACTATGCATATACCTACTCACCACTCCAACTGCATGTGAAATGTCAGGTCTTGTACACACCATTGCATACATCAAACTTCCAACTGTATTTGCATAAGGAACTTTTGACATGTATTCTTGTTCCGCGTCGGTGTTGGAAGACATCGTAGAGCTAAGCTTGAAATGAGGGGCAAGTGGAGTACTTACAGGTTTTGACTGATTGTCTAGACCAAAACGTTGTACTACTTTCTTCAAATACTGCTTTTGAGTCAGACAAAGCTTACCTCTGTTTCTTTCTCTGCTTATTTCCATGCCAAGAATCTTCTTTGCCTCACCGAGATCTTTCATCTCGAACTCTTGGTTTAGCTGAGCCTTCAATCTGTCAATTTCTTCATGGCTCCTTGATGCAATCAGCATATCATCAACATACAAGAGTAGATATATGAAAGATCCATCTTTTAGCTTATGAAAATAAACACAATGGTCAAACTTGCTTCGTGTGTACTTTTGCTCCAACATAAACTTGTCAAATCGCTTATACCACTGCCTCGGTGACTGCTTAAGTCCATATAGCGATTTGCTCAATTTACAAACCCAATTTTCTTTTCTAGCAACCCTGAATCCTTCTGGCTGAGTCATATAGATTTCCTCTTCCAAATCACCGTGCAGAAAGGCGGTCTTCACATCAAATTGAACTAGTTCCAAGTCAAACTGCACTACCAAGGCCAATAAAATACGAATGGAAGAATGTTTCACAACTGGAGAAAATACTTCATTATAATCAATTCCTTCCTTCTGAGCGTAGCCTTTAGCCACCAACCGTGCCTTGAAGCGAACCTCGTTCTTGTCAAAAAATCATTCTTTCTTTGTAAATACCCATTTGCACCCAATTGCCTTCTTATCCTTCGGAAGTTGAGCTAGCTCCCACGTTTTGTTCTTCTGAAGGGACTGCATTTCATCTGCCATAGCTTCCTTCCACTGATCATTTTCAGAACTTCTGACAGCTTCTTTGTAAGTAGAAGGAACATCATCATCTACAATTGGAAGTGCATAGGCCACCATATCAACAAATCGAGCAGGTTTTCGAATTTCTCTTCGTGGCCTATCAACTGCAATTGATCTCGGTTGCGATGGAGGTTCTTGGGTTGAAACCTCCTCTTCTTGTTGTTCTTCAACATACTCCTCTGCTATTGGAGTTTCACCTGCTGGGTCAATCAAAGTTGCATCAAACTCCACCTGTTGCGGAACTTGCTCCACCTGCTGCTGAGCACCCTCGGTCACCTTTTTCAACATAGCAGATTCATCAAAAGTGACATCCCTGCTAAGAATTATCTTCTTCATATCAGGACACCATAAGCGATATCCCTTTACTCCAGAGCTGATCCCCATAAACAGTGCTTTCTTAGCTCTTGGATCCAACTTAGATTCTTTTACATGGTAGAATGTAGTGGAACCAAAAACATGTAAAGAATCATAGTTTGTAGCAGGTTTTCCATAACAAACCTCCATAGGTGTCTTATTTCCAATGGCAGCAGATGGTAAACGATTAATGAGATGACTCGCATATATTATTGCCTCAGCCCAAAATTTCTTGTCCAATCCAGCATTAGACAACATACATCGAACCTTCTCCAGCAATGTTCGATTCATGCGTTCAGCCACCCCATTCTGCTGTGGTGTATTTCTGACTGTGAAGTGTCGCATAATACCTTCATCTTGGCAGATTTTAAGAAACGGATCACTCTTGTATTCTCCACCATTGTCTGATCTGAGTCGTTTGATTTTTCTGTCCGTCTGCGTCTCCATCATCTTCTTCCATATAAGAAAACGATCTAATACTTCATCTTTTGTCTTCATCAGATACACCCAAACTCTTCTGGAAAAATCATCGACAAAAGTAACAAAATAGTGCATACCTCCCAAGGAAGATGTCCTTGTAGGTCCCCACACGTCTGAGTGAACATAGTCCAGAATACCTTCTGTATTATGGATTGCAGTACCAAACTTTACTTTTGTCTGTTTTCCCAAAATACAATGTTTGCAAAAATCCATCTTGTATGTTTTTGCTCCTTTCAATAGGCCTTGCTTCACCAGAGTTTGCATAGCTTTTTCACCAGCATGTCCCAACCGCATGTGCCAAAGTTTTGTGATTTCTGAATCTTCGTCTTCTCCTGATGCTGTAGCCGCCAATCCAATAACTGTATTACCTTGGAAGTAATACAAATTATTTCTCCTAATGCCTTTCATTACCACGAGTGCGCCTTTAGCAATTTTCAGAACTCCATCTCGTATAGTCACGAACAAGCCTTTAGATTCTAAGGCTCCCACGGAGATGAGATTCTTACTCAAATCTGGTACATACCTTACGTCTGTCAGAATTCTAGTTGATCCATCATGACATCTCAAACGGATTGAACCTATCCCTGTTGTTTTCAAGATCTCATCATTTCCGAGGTAAACAACACCACCATTTAGTTCTTCGAGTTTGAAGAACCACTCCCTGTTGGGACACATGTGATAAGTGCAACCCTAATCCATAATCCATTCGTCTGAGTGAGATATACTTGATGTACTAGCTAGAACAAATTCTGACTCATCATCTTCACACTTGGCTATATTGGCTTCTGAAGTAGCTCCAGCAATACCTTTAACCTTGTCTTTGTTCTTCAGCTTTGGACAATCCTTCTTCCAATGACCTTTTTCATGACAGAAGGCGCATTCATCTTTAGCAGGCTTGCCCTTCGAACGAGATCTGCCCCTTCTCCCGGGATTACGACTTTGAGCACGACCTCTTATAGTATAGGCTTCTCCTGCTGAACTTCCATGTTCCTTTTGATCCTTCTTTCGGATCTCATTGTTGTACAAAGCAGCACATACTTCATCAAAAGTAATTTCATCCTTTCCATGAAGTATCGTAGTGACAAGGTGTTCATATTCATCGGGAAGAGAAGTCAAGAGCAACATGGCCTTATCTTCATCCTTGAAAGATTCTTCAAGATTTATCAACTCAGCTACCAATTTCTTGAACTCGGTAATATGGTTGTACATAGTTGTGCCAGGTTGATATCGGAAGCGAAATAACTTCTTCTTCAAATAGAGTCTGTTTTGGCAGCTTTTTGATATAAACTGCTTCTCCAACTCCTTCCATAATTTGCTTGCCGATTTCTCCATCATATATGGGAACTTTTGCTCTCTGGTGAGACACGAACGGATGATCACACAGGCACTCCGATTGATTCTTGTCCATTCTAGATCATCCATGTCAGCTGGCTTATCTTCTTCAAGAGCAATGTCTAGCTCTTGTTGAAATAGCGCATCCATAACTTCACATTGCCACATAGTAAAATTATTTGTGCCATCAAATTTTTCCACGTCTATTTTTGCATTAGTTACCACTGTTCTTGTTGAAGACACAGTGGGCCTTGAAGATCCATCTAAAATGGCTGGAGGTGGGTCCTCAGTCTCCGTCGACATTTTTCAAAAAAAATAAAATCTCAAAAAAATATATACCAAGATCCCTGTTCTCAAAAAATCTTTTCTGATGTGGAAGATCAGTCAGTGCTGCAACCACAGAGCATACTTAGAATTTTAAGAGAGTCAAGGCTCTGATACCAATTGTTGTGCGGAAGCGAATTAACCGACGGTTCGACCAATGCAAAAATAGAAAAAACGAATTCGAATGAGAAAGATAACAACACAAGATTTACGTGTTCGGCAAATTGCCTACGTCCACGGAAGGGAGATTCCAAATTTCCACTAATATGACAAATGTGGAATACAAATATCTCTACCTCACCAAACAAACACTCTTTCTCACAAACTACAAAAGAAGAACACTTTACAAGTGCACCTCTCCAAATGCTCAAGTACTACAAACTCTCACAAGAGAAAACAAAGGAATTGTTCTCTTCTACTTGATGTTCAAAAAACAAAATGAAGCATGCCTATTTATAGGCTAAGAGAATGAATCACAACCATCAATTTTATTTCCACATCTATGGTGGAAATTCAAGTGCTCCATTTTTGACTAATTGATGCCAAACTTTGCCAAACTTTTGACTAATTGATGCCACTATTGAAATAATGGCTAACAGGATTTATGGACTGCGTTTTGTGGAACATATAATTGTTCTGACGGTAATGGAATGAGTTGCGGAGATGATTTTGTGACGACCCGAATTCTCGACCATTCGAGTGCCACTAAAAGTGACTCATATCATATTATCGAGACTTAAATAGTAATGTAAAATTATTCAAAAGAATAATTAGAATCCCATAATTTAATTTGTGAATAAAAATAGAACATAATTTTCTTACATAAAGTTCAACATAATTATCTCATCAATCTTAACCACTTTTGCCACTTCCATGTTGACCGCCTCGAACCTTCAATTATCTGAAAATGGTAAATATCGTGGAGTGAGATTTATAAAATCCCAGTAAGTATACCAAGCATAATTTTCTTTTGAAAGCATATGGTCATTTTCATCATAACATAGGATAGGATCGAAATCCTCATAAACATAGAGAGACACAAGAATTTTACCGAACTTAGATGACAAGAATTCTTATGTGTAGCGCTACTAAACTCCGGTCCCCTTAGCATAATCATAAACATATCATATGGGACCCATAGCAATCTTGTGAGATTGATTTCATAGCAATGATCCAAACATTTTCGTAAAAACATAAGGTATATTTACTTTTCATAAAAACATACTTACTTTTCTTAAAAACATAATGTATTTTACTTTTCATAAAAACATACTTACTTTTCTTAAAAACATAAGGTGTATTTACCTTTCATAAAAACATACTTACTTTTCATAAAAACATAAAGTAATACCTTTCATAAAAACATACTTACTTTTCATAAAAACATAAGGTATATTTACCTTTCATAAAAACATACTTACTTTTCATAAAAACATAAGATATACTTACCTTTTAAAAGATTAAAATGAAGTGTAGTAGTAAATGGACCAAAACTTTCTTGACCACCTTGAATTTCTCTTACTTGTGGATTTTGTCAAGAGATTGGAAATAAGTGTATATGTGTAGAGTTGTGTGTAAAAGAGATGGATTTATATAGATGTGTAAAGTTGGCATAATGTAAACATCATCATTCAATTCTATTAATTTTAACACATCCTTTTTCTTAAAGTAAAGCACCATTCATATACTTTTCCATATTTATACAAATATTATGCTCTTCATGATTACATATAATGGAGTCTTATCAACCATTCATATACTTTTCCATATTTATACAAATATTATGCTCTTCATGATTACATATAATGGAGTCTTATCAACCATTCATATACTTTTCCATATTTATACAAATATTATGCTCTTCATGATTACATATAATGGAATCTTATCAACCATTCATATACTTTTCCATATTTATACAAATATTATGCTCTTCATGATTACATATAATGGAGTCTTATCAACCATTCATATACTTTTCCATATTTATACAAATATTATGCTCTTCATGATTATATATAATGGAGTATATAAATCATTCATATACTTTTCCATTTTTTATACAAATATTATGCTCTTCATGATTACATATAATGGAGTCTTATCAATCATTCATATACTTTTCCATATTTATACAAATATTATGCTCTTCATGATTATATATAATGGAGTATATAATTCATTCATATACTTTTCCATATTATTAAATTAAGATTCTCATAATTATTATATATAATGGAACCTCTCATGCTTGCATATATTTTCTTAATAAAAATAATTTTTGTATAAATAAATATTGGGATAACATTGAATTAAGTACTTGGACTTAATATACTTTAAATCAAGAGAATGGAGATATTTTTAGAAATTCGGAATTTAATTTAAAATCGAACGATCTCGATTATTTCTTGACTTGGCTATACGAATACGTCACGGCGTTACTTAATAAAAATGGGTGAAATAGTAGCGACACGATTTTAAAATAATTATTAATCGCGTAAAAATTCTTGGTCGCTACAAACTTACCTCCTTAAAATAATTTCGTCCTCGAAATTAAACTTACTTGATCTTATGATTTCTGAACACTTAATCAGAATCTCTTCTCTTCTTTCTCTTAGTAATCTCATCATTATAATATCTAACCCACTGAACTTTTACTAAATGCATCTCTTTGTTTTCTTAAGAACATGTATTTTTCTTATCAATAATAGACATATGTGTCTACTCATAAATTCTAACTCAAAATGAAAATTTCCAATCGTATGTGATATTTCATCATATCTTGTAGTACTCATGTAACCTGTCACTTATCATCGTATCATGTAACCTCAAATATTCGTATTAATATCTCTAAAATTTCAATAAATCTTTACTAACATATCATACCATAATAATTTGTCATTTCTTCTTATCACCAAATATCCCAAAATAATTAAAACGATTACCTGAATATTCTCTATGTAATATACCCAAACATGTTATTCACATATCAACATAATCATCAGTTTATCTTTCCAATATTTGTAACCCAAAATTTCTGCAAAATTCAATAAACAAATATCTCCCAAATAATTAAAATTCTTAACTCAAATATCATAACATTTCCCGTAAGGTATTCCTTTCACTTGCACAAACTTATTAATCCTGATTCAATACAGTCATTATTTCACTTTCACGTATCCCCGTATTATTTCTATACCTTGATTATTATATCAAAATATCAGTACCCAAAAATCCAAGAAAATATTCCATATCTCAAATCCCGTCATCATCAAATCTTCCTTTTATCAAGAAAGTAAACGGCGCATAAACTCTTGTTCCCTCTTTTCCATTATTCTATTCCGCGCTTTCTTGCTGGAATCAATATCACGCGGATTCCCTCCGATCCTTAATGCTTTTAAATAGTTCATGCTGGGAAGAGGTTAGATCCATCAAAAACATGGATATCATTCTTACAAACATTCGCAAGTATTATTCCAGTCTTCCAATGAATGATCTGAGGAAAATTTATCGAATAAGACTCGAAAGATTGAGGTTGCTGATGGCTCATGGTGTTTCAGAAGATGTTCGCTGGTTGATCGAAGCAAAGGTTCGACTATCTGGTGAATTACCTATGACATTTCCAAAGCACATGCCTGGTTTAGGCAAAAGCACCTTCGCAAAGAAACGAAGAGCAAAAAGGCTGAATGGTTGCTACAAATGTGCTCGTTGGAACTGTGATACTCGTTGCAAAACAGTAGGATATTCTTCTACTAATCGGGATGATAAAATCAAATTCATAAAGGGTGGACTGAGTAAGGAGTCTTTGGATGATATTCGACTGACTCTTGAGACGCACCCAAGTGGTTATGTGCAACGTGAACTTCTCTCCTTATACGCTCAGTTTAACGAGGACAAAAATCGTTATAGTCTCCAAAATATAATAGCAAAAGATCCTGTTTGCCAGTCTGTTTTACAAAATGAGGCTTCTGGCAGTTCAACAATGATATAAGGTAAATCTCTTGATACACATTTAAAATATTTTGCTGTTTTCTTTCACGCGTTTTGGAAATAAAATATATTTTCCTTTCTCAAGTTTTGATAAAGCTGGAAATAAATCACCGAAAGGTGATATCTTTGGTAAAACAGTCAAAAGTTGGCCGATTTTGTCAAAAGTAAATCTTTACTTTTTCATAATCAATCAAAAACAGTAAATTTTTTCGGCTTTAAATAGCCAAACATATTTCATAGTTCAGGCATCCCAAAATCACATCTTCTTCGTAAGTTTTCTCTTCTATACTATCAAAGATGGAAGCACCAAAACTTCGACAGATCAAAACTATTTGTGTATTTTGTGGATCAAAAGTGGGGAAAGGCTTCAGTTATCTAGAAGCGGCCGTAGATCTTGGAAAGAAACTGGGGGAAAAAGGTATCACTCTTGTGTATGGGGGTTGTAGCAGTGGTCTAATGGGTTGTGTTTCCCAATCTGCTCTTGCAGAGAAATCAAAAGTAATTGGTGTCATACCTGTCCCTTTGGTAGATGTTGCAGGCAAAACACGAGGGCATGAAGTTCAAACCTTATCCATCCATGAACGCATAACTTGTATGCTATATGGTTCTGATGCCTTTATAGCCCTGCCCGGAGGTTTTGGTACCTTAGAAGAAATCTTTAACATTACCTCGTGGGCTCAACTAGATCTCCATACTAAGCCTATTGGGCTTCTGAATGTTAACAATTTCTTTGATGGTTTGTTAACCTTTCTTGATTATGCTGTGGAACAGGGATTCATCTCTCCATTTTCCAGAAGGCTTCTTATTTCTGCTCCTACTATTGATGAACTACTGGATAAGCTGCAGTCATATATCTCAATACAAGATCCAGCAGGGGTTAAGATAGATTGGTCGCAAGGAAGGGGAATCAAGCGAAAATGGAGTCCGGTTAATGTAAACTTAACTTTATGAATCTTAGAATAGGTGGGGGTAGAGTACGGAGTATTCTTACTCTCGAGACACCCCTCTAATTTCCTAGGATTTTCCTTAATGTTTAAATCTTGTGTGTACCTCAAAGGTTCCAGGTGGTAGATTACGGAGTATTCTTACTCTCGAAACACACCTCTTTGAAGGTTTCTTTATTTCCTCAAAAGGTCAGAGGTGGTAGGATACGGCTACTCCGGAAACACATCTCTCAATTTGAGGAATTTCCCATGTTGCTTTCTTTTGATTTTGCGTGTTTCATGTATTTCTTTCCAATGTGACTCTTGTGTGTTCTCCTTACGAGAAAATAATAAATATCTCTGTTATCATCTACTAAATCTCGTTTGTGATGTAAATGAATTTGCATGTCTAACCTCAATTCTCTTAGTGATTGCATACCATACTATGCTCTTAATTCCAAACGATAAAATTCTAAGCAGAGTTTCCTTTGAAATTTGGACTTATTCAAACCGTAAGCATACTTCATAACTCACAATAATAAATAATTCCACATTTGATCACAACGATCTAAAAATTGACCACAATTTCATCAAACTTCAATATCATAAAAAAAATATTCCAGAAAATCAATTCATAATTCCTCAACATAGAAATTTCAAATCATAGTCGTCAATATCACAATATCACTTCCTTCAATACCTTAATTGGCTCAAAAGATTACTCATACTTATATTTATAAGTCATAAATCATATTCCCAAAATTTAATCACAAGGCCAAAGTTCATAATAAATTTCTCTTCAATATAGAGGCATAATTCACTTACTCAACATAATATCCATTACTTAATTCCCAATAACCAAATCTTTAAATCTCTAACTTCATAATGCTTCTCATAAAAGTCTCATTAAAATCATATCACTTATAATCTTAACATCTCATAAAAATTCATAAAATTGGCTCGCTATTTCTCATTAAATCTAAATGATAGATAATCTGAACATATTTCTAATCATTTCTGTTGACTTCTCATACTTAATGCCATGTCTAAAATCAATTATGCAAAGTCCATTTAAGGTTTATCATTTCTAAACTCGAGGACAACAATTATTTTGAAAATCATTCTTAAGTCATATTATTCCCATTATGCTCAACACCCGTTCTCTTTCTTTCTTTTCTTTCTGAATTTTTTTTTTTTTTTTTTTTTTTTCAGAATTGAAACTTGAAGAGTGGTACCAATAATCATCCACAGTTTTTTCCTTGCTTTTAAGCAAAGGTAGTGATAAAGGGATAAATTATTGAACCGAAAATTGAAACTTGAAGAGGAAGTACTAATAACCATCCACAGTTTTTCCCTTGTTTTTACACAAAGGTAGTGATAAAGGGATAAATTATTGTACGAATTCATTATCAATTTTTTGTTTGTTTAATATATTATTCCATATATTTTGGGCAAAAGTTACAACCCAACTTAATTTCTAATTGAGTCAATCTTACTAAGCTTAATATGAACCAAAATTCATATCAATATCCTCTATGTCTCATGATTCTACATAAAAAGGAATAAATTAAAATTCAGGCTTCTATCAATTCATATCATACTCAACATGTATATTTCACTTAAAGATTCATAACATATGAAGATTTCATACTTAACATGTCTTAATAAAATCGTAAATGACTTGCAAAGCATATAACATACCTGGTTCGAGGAGTCAATACGTGGAGAGTGACATAGTAGAGTGATGAGTTAAAATATTTCATATAATCTTATTTTCCTTTAATCAACAATAATTTAATGTGGTTGTATCCAAATCAACATTTTCTTGAATCATAATTCCTAATTAATCACAGTCTTCAAAACAAATCCAATATCGATATAGTAATTATCTCCCCATCAATAATTAATAACTTAACCCAAATAAAATTTATCGTCAAATCTTATTTTTCCTTTAGTCCCCGAACTTCTAGAAATTTATCAAAGACATCAATATAAACATCATATCACTAACTAATTATATTCCATAAAATTTTCAGGACATTACAAACTCCCTTGCTTAAAATGAATTTTGTCCTTGAAATTCGCACATCAAATTTCATCATGCTTTTCAAAATCATAACCATACTTGACATGTGAAAATTCAACTTTTTTTTTATAATGAATAGTGATTTCGTTCACTGTTCATCACGAATAGCACGTCGTTTTACTGTTCACGTGAATAGTGATTTTTTTTTTTATTTTTTTTTTAAAAGAAATAAAATTTCAAAAATCTACAGAATCGTTTTTAAAACTCTTTGCTCTGATACCAACTGTGACGACCCGAATTCTCGACCATTCGAGTGCCACTAAAAGTGACTCATATCATATTATCGAGACTTAAATAGTAATGTAAAATTATTCAAAAGAATAATTAGAATCCCATAATTTAATTTGTGAATAAAAATAGAACATAATTTTCTTACATAAAGTTCAACATAATTATCTCATCAATCTTAACCACTTTTGCCACTTCCATGTTGACCGCCTCGAACCTTCAATTATCTGAAAATGGTAAATATCGTGGAGTGAGATTTATAAAATCCCAGTAAGTATACCAAGCATAATTTTCTTTTGAAAGCATATGGTCATTTTCATCATAACATAGGATAGGATCGAAATCCTCATAAACATAGAGAGACACAAGAATTTTACCGAACTTAGATGACAAGAATTCTTATGTGTAGCGCTACTAAACTCCGGTCCCCTTAGCATAATCATAAACATATCATATGGGACCCATAGCAATCTTGTGAGATTGATTTCATAGCAATGATCCAAACATTTTCGTAAAAACATAAGGTATATTTACTTTTCATAAAAACATACTTACTTTTCTTAAAAACATAATGTATTTTACTTTTCATAAAAACATACTTACTTTTCTTAAAAACATAAGGTGTATTTACCTTTCATAAAAACATACTTACTTTTCATAAAAACATAAAGTAATACCTTTCATAAAAACATACTTACTTTTCATAAAAACATAAGGTATATTTACCTTTCATAAAAACATACTTACTTTTCATAAAAACATAAGATATACTTACCTTTTAAAAGATTAAAATGAAGTGTAGTAGTAAATGGACCAAAACTTTCTTGACCACCTTGAATTTCTCTTACTTGTGGATTTTGTCAAGAGATTGGAAATAAGTGTATATGTGTAGAGTTGTGTGTAAAAGAGATGGATTTATATAGATGTGTAAAGTTGGCATAATGTAAACATCATCATTCAATTCTATTAATTTTAACACATCCTTTTTCTTAAAGTAAAGCACCATTCATATACTTTTCCATATTTATACAAATATTATGCTCTTCATGATTACATATAATGGAGTCTTATCAACCATTCATATACTTTTCCATATTTATACAAATATTATGCTCTTCATGATTACATATAATGGAGTCTTATCAACCATTCATATACTTTTCCATATTTATACAAATATTATGCTCTTCATGATTACATATAATGGAATCTTATCAACCATTCATATACTTTTCCATATTTATACAAATATTATGCTCTTCATGATTACATATAATGGAGTCTTATCAACCATTCATATACTTTTCCATATTTATACAAATATTATGCTCTTCATGATTATATATAATGGAGTATATAAATCATTCATATACTTTTCCATTTTTTATACAAATATTATGCTCTTCATGATTACATATAATGGAGTCTTATCAATCATTCATATACTTTTCCATATTTATACAAATATTATGCTCTTCATGATTATATATAATGGAGTATATAATTCATTCATATACTTTTCCATATTATTAAATTAAGATTCTCATAATTATTATATATAATGGAACCTCTCATGCTTGCATATATTTTCTTAATAAAAATAATTTTTGTATAAATAAATATTGGGATAACATTGAATTAAGTACTTGGACTTAATATACTTTAAATCAAGAGAATGGAGATATTTTTAGAAATTCGGAATTTAATTTAAAATCGAACGATCTCGATTATTTCTTGACTTGGCTATACGAATACGTCACGGCGTTACTTAATAAAAATGGGTGAAATAGTAGCGACACGATTTTAAAATAATTATTAATCGCGTAAAAATTCTTGGTCGCTACAGATTTAACTTTCAAAACACACTCTTTTATGTGTATTAATCTCGCATTGATAGTTTGTTGTGATGTTCTGCTCTTCATCATGCTTCTGTTCACTCTGTTTTACAAAACATCATTAAAACCTCAGCAGACGATTACCTCGTTTCCTGGAATATCAAATTTGCGGCTGTTTTCAGCTATTTATAATGGTCTCCTAGGATTGATTTATTTGTCTGTGGGAATTTGGGTTTTAGAAGAAAAGTTGAGGAACACACGAGTTCTTCTACCTCTACATTGGTGGATTGTGTTCTTGCTTCATGGACTAATATGGTTGTTAGTTGGTTTAACTGTGAGCCGTTGGGGACAGTATTTTTCAAGAGTTCCTTTGAGGCTGTTATCCATTCTAGCTTTCATATTTTCCGGAATTACTTGTGCTTCGTCCATTGTTACTGCCGTTATTGGGAAGAAGTTGTTGATTAAGATAGCTTTGGATGTTTTTTCTTTACTTGGATCTAGTTTATTGCTGTTATGTACTTATAGAAGCTACAAATATGAAGATAATGATGAAAATGGTCTTTACACTCCACTGGTTGGTGTCGAAAATGTCGCCCATAAAACTCATTCTGTCGTTGATGTCACTCCATTTGCAAAAGCCGGATTTTACGGTAAACTGTCATTCTGGTGGTTGAATCCACTCATGAAAAGGGGAAGGGAGAAAACTCTTGAGGACGAGGATATACCGAAGTTGGGCGAGGATGATCGAGCAGATTCGTGTTACTTGCTATTCACAGAGATTTTTAACAGGCAAAAACATACTGATCCATCAGTCGAACCCTCAATCTTAAAGACTATCCTTTTATGCCACTGGAAAGAGATCATCGTCTCCGGAGTTTTTGCACTGCTAAAGGTAATTACTCTTTCTGCTGGTCCGCTTCTTCTTAATGCCTTCATCAACGTTGCAGAAGGTAAAGAAAGTTTTAAACACGAGGGATATGTATTGGCCATATTGCTTTTCTTTTCAAAGAGCCTCGAATCCTTATCTCAAAGACAGTGGTACTTTAGGAGCCGACTAATTGGTTTAAAGGTAAGGTCTTTACTAACAGCAGCCGTTTACAAGAAGCAACTGAGATTGTCTAATGCAGCTAAGCTGATTCATTCAAGTGGTGAAATAATGAACTATGTCACAGTGGATGCTTATCGGATTGGAGAGTTTCCGTTCTGGTTCCATCAGACATGGACAACAAGCGTCCAGCTTTGCCTTGCGCTCTTCATTCTCTTTCGTTCGGTAGGACTCGCAACATTTGCATCCATGGCAGTAATCATT
This sequence comes from Ligustrum vulgare, assembly GCA_963555705.1. NCBI lineage: Eukaryota > Viridiplantae > Streptophyta > Magnoliopsida > Lamiales > Oleaceae > Ligustrum > Ligustrum vulgare. Next base: position 43,571,988 of record OY743172.1, on the reverse strand, counting down.
CTCACTGTCCTTTGTAATACTCCTCTCGCGAAATTACAACATAAATTCCAATCTAAACTCATGGTGGCACAAGACGAAAGGTTGAAGGCTATTTCGGAGGCTCTTGTGAACATGAAGGTGTTGAAATTATATGCATGGGAAACACATTTCAAGAATGTTATAGAGAATTTGCGAAAAACTGAGGAGAAATGGTTATCGGCTGTTCAGTTCCGTAAAACATATAATAGCTTCCTTTTTTGGTCATCCCCCGTATTAGTCTCTGCAGCTACTTTTGGCGCTTGCTATTTCCTTGGTGTTCCATTAACTGCTAGCAATGTTTTCACCTTTTTAGCAACATTACGTCTTGTTCAGGACCCTGTTAGAACTATTCCCGATGTTATTGGAGTGGTCATTCAAGCTAAAGTTTCATTTGCCAGGATTCTGAAATTTCTTCAGGCACCTGAGCTGGAAAGTGCGAATGTCAGGATGAAGTCTGATGTACCAGATACAGAGCATAGCATTGTCATTAAGTCGGCAAATCTTTCATGGGATGAGAACCCATCAAAGCCGACACTCAGAAACATTAGTTTGGAGGTTAAACCTGGTGAGAAGATTGCAATCTGTGGAGAAGTAGGTTCAGGCAAGTCAACCCTTCTTGCAACAGTTCTAGGAGAGGTTCCTATCATCCAAGGAACTGTAAGTTATTACTACTCACCTCATTTACGTTACATTTAATAAGCACAGTCATTCTATCCAGATTTTCCATGAATTTTGCGGATATATTTTGACCATTAATCCCATTTTAACTTTCCAGGTTCAAGTACGTGGAACCATTGCTTATGTCTCTCAATCAGCATGGATTCAGACTGGAAGTATTCAGGAAAACATTCTCTTCGGTTCAGCCTTGGATGTCCAGAAATATCAAAATACTTTAGAGAGGTGTTCACTGGTAAAAGATCTCGAGTTGCTACCCTATGGTGATCTCACTGAAATAGGAGAAAGAGGAGTTAATCTTAGTGGTGGCCAGAAACAACGGATTCAGCTTGCTCGTGCTCTGTATCAAGACTCTCAAATATATCTATTGGACGATCCCTTCAGTGCTGTTGACGCTCATACTGCCACAAGCCTGTTTAACGTAAGTACTTTTTTAATAAAAACAAGCTGTACACGTATTGTTCATCTTAAGGTATAAGCTGGAATGAATCTTGGCAGGGATATGTCATGACAGCCCTTGCAGGGAAGACCGTCGTACTTGTGACTCATCAAGTTGACTTCCTACCTGCATTTGATTCTGTTTTGGTGAGTTTTTCGTTCACATTTTATTTTATATATAAGATTTTTAGTTCAGTTGTGTGAAACTCTTGCTAGCTAGACAACATGAGTTATTGGTATTTATGCAATTCGGTGTGTACAAAACTGAGTTTGCTGACAAACAATTTCGTCCAGCCAAGTGAATACCAATTAGTTGGTTTTCCTTCTCTCACGTATGTTTACTTTTTGTTTCTTTTCCCTATTCTGGTCGAGGTACGAGGTTGAGGAACTTGAATTGTATACCAAAAGAGACCAAGTTACACATTCTGAGTGCTCTTCCAACTTCAATTGTATTTCGTGGTTTGACTTTGCTTATTTATTTCTGTCGGAGTGACTTATTACCACATATTCTGATTCTATCAATACATGTCATTGCTATCATTTTCAAGAGACCATGAATATTAATATAACTTGGTATCTTAATTACTGTCGAACTTGGTTTTCTATCATCACGTACTATGATATCTTAAAACACATTTTCCATGCATATATTATATTGTTTTAAAGATTTTCAATTGCCCCAATCGGCCAATTTTTTTTCAACCATCAAATTCTATGTCGTTGAAGAAGTTTGTCTTCTTTGTTTCAAATTGAGTTTATTCCCTTGTTTGAGCCCCATTATATCTCATTAAAAATACAAATTTTTTCTACAGTAATCAATCTCAACCATCCAAAAAAGTCAAGCCCACAATTTTTTACTTTTTAAATCACTTTTTAACCATTAGATTTCCAAAACCCAAATTATAAATTGAAATAATGGAAATCAAACAAAGGCTAGTGCAAGTTGGTGGATGTGAGCGGGGAACATTGTAGTGTATGTGTATCCTTAATTTTGCATCATTTCTAACCTAGTTACTTATTTGCACGACTATGTGAATTTTTTCTAATTATATTTTTATTAATTTGAGAGATGCAATCTGTCTACTCTTTTGAACAGTTGATGTCCGATGGGGAAATTATGCATGCAGCTCCTTATCCTCAGTTGCTGGCCACAAGCCAAGAATTTCTTAATCTTGTTCAAGCACACAAAGAGACAGCTGGTTCTGAGAGCCTTTCGAGGTTGACTTCTTCAAAAAGACAGGAAACTTCTAGAGAGATTCACAAGACTTTTTCAGACAAGAAACCTAAAGCAGCTGGAGGTGATCAGTTGATAAAGCTAGAAGAAAGGGAAGTTGGGGATACGGGATTTAAGCCCTACATTCAGTATTTAAATCAGAACAAAGGGTTTTTGATTTTCTCCATCGCCGCTCTCTCGCATCTTGCATTTATGATTGGTCAAATATTACAGAATTCTTGGATGGCTGCGAATGTAGATGATCAGAATGTTAGCACATTAAAATTGATCGTTGTTTACTTGTTGATTGGAATCATATCAACATTAGTTTTGCTGACTCGATCCCTCAGCACTGTTGCTTTGGGCATGCGGTCGTCAAAATCATTATTCTCACAAATGCTGAATTCTTTATTCCGTGCACCCATGTCATTCTACGACTCTACACCTTTGGGAAGAATATTGAGCCGGGTAAAATATTTCAATTTTGAAATAGTGGCATGTCTGGCAATAAGGATTGGATAGCACTCGACAGTATTATGAAAGAAGAAGCTAAAATCGTGTCTAGTACTATCCAGTATTGCATAAACGAACATGCTCTTAATTAAGATGTTTTTATGAGATGAAGCATATCCTTGAAACTAATGTTTGCTTATGTAATTCAACTCACACAGGTCTCTGTTGATTTGAGCATTGTCGATCTTGATGTCCCTTTCCACTTGATGTTCACCCTTGGATCAACCACAAGTGCTTATGCTAATCTTACAGTGCTGGCTGTAGTAACCTGGCAAGTTCTATTTGTCTCTATACCAATGGTCTTTCTTGCTATTCGCTTACAGGTAATTCTTCTTCTTGTCCCTAGAATACTACATTTGACGTCAAATAAGAAAAATTCAAGTACTATCTACATTATTAAATAAAACTACTCTTTCTTCTGCTTCCCCCCCCCATTTTTGCTGTTTATTCCCCCGAGAGGTTGGGGGCGGGGGAGTAGGCTTGCTTCGTAGTCTTCAAGATTTATCTTTGTCAATGTTAGCTTGTGTAACCAAATATGCATTCCAATCCTTACAGAGGTACTACTTTTCCTCTGCAAAGGAGTTGATGCGGATAAACGGAACCACTAAATCTTTTGTAGCAAATCATCTTGCTGAATCTGTGTCCGGAGCTGTTACAATAAGAGCTTTTCAAGAGGAAGAGCGTTTTTTCGAGAAAAACCTTCAACTCACGGACACAAATGCCAGTCCTTTCTTCCACTATTTTGCGGCAAATGAATGGTTGATCCAACGCCTGGAAATTATTAGTGCAACTGTTCTTGCATCCTCGGCTCTCTGCATGGTTTTACTTCCTCCGGGAACTTTTGGCTCTGGTTCGCAATAAATATTATAGATTATAGAAGATATTTTGCCGAGCTTATAAAATTAACTTATGAGTAAATTTATACTTGTATGCAAAAAAATCAGTTTTAAAACAATTTTTTTTCTCTATATAAGTAACTTATTTTTAACAATAACGAAGATATGACCTTCCTAATTCGGTTCATCATTTTTTCAGGATTCATTGGAATGGCTTTGTCCTATGGTCTCTCATTAAATATGTCACTAGTGTTTTCCATTCAAAACCAATGCACGTTGGCAAATGATATAATTTCTGTAGAAAGGCTTTACCAGTACATGCACATACCAAGTGAGGCCCCTGAAGTCATTGAAGAAAACCGTCCCCCAGTCAATTGGCCGAATAAGGGTAAAGTGGAGATTCAAGACTTGCAGGTAATATTTGCTTGCATTATTTTTCAGTGTAACAAAAGAAATATTATATACTAAATAAAGTTAATGGCAAAACAGATTAGATATAGGCCAGATACGCCTCTTGTTCTACGTGAAATTAGTTGCACAATTGAAGGAGGACACAAAATTGGTATTGTTGGCCGAACTGGCAGTGGGAAAACTACTCTAGTTGGTGCCTTATTTCGTCTGGTCGAACCTGCTGATGGGAAAATTGTGGTGGATGGAGTTGACATTTCAACAATCGGGCTTCACGATTTGAGGTCTCGTTTTGGAATTATACCTCAAGATCCAACTCTTTTCAATGGGACTGTGAGGTACAACTTGGATCCGTTGAGTCAACATACTGAACAGGAAATATGGGAGGTAATTTTTAGTTGCCTTAAGTTTCTTGATACCTGGACTGCTTATTATGGATCAATGTCCTAATTCATAATTTCAAACAATAATAAACAAACATACAAGTTTATTGTAGATTTGTAGTTCATCCTCAATGTGAGAGCAATTTTCCCTTACATTCAGAGTCTGGTATTAACAATTGACACTAATCTACCTACCTAACATTTTTCCCTCTGGAAATTTAAAGGTTCTTGGGAAGTGTCAGCTCAGAGAGGTTGTTCAGGAGAAAGAAGGGGGCCTCGACTCTTCCGGTAAGTTTTTTGGGAAATTTTTTTATGCCAACACTTAACATAGCAAAAGATAACAATCAAAATAAACCCGTCGTTTCAGTTGTGGAAGATGGATCGAATTGGAGCATGGGGCAACGTCAATTGTTTTGCCTGGGACGTGCTTTGTTGAGGAGAAGCAAGATTTTGGTACTGGACGAAGCAACTGCATCAATCGACAATGCTACGGATTCTATCTTGCAAAAAACTATTAGGACAGAATTCGCAGATTGTACTGTGATAACAGTTGCCCATAGGATACCGACAGTGATGGATTGCACAATGGTTCTAGGCATCAGTGATGGTGAGTTTTGCTACTTCATGTTTGGCATACCATCTTACATGTTTTATGCAAACCGTGAATTTGAATTTAATGCAGGGAAACTGGTCGAGTATGATGAACCTGCTAAGTTAATGAAGATGGAAGATTCGCTTTTTGGACAGCTTGTGAATGAGTACTGGTCTCACAATCATTCTGCAGAAGCCCTTTGAAGCAAACTTCAATGTCATGTGCCCGACCAGTTGAACAGAAAAGTTACCGGATGGGTAGCAGAAGAAAGTACTTTTCAACCCCTTTTTTTTGCTTCTTTAGCAAGTATATGGAAGGAGAGTATGGGGAAATAAACCGATGCAAGTCTGGGAAACATTTTCATCTCAACAGAGTGATGAAAGTGGTGAAGCAAAATTTGATCCCGGTTTATAACATACTAGTAAAGGCATGTCCGATGCACATGTGGTTTCTGTAATTAGGTGTTTAATAACACTGTGATATATCTTAGTAAATTTGAAATATACAAAGGATGACCAAAACTCTAATGCACGTACGTAGATGTGATGTTAGAGTCATTGATAAGCATGAAAAATATTAAAAAGAAACATAATTTGGTTCTTTGGCTTAAAACAACCAAAGAAGCACAACCACACTGCAAACATAAATTGTATGGTTGAAAAATTGTGAATCTCATGAAATGTGGTTAAAATTAATTATTAATTTTGATTTGAATTTCAATCATTTTTTTTTTTAAATTGAAACAAACAAGAATTAAAGAAATTTTCATTGAGCCTAGCCACAGTTTCGATATTAAAAAAAAATAAAAAAATGAAGAGGTTATACCATTCAACTTTTTAAAGGTAAGAGTGATAGTTTCCACAAAAAAGGGTTTTATAGTTTTCATAAAAAAAGGTTTTACATCTAGTACGTGTTGAGCAGTTCGATCAAAAGTAAAGATGGAGGTAGATCCAACTAATACTTAAAGGGGGTGAATAGTTGTATAATGTAGAATTAATTTTCAATTAACAAGTACTTAAATTTAGATGTGTAAAGTAATAACACCAAATGAGTTAAATAGGAAAAATCCTTGAAGAACTCTTCAAGAGAAATGACTTCAGTGCAAACTTTGCTAGTAAAATTTAATAGAAAATATTAACTTGCACTTGGTTCACATATAACTAAACTCTAGTAGACCTTGATCACTCAACCAACTTTTCAATAACGTCTCCAGCACTTTCTAGGAACTTTGAAACTCTTTTAAGTTTTACCTCTACATGAATTGTCAAGAACGAACCTCATTTTTCTTCAATTAGAACTCCATCCATCTATACTGAACTTCAGGACTCTGAAGGTTTATAGGTTAATGATTTAGGTTTTGGTATTTTTTGGATTGAATAAACTTGTGAATCAAATAATCAAGTACTTGTGCAATTGATCTTGGATAATCAATGGATGAATTATTGTAGAGACATAATGTTCTCACAATGTAATATAATGATCAATCACCATAAAAACGAAGTAGGGGCTTGATATTTATAGTAGAAGGCTTTAAGAGAATTATAATGTGTTTAGAATTTTGTAAAATCGATCAAGAAATTCAACATTTCGTCTCAAACACTTTGACTTTAATTACAACTCAATAAACGTGATCTTTTGCTAAAAGGCTAACCAATTACAATTAAAATCTAACTAACTTCCCATTTGAAATTTTGTGACAAAAACACAAAACAATGAGTACAATGTACCAAACCTAACTTTTATGACTCAGACCCAAACTGCAACTCTATTGCTTGTCACACATGCTTCCCTAAACACTCGACTCAACAAATACAATAAACAAATCAAAGCAAATGAGGAATCCATTGGAATATTAACATTGTATTTTGTTCTTGTGCCCGTGTGGTGCCCTCACACGCATTGATGTGGGGCCCACCTGTGTTTGTGATGGACGTCATACCAGGTCAATGCTCTATTAACACTATATAAAAATACCAAAAGCATAATATTAATATACTTCTTATAGATTTTCTGGAAATAAAAGGATGTCAAAGTGTTAAAACAAATAAACTACTACTCATATTCCCGTATCTCATATACTAATCACTTACCTGAAATAAACACTTGAAAAATAAATATCAACTACTCTCCTTTTTTTGTCACAAATGACAAAGGAAATTCAATTAAAGCAATTACGAAAGGCACATTTTGGAATGAGTAAAAAACAAAGCATATGTAAATATTATGCAAAACATATGATGGGAGAAAACAACTTTCTTCTTCTTTTTGAAACAATTATCTTTCATGGAATTTTAATATGACATTAAATAATCAAATCTTATGAAAGTTAACTGCTTACTTGTGTTGAAAAATGGAGCTAAATGTGGAAAATAAAGCCAACTTTGTTGAAATTGGCAAGCCACCATTAATAGTCCATGTTCACATCTATTTGGTAAGACACCATTAGCCTACAATCCTCATATGTTCACACCTATTTTATTCCTTCCATTGTTGATTCTTTGTCCAAACTTTCCCTTTAAATAGAGGGCAAAACCTCAATGAAAAATGCACCACCAAAAACCACAACAAAGAGTGTTTGTAGAGAGCAACACAAAAGAGGCATTTCACAAAATAGGGAGAAAAGTGAGTTGGAGAGAATAGCCTTTGCATAGGCAGATAAAAATACAGTGTTGTATTTTGTACTCCTCATTTTCGAGTTAGTGAAATATATTGGTGTGGGTCCGTGGACGTAGGCAAATTGCTGAACCACGTAAATCTTTGTGTTTCGTATTTGCATTTTATTTTTGCGTATTTATATTTTCTCAGTCCAATTTATTTGTGTCACATCGATCCTGGGCGGGATTAGTTGCGTCCTAATTCCCAACAATTGGTATCAGAGCTTTGGCTCATTGAGATCTTTTGAAATTCTTAGTATGCTCTGTGGTTGCAGCTTTGACTGATCTTCCACATCAGAAAAGATTTCTTTAGACTGTTTTGTGATTGAGTGTGAACAATGTCGACAGATGAGAAAATATCCAAAATTGACAAATTTGATGGTTCAAATTTTGGATTTTGGAAAATGCAAATGGAGGACTATCTGTACCAGAAGGATCTATACAAGCCACTAAAAGAAAAGCCAGAAGATATAAGCCAGGGGGATTGGGAGTTGCTTGATCGAAAAGCACTCGGCACAATCAGGCTGACGTTGTCAAAGTCAGTGGCTTTCAACATAAAAAATGAGAAGACGACAGAGTCTCTCATGGCAGCCCTTTCTAGCATGTACGAACAGCCATCTGCAGCAAATAAAGTCCACTTAATTAAAAAACTGTTCAATATGAAGATGGCCGAAGGAGGAAGATTTGGGGAGCACCTAAATGAATTCAATGAAGTGACGGACCAGCTAAACACAGTCGAAATCACTTTTAGTGATGAAGTTCGAGCTCTGTTAATTCTTGGGCAGTTGCCAGACAGCTGGAATGGTACAGTCACAGCAATTGGGGATGACAGCCTTGTAATTTATGACCAGGAAACAGAAGTTCCGTATCTGAACCAGTTGAGGCCGCCTCACCGTCAACGACGCAGGCAGAGGGCGTCAGGCGAATCGAGGCAGTGGGAGGCTGGTTTTCGGGTAGAAATTCCAGAATTTAATGGGGGGCTTGAAGCAGACGAATTGTTAGATTGGCTATGTTCGGTGGACGAAATTTTTGATTTCAAAGAAGTCCCGGAGGATAAAAGGGTATCTTTGGTGGCAACCCGGTTTCGCGGGCGTGCAGCGGCATGGTGGCAACAAATAAAGATGAGCCGAGAGCTACGGGGGAAGGCCAAAATCTGAGAGTGGGACAAGTTGAAGAAACATATGAAGGAGGCTTTCCTTCCTTTCAACTATTCTTGTTCCTTATATCAACGTTTACAGAATTTGAAGCAGGGCTCGAGAACAGTGAATGAATATGCGACAGAATTTTTCCAATTGATTAATCGTAATGTCCTGGATGAATCAGAGGATCAGTTGGTTGCTCGATTTATAGGAGGGATGCGACTCCACTTTCAGGATACCCTCAATATGTTTGCGCCAGTTTCGGTTTCCGAAGCACATCAGCGGGCCTTACAGTTTGAGAAGCAGTTAAACAGGCATGCGAACCAGTGGGGTAACTCAGGTGGGAGTGTTATTGGCAGGGGGCAACCTGCCACGCCTGCAAATAAGTTGTGTGAAAGTATGTTACCACCTTGTCATAGTTTTGTTGTCTCGGGTGACAATTTGACTGCCCACTTATTTTACTGCTTTTTGTCCTGTTTAGTTCAAGTTTTCTTCAGATGTACAAAATTTATAAACATACTTCTACTTTGCAGGTGCAAATAATTTGATTCCACTAGAAATCGCCCTCAAGATTGCCAGCAAAATAAGAGCACACGAGAGGTTTGCAGCATATATTGTCATTCCAATGTGGCCAGAGGGTAATCCAACAGGTGCAGCTACTCAAAGGATTTTGTTTTGGCAGGTTTGTATTCCCTAGTTTACAGTCTTTTCATATTTGGAATGAATTCGTTATTATCTGTTTATAAATAATTAGCTCTCTGTTAACCAGTATAGTGCTATATTTCTTATTATTACGTTTGATTGATTTAGCCTTTCTTAAGTTGTTCTTGTGTTTATCAAGGATAGTGTGACTTTATCTATTTGTCAATTTTGAAAAGATTTTTGTAGGTAGACAAAGAGGATGACAAAAACTGAGGATGTGAGATTGTGTGAGTTGATTTTGATTGTGATGAGTATTGATTCTAGATTATTGTTGGCGTGTAGTTGGGGATGGATTTTGGATTAATTTGATTGTAGTTTGATGATGAATGAGTTTTTATTTTAACGTTTTAAAGTATTATGGTGGTTGTGATATCCCTCTACAGATTAGCTAAGTCCAGTTTATAAGGAGACTTTGTCCAAATTTCTGTAAAGTTAATAGAAAATGATAATTTTAATAATTTGTAAGACCGCTTTTCATTTTTACGTGTATCCTTAAATTTCACGCAATAATTATGTTAATGTTATAAATTTTAAATTTAATGATATTTTTAATGTCAATAATTTGAATTATTTTGCAGTGGAAGGACTTGGACACTTTCTCGATCAATGTACAAATTTGGAAGCTTATAAATTGGTTATTTTAATCATTTACGTGCAATTCTATGTGATTAATTGTTTTATTGCCTAAGCATGTTATTTTCTATTTTTTTTTATGCCAATTTGAATCTTGGGGGGAAAGTTTAGTGTCAATCGAGGGTAAATAGAACTTATAGACTTACTTAAACAAAAGAGGAGATTTGAGGGACTGATTTGCAAATTTCAAAAGATTAAAAACCTTAACCCTAACCTAATTAACCCCTCACTCCGCTCTCTATCTGGTCTCTCTCTAACCTCGCTCTCGGTCTCCGCCTCGCTCTCCCTCTCGCTCTCTCCTTCCTCGCGCAGCCGGCCACCAGCGCCACCACCATCGTGCACCTCCCTCTCACCGTAAGCCCTTTTTTCCCCTTCCCCTCGCACACGAAACCGGACACACACACACGAAAACCGAACGCGCACACGCGGTTTCACACACACCCCCGCTCACACACATACACATACACAATTTCTTATGTTTAATTGTATGTATATATTGATGTATATAGGAATTAATGTAAGTATATATGTATTTTCTTCACAATTTTCAGATTTTAATTTTGTTTGATTTTCGAATTTAACCATAAATTAAGGGTTTAGTGATGTTTATGATTGTGAGTATTGATGTATGAGAATGTATATATTATTGTGTATGTATATATGGAATTGAAGTATATGTATATTTTGTATGTTTCTGTGTGTGTGTAATCAATATATATGTATATATTGATGTATATGTGTAAGTTTGTGTATATATATATATGTATGTAGGTGTATGTACTTTCCAGAATTTTTATGGAATTAAAAAAAAAAAAAATTATTTCTTTAGTGAAATTTCTAGCTTAATTGCAGTTGTATTGTAAATTTCAGATTTTTGATTAATGTATATAAATGTATGTATAGATTGTGTTATAAATCTAATTTATGAAAGTGGTAGCTTAGTTAACTATTTGGTTAAAAGTTTGAATTATAATAATAATCTTCTTCAGATTTGAGAATTTCGAATTTATGAAATTATTAATCGTTTAAACATTTACTTTTGGGTTAAAAACTTTATGATTTCCAAATTTAAGAGTTTATCTGGAACTTTAAGTTGGAATTTCAATTTTAGGTTTTATTAATGCAGTTGTTTTGATTAATTTTAGTTAAATTGAGACTTTGATTACAATCTTACGTTCTTATGCATTTTAGGGATTTAGAATGTAATGTTTTGGGAATTGGAAGCATGAAAGACTCTTTCTTGTTTTATGTGCTTTAACCTAAACGTAAGGTCACATTGAAGTTTTAACTTTGGTTAATAGTTTTAAATATGAATTAGAACTAAAAGTTATATTTTATACAATGAATGATTATAGACTTTTGGTACATTGACGACACGGGCAGTCGAAGCTCCTCCACTTGCAAATTCAGATAACGGTAAATGCTAAGGACGTCAAGTAAGTAAACTTCCCCCTACTTTCATCAAAGTTGAATGTTAATGTGGAATTAATGTGCTTAATTGACATTCGTGTTAATTACGGAATTTTAATGCTTTTGGTCTACCATGTGCAATTATGTGTAGTTAAGGAAATGTTCAAGCATGCACGTTACATGTCATTGCACCATCAAGCATGCATTGGCATCGAAATAGGAAAGTCAAATGTTTTAATGAAAGGAATGTGTCAAAGTGCAATTTTTGTCAAAAATTATGTATCCCAAGTTTTTGAAAGAATGGGTGTACTTCTATGTCATGAAAGATGCGAGTGGGAAATGGGGCGCGGGGGACCGGCGTACCCGAAGGTAATGAGCCGCTTTGCGGTGGAATGAATGTAATGAGCCGCTTTGCGGTGGAATGAAGTGAATGTTAAACCGCTTTGCGGTGGAAATGCGCATGTTAATCTGGTTCCAAATAAGAATTTCCCACTGTTATCTGATTGACTAGAAGTTACATCAAGTGAGCTCACGATGGAAATGAAGTGAAAGTTTTGAAATGTTAAGAGAAAGTTTGGAAAGTTTGAATGTTTTGGAAAGTAAAGTAAATGGGGATACATATATGGAATTTTTAAAAGCATTCATGTCATAAGCATGCATTCATGCATACAGTTTACTTACTGAGCTTTAGCTCGCCCCAATCCCTCCCCACTTTTTTTCAGGTGATAAAAGTTAGATGATCAGAGGAGAGCACTTGGCGGCTGACTCCGACAGTACCCGTTGTCGCCTTAATAAATAAAGTTAAATCCATTCGAGTTATCATCTAAATTTATTTCTTCATTCATTATTATTGATAATGGTTTGGTCGAAGTTATTTTGATTAAGTATGGAACGTATTAGGGGTTAAATTACCTTTTATTTTAATTGTCAATGTTTGATGATGTTTTGGAAAATCTTATACTTGAGGAGTTCGGGAAATGAATGGATTGGTTTTGGAGATGGTGAATGTGATTGTGATGTGATTAATGCTTTGAATTTGTAAAATGGTCTTGATGTCCCTCTACAGGTTGGCTATGTCCAGTTTATAGAGGAGACTCTGCCGAAATTTCTGTAAAATTTTATAATAGATAAATGAATATTTTAATTGTGCAACCGTTTTAAATTCCGCATTTTAATGTTTAAACGATTTATTTCCGCATTAAAAGAAAAAGGGAAGTTAACACCTAGGTTTAAGATTCTTGAACTTGGGGTGTTACATTTTTGGTATCAGAGCTAAGAGTTTTAAAAGCGATTCTGTAGACTTTTAAAATTTATTTGAAAATGGTTCGGGTACTGAGTCACGCCTCAAGTGCTTCTCCCTCGATCATCTGGTAAGTTAATTTTTGTTTAAATTATGAAATGTTAATTGATATGACAATTATTGCAAATTCTTGCATGTTAATGTGTAATGTCGTAAAGTGAAAGGTTAAGAATGTTGTCCGGGAATATGACGAGTATATCTTGGTTATGTAAATGAGGAAGTGAGAAAGTAATGGTTATTAAAAATTTGGGTGCCGTTTATTAGATTTTTTTGTGAAATAAGAAATGGATATGAATGGTATATCGGCACGAGAGTATACAATGTCCAAACGAGAAGTTGAGAAGTCATTGAACTTAGTATTAAGCACTTATTGTGTTTGATCTCGGGACTACCCACTCATTTGATAGTGCAACAGTTATAGGAAAATTGATTTACCACCAAGTTTATATTGTCAACGCCATTTGAAGAATTGTTGAACTAAAGTTATGTATTGAGAAATGTCCCAATCATGGTGAATGGGAAGGAGTAGATGATGGATTTCATAACACTGAACACCCACAAACTTGATGTCATACTAGGAATGGAATGATTATTACGGTATAAGGTTTCAATCATTGGCTACATTAAGGTGGTATTTAAACCTTCAAATGAAACCCTTTTCGCTTTGTTGAAGTAAAGGTGAAACTTTCTATTTCGATATTATCAGTGATGAAGGCTCGTCAATTGATGAATAAGAGTTATTAGGCCTATCTGGTTGCAATAATTGAAGTGTCTAAGGTGAATACTTCTCTCGAATAAATTTCTGCTATTCGAGAATGACTAAAGATGTTCTCAGAAAATCTTTGTGATTTACCGCCTAAAAGAGAAATTGAATTCGTTATCGATTAAGTGCGCAACTCTAGTATCCAAGGTATAATATCGGATGGCTCCTTCGTAACTTAAGAGAGCTCAAAGTGCAACTATAGAATCTCATGGACAAAGGTTTTGTTCGACCTAGCTTTTTGCCATGGGGTGCTCAAGAGCTATACATGAAGAAGAAAGATGATTTTATGAGACTTTGCATAATTGATTTTAGAAATGGAAAAACCAGTTTTATGAAGTTGTGATGAGATGTTGAGATTATGAGTGATATGATTTTATCGAGACTTCTATGAGAAAAATTATGAAATTTGGGATTTAAAGATTTGATTCTTAATTATTGGGAATTAAGGAATGGATATTGTGTTTGAGTAAGTGACTTATTCCTCTATTTTTGAGAGAAATTTATAATGTTGTTTGGTCTTGTAACTAAGAAATTTTGGGATTATGATTTGTGTCATGTATTTATAAGTATGACTAATGGGTGGTCATTTGAGCCAGTTAGTGTATTGAAGGAAGTGAGATATTGATATTGGAAACTATGATTTGAAATTGTTATGTTGAGGAATTAAGAATCGATTTTCTAGGATATCAAGGTATACATGAAGTTATGTGATGACTTGATGCGTATATTGGGAAATGTCAAGTCATATTTTGAAAAGATGAGTGAAGACAAATGTTATGACATTATTGGAAAGAATTTTAATTATTCTTAGGAACTTATTGATTATTAGTGAGAAATGATCACTTGTATTGGAGAATATTATAAATTATAAGGATATGAGATAATACTGTTGATTTATTTTGAATTTGATTGGGAAGATATGTTAAAGATAAGTTGATGACATTATGTTGATTTGTGAATAATATGTTATTGGATATACTACATAGAGAGAATATTCAGGTAATTTCTATCGTTTTGATTATTTTGGTGATATTTGGTGATAAAGAAGTTTTAGAGATGACAAATTATTATGGTTTGGTATGTTTTTAAAGAAATAGTAAAGATTTATTGAAATTTGGAGAGAATTTTCCATGGGCTTACAGAGATTAGTGAAGAGACGTGATGTCATTTGGGTTATTGAATAATGACTTAAGTGATCAGCAAATATTCTTTATACAGAGTTTAGAGGCTATGTTGAGAGCTTGCATTATAGACCTTTGTGATGGTTAGGAAAACCATTTACCGTCTGTTGAATTTACATGTAATATGATTATTGGGATTAGTCAGTTACCATGAATGGGAGATATTGAAAATATTTTATGGTGAGATGCCTTAAAGGAGTAACCACTTATTCAAAGTGAGAAATTGGGGACATGCGATTGAATGTTTGGGATTATGTGAGATAATGATTGTCATAAGGTCAATTGTATATAAAAGGTATAATAGATGATTGTAAGGAATGATGTGATGATGAGAACTGAAGGTGATAATGTATTGAAATTATGAAATAAGTTGACTATCCATGAATAAGTATGTTGTATTTGGTTCTAAGTGGAAATGAATAATGAATCTCAGTCATGGAAAATGAATCAGGATTTCCTCATAATGTGAATGATTCACTGATGTACATTAAGTTTGCATTGATGATACTAAAATATCATATGAGAGATTGTTGGATGAAATTGATGAAAGAAACTTTATCAGGTCCTAGATTCGTACAAGTATTGCAGAAGTAATGCATCTGATCAGAGGAAAGTTTATGATAGTACATACCATGAAATTGTGGAGAGTATTATTGATGGTAGCTTGATTCAAAAATAAGAAATGAAACTTTAGGCAATTGTCCTTGTGGATAGAATTTGTAGAAAATGAGAATAAGACTTCAGAATGATTACTTATTATGGAGTAGTGTGCAGAAAGAGTGACAATGGCAGAATTTAAGATTTATAGAGATTGAGAGATTGGTATATATAAGATTTTCGTGATTTATTGATGTATAAATGTTCATGTGATATATATGATGGTTATTATACTGTGATCTTAAGGAGATTGATATGATTAAATGTTGAGGTCATAGGGTATGGTGACAAGTGGCATGTCACATGATTATCACAAGTTATGGTGAATAGATAGTTAATGAAGGTCACGATTGTCCTATGGAAGAATAGTGTGATGATATGTTTGAACTAATCAATGGTTGGTTTATGACAAGATAGATGAATTTATTTAAAATTTTGGGATGTAGTTGTGGTTACTCATTGTCGGTTGTGCATTAGATGTGAGTAGAGCATATTATTCATTTTGAGATCTCCATGGAATATACATAAATTTGGATTGGTTGAAATCTAAGATGATCATTAGTGTAACTTTTACTTGTTGTGGAGTTGTATCTTTGGGTTAAGTAAACTTGATGAGGAATTCTATATGAATCACAAAAGTTTTATTCATTGGTGATAGGTCAATGATTTATTTATAAAATACTTGGTTAGAGTATTGTTGTTATGATGATTTTGAAAGTATGGATTCTTAAATTAGTACCTTGGCTTTAGTTTTAAGATGAGTGTATGATGCTGAATACTTGATTACAATATATAAGTATGGGTTACATGATTTAAGTTAATCCTCCAATTTTAAAAGAAATGTCAGCATGTTTATAAGGATTTCGTTTGCGAATCTTTCCAGAAAGATTATGTCAAAGTTTTAGTATTTCTACTATATATTTTGGTATGGACGTCAAGTTTCACTAATTCTGGTTTATGAAGTCTTATTTTGGTCAATCTTCTTGATTTTAGTTTTAAGGATGTGATCAATCAATATATATATATATATAAAGGTTTAGGCGTTAGAATCGATCCTATGAAAGGCTGGAAATAGAAAGTAAGTGAACGGATTCATAAGTGGGATAATGTCAGTTGATGGTCTCTTACAACAATAACTATCAAACTTCGATCCATATTGAGTACTATACGATAGGAAATGTAGATTGCCAGTTCATTGGGATGAAGTAGGAGAAAGAAAGTTATTGGGTCCAGAAATAGTACAACAAACAGCAAAAGTTGTTGAAAAGATTCGTCAGCAGATGAAAACTGCACAGAGTAGACAGAAAAGCTATGCGGACAAAAGAAGGAAATTTTTGGAATTCGCCGCAGGCGATATGATTTTTGAAGGTAGCTCCTATGAAAAGTGTAATGAGATTCGGAAAGAAAGAAAAGTTAAGCCTATGTTTTGTCGGCCCCTTTGGAATTCTTGAAATGGGTGGGTGACCTAACTTATCGAGTTGCATTGTCATCAGCGCTATCGGGTGAGCACAATGTTTTTCATGCATCAATGTTGAGAAAGTATATTTCGGATTCCTCCCATAGTTTCAGTTATGAGTCATTAGATCTTTGTGAGGATCTAACTTATGAGAATTACCTATGAAAATCCTAAGGAAAGCCGACAAGGAACTTAGAAGAAAGAAGGTAACGTTAGTTAAGGTTCTTTGGAGGAATTATGCAGTAGAAGAGGCTACTTGAAAACTTAAGGACGAAATGCGTACTAAGTATCCACAAGTTTTGGTAAATTTTAATTTCGAGGACGAAATTTCTTTTTAGGGGGTAAGGAATTGTAAGACCGCTTTTCATTTTTACGTGTATCCTTAAATTTCACGCAATAATTATGTTAATGTTATAAATTTTAAATTTAATGATATTTTTAATGTCAATAATTTGAATTATTTTGCAGTGGAAGGACTTGGACACTGTCTCGATCAATGTACCAATTTGGAAGCTTATAAATTGGTTATTTTAATCATTTACGTGCAATTCTATGTGATTAATTGTTTTATTGCCTAAGCATGTTATTTTCTATTTTTTTTTATGCCAATTTGAATCTTGGGGGGAAAGTTTAGTGTCAATCGAGGGTAAATAGAACTTATAGACTTACTTAAACAAAAGAGGAGATTTGAGGGACTGATTTGCAAA
The DNA here is from genome assembly GCA_963555705.1 of Ligustrum vulgare. NCBI lineage: Eukaryota > Viridiplantae > Streptophyta > Magnoliopsida > Lamiales > Oleaceae > Ligustrum > Ligustrum vulgare. The sequence goes on along the minus strand of OY743172.1, from coordinate 43,554,310 downwards.
TTTCAAAAGATTAAAAACCTTAACCCTAACCTAATTAACCCCTCACTCCGCTCTCTATCTGGTCTCTCTCTAACCTCGCTCTCGGTCTCCGCCTCGCTCTCCCTCTCGCTCTCTCCTTCCTCGCGCAGCCGGCCACCAGCGCCACCACCATCGTGCACCTCCCTCTCACCGTAAGCCCTTTTTTCCCCTTCCCCTCGCACACGAAACCGGACACACACACACGAAAACCGAACGCGCACACGCGGTTTCACACACACCCCCGCTCACACACATACACATACACAATTTCTTATGTTTAATTGTATGTATATATTGATGTATATAGGAATTAATGTAAGTATATATGTATTTTCTTCACAATTTTCAGATTTTAATTTTGTTTGATTTTCGAATTTAACCATAAATTAAGGGTTTAGTGATGTTTATGATTGTGAGTATTGATGTATGAGAATGTATATATTATTGTGTATGTATATATGGAATTGAAGTATATGTATATTTTGTATGTTTCTGTGTGTGTGTAATCAATATATATGTATATATTGATGTATATGTGTAAGTTTGTGTATATATATATATATGTATGTAGGTGTATGTACTTTCCAGAATTTTTATGGAATTAAAAAAAAAAAAAAATTATTTCTTTAGTGAAATTTCTAGCTTAATTGCAGTTGTATTGTAAATTTCAGATTTTTGATTAATGTATATAAATGTATGTATAGATTGTGTTATAAATCTAATTTATGAAAGTGGTAGCTTAGTTAACTATTTGGTTAAAAGTTTGAATTATAATAATAATCTTCTTCAGATTTGAGAATTTCGAATTTATGAAATTATTAATCGTTTAAACATTTACTTTTGGGTTAAAAACTTTATGATTTCCAAATTTAAGAGTTTATCTGGAACTTTAAGTTGGAATTTCAATTTTAGGTTTTATTAATGCAGTTGTTTTGATTAATTTTAGTTAAATTGAGACTTTGATTACAATCTTACGTTCTTATGCATTTTAGGGATTTAGAATGTAATGTTTTGGGAATTGGAAGCATGAAAGACTCTTTCTTGTTTTATGTGCTTTAACCTAAACGTAAGGTCACATTGAAGTTTTAACTTTGGTTAATAGTTTTAAATATGAATTAGAACTAAAAGTTATATTTTATACAATGAATGATTATAGACTTTTGGTACATTGACGACACGGGCAGTCGAAGCTCCTCCACTTGCAAATTCAGATAACGGTAAATGCTAAGGACGTCAAGTAAGTAAACTTCCCCCTACTTTCATCAAAGTTGAATGTTAATGTAGAATTAATGTGCTTAATTGACATTCGTGTTAATTACGGAATTTTAATGCTTTTGGTCTACCATGTGCAATTATGTGTAGTTAAGGAAATGTTCAAGCATGCACGTTACATGTCATTGCACCATCAAGCATGCATTGGCATCGAAATGGGAAAGTCAAATGTTTTAATGAAAGGAATGTGTCAAAGTGCAATTTTTGTCAAAAATTATGTATCCCAAGTTTTTGAAAGAATGGGTGTACTTCTATGTCATGAAAGATGCGAGTGGAAAATGGGGCGCGGGGGATCGGCATACCCGAAGGTAATGAGCCGCTTTGCGGTGGAATGAATGTAATGAGCCGCTTTGCGGTGGAATGAAGTGAATGTTAAACCGCTTTGCGGTGGAAATGCGCATGTTAATCTGGTTCCAAATAAGAATTGCCCACTGTTATCTGATTGACTAGAAGTTACATCAAGTGAGCTCACGATGGAAATGAAGTGAAAGTTTTGAAATGTTAAGAGAAAGTTTGGAAAGTTTGAATGTTTTGGAAAGTAAAGTAAATGGGGATACATATATGGAATTTTTAAAAGCATTCATGTCATAAGCATGCATTCATGCATACAGTTTACTTACTGAGCTTTAGCTCACCCCAATCCCTCCCCACTTTTTTTCAGGTGATGAAAGTTAGATGATCAGAGGAGAGCACTTGGCGGCTGACTCCGACAGTACCCGTTGTCGCCTTAATAAATAAAGTTAAATCCATTCGAGTTATCATCTAAATTTATTTCTTCATTCATTATTATTGATAATGGTTTGGTCGAAGTTATTTTGATTAAGTATGGAACGTATTAGGGGTTAAATTACCTTTTATTTTAATTGTCAATGTTTGATGATGTTTTGGAAAATCTTATACTTGAGGAGTTCGGGAAATGAATGGATTGGTTTTGGAGATGGTGAATGTGATTGTGATGTGATTAATGCTTTGAATTTGTAAAATGGTCTTGATGTCCCTCTACAGGTTGGCTATGTCCAGTTTATAGAGGAGACTCTGCCGAAATTTCTGTAAAATTTTATAATAGATAAATGAATATTTTAATTGTGCAACCGTTTTAAATTCCGCATTTTAATGTTTAAACGATTTATTTCCGCATTAAAAGAAAAAGGGAAGTTAACACCTAGATTTAAGATTCTTGAACTTGGGGTGTTACATAATTAGTATGATTTATTTCTACATTTTTGCATTCAGTACAGTTGGAGTCCTGATGATTAAACTTTTATAATGTCTTTGCAGGTAAAATTCAATTTTGTAGTTTTTGTGATGGTTTGTCATGTGCACAGTTCAAGCTAGGCTTCAGAAGCCAGGGAAGTACTCATCTTTAATGATGATTCGTGTTGAAAATGGTGATAATAGCTCATTTTTGTATGGCTATTGGTTTGCTAGAGATACTGTTGCAATTTAGAGGGATAGTAATCAAATAGGTGAAAAACCTATATTATATATTTTGTTTTAATGTAGGAGAACAAAGTACAATAATTTTTGTAAAGTATTTATTTTGAATAATTGATTTATTTTTATAGCACCCGTGTTTCTTATATTAAAAATTACATATATGTTTGAGAAATTTGTTGGTTATTAGTGGAATTATCTATATTGATTTACAAAAATTAAAAAAAAAATGTTAAAGATCAACGGAAACGCGCAAAGAGTGTTGCCAAAAGTATCAACACAACGCGCAACGAGTGTTGCAAAAAGTATCAACGGCAACGCGCAATGAGTGTTTCCAAAAGTATCTACCGCAACACGCAAAGAACGTTGCTAAAGGGTCTACCGCAACATGCAAAGAACGGTGCTAAAGGTCTACCGCAACACGCAATGAACGTTGCCAAAAGTATAAACGGCAACGCACAATGAATGTTGCCAAAGGTCTACAGAAACGCGCAGTGAATGTTGCCAAAGGTCTACCGCAACGTGCAATTCATCTTTTTGCAACACGCAATGAACGTTGCCGTATCCTTTTCCTCTACGGCAACACTGCGATTTGCAACATGCACATGAACGTTGCAAAAGGCCTACGGCAATATTTTTTGCGCGTTTCCGTAGGCAATTTTTGTTGTAGTGAAGCTTTATAAATTACAGTGGTTGACCGAGTCAAGGGAAATTTAGATGAATAGACAATTTAAGTTCAAATTTACCATTAGGGGATACAAAGATGAGGTGAAAACCAATATTCCTTTGTGAAGAGTGGGAAGAAAATTACTCTTGCCCCTTTTTCACCTAAAGAAGTCCAAGATGATCAACTGAAAATAAAAGGTAAGTTTGAGGGGGAAATGAGAGAGTTGAGACCATGACCTCAGAAAAAGGAAAGGTGGTGAAAAGTGATAAAATGAGAGTCGAGGCCATGATCTCAGAAAAATGAGAGCTTGAGTGTAAGGAGAAAAAGAAAAGAGAGTCCACCTACAAAATGAGTTTTTTTGCACAAAGGTTGATTTACAAGGATCCAATCCTTGCACTTGGCCATACTAACACTAGTCTTGTTAATTTTATTTTGCAGGTACCAAAGTCAAATAATTAACTTAAAACTGGGAAGAAAGTTATTGGCAAATGTGAGCAACCGAGGAAGTTGAAAGAAGACACCAAGCATATGCATGTTCCTCAAGCAAACAAAGTCAGATGACACGTGAAGATTGGACCAGATGTTGATTTGAGGTCAAATCATTTTCAAGAGAAAGGGGATGATGTAATCTAGGATAGGAATTCCAAGACGAGTGAAAATGGGTGAAAGCCGAAATTCAAAACGAAGGATGAAGTTGGCAAATGAAGGCTAGAGTACCACTTTGCGAATGTGCAGGAGTAAAGGCATGCGGCCACGAGTGCATTCTGAAAATAAATGGTTGGAATGTTGGATTTGGAGATTGAGATAACCATGTAGTCTACGTGTTCTGTAACTATGCAGCCACGAGTCTGAAGTGAAACCAGATTTTCGTGAATTTATGCTATTTTCCATTTATATTTCTTAATTTTGTAATTAGAGTTCTAATGCGACTATGATAGGTTTAATTCCATTTTTGCATTACTTAAACATATTTTTCATTCATTGTAAAGAACTTTTGAATCAAATGACATTTTTTTTTAGTTTTCAACTCTTAAGAAAAAGGAGGATTCCGTTTTCTTATTCTTCAAAGAATAACCAAGAACTTATCAAAGATTTCGAATCTTTGTGGCGTTCCAACCCAGAATTCATCAAGGAATTAGACAACCCTTGTGGCGTTCGACAACCTTGAATTTTTCTTCCACATCATCAATTCTTGCGTCGTGAAGATCGGGTCAAGGTCCTATCATCTAAATATTTTCATGTTCTTATTCGTTATTTTCTAAATTTAGATCTTTCCTAAGTTTTTAATTGTTATTCCATTTCTTCGTCGTGTTTCCCAAGAGGAATCACATCACAGCATTTCCTCCCTCTAAAGTGCTTATCAACTCTCTGTGTAGAGTTAGAATTTTTTTCCCAATAAGTCCCAATTCCAACTGCAATCCGAAGCAAAAGATTAGACACCTTCAATAAATAATCACCAAAATATGGGGAAAGAGAAATGACAGGGAAGCCACGACAAGGTGAAGACTATCATTTTTCTGCCATCCCCAACTAGCCATCGCAAGCCACAGGAATCAATTTTCGAACCCCGCAAAATGCTCCTCCATAAATATGAACACTCTCCTTTAACTTCTATGTACATAAAAGGATAGTTAGAAATGTATTTTTTATTGCAAAATATGAGCTAAGAGTGACAATGGATTAACAATGATGCGCCAGGCTTGTTTCGCAATAAGTGCTTGATTGAAGTGGACCATATCCTGAAAGCCTAGACCTATTCTCTTTTAATTTGTACATATTTTCCCAAGACACTCAATACATTTTATCCTTGCCTTTATATTGGCCCATCGGAATGATGATGCAAGCTTTCTAATATCCTCACAGAGGCCGAATGGAAGGCGAAATATGCTCATTGAGTAAGTTGGGATTGCCTGAGCTACTATTTTGTTAAGAATTTATTTGCCTCCAACTGAGAAAACCACATTTGAAGTTTTTACCATATACACTCTTTGACACCTTCAAAAACCTTCTTTTTGCTTTATCAAGGAACAAAAAGATATCTGCTATGATTCTGAATATGCTCCAAATCATATACCTCTTCCAGTGTGTTAGGGTTGAATGTCATAGTCGATTTTAGCATATTAACTTTCTGACCCGATACCCTTTCGTAAATATCAAGTATATTCTTAATTTCCTGGCATTCATCTAGTGAGGCCTGCAAAAGATAATGTTGTCATTAGCAAAAAAAAAATGTGAGGCCCATATCTCAAACAAAAGAAATCACGAATTTTCCTGCTTTCTTCAGCTTTCTGGATTAGTCTAGAAATTCCTCCAACATGAAATAAAAATTGATAAGGTGACAATGGGCATTCATGTCTCAATCCCCTCGACGATGTAAGTTTTTTCACATGTAGAGCCATTGATGATAAATGACATGGTTGTGGTTGAGATATACTCCTTAATGATTCAAATCAACTTTTACGAGAAACATTTGTTCCATAACTGCAAAGATGAATCCTCACTCCACTCTATCGTAAGTTTTACTAATGTCAAGTTTCAAGACCAAGAAAACTTGTTTTTGTGATGTTCTACGCTTTGAAGAATGCATCAATTCAAAGGCGGAAATAATATTGTCTGTAATCAACCGACCCGGAATGAAAGTGCTTTGAAAATGAGAAATAATGTCATTTAGCACTCATTTCATCTTGTTAGCCACAGTTTTTGCTACCACTTTCTAGATAGTATTACATAGACTAATTGGGCGAAACTCTGTCAAGCTTCTAGGTTGTTTAACTTTTGGGATGAGAACGATATGGTATATCATTGATTGATCTGAGGGATCCTTCTCCTTTAAGAACATCCAGATAAAATCTAATAACTGAATCTCGAACAAGGTTCTAATTCCTTTGTTCTTAAAGATTCTGATGACCTATATGATTTTATTCAGTTTTCTAAACCACTTTATTATTATTGTTGTTGTTGTTGTTAATAATAAAGAAGCTAGTAAAACCAACCACCCTTATGTTCTCAATTAACAAAAGACTGCAAAAATATTATATGTACAATTCAGTTACCAACCATCCAATTCATACTTCTATGTCTTGCTTTGACATGCAAATTTCATTCTCTTGTTCAAAACAGTTTTATTTTTTGAAAGGATTCCTAGGCAACTTTTTCCTATTTCTTCGACACACACCATAAAACATCAAAAGCATAAAAATCTCAGTTCACATCATTGGTACAAATTAAAAATTCAAATTTGCATTTTCACCACTACACAATATATGGAAACGATCACCTACCCACGGTGGGTAGGTATTGATATGCTCACTGTCGGTGTGATGCTGACACGTATCCAGTGTTTTAAAATTTCTGAACATATGTCAGTATCACACTCACGATTGGTACATTAGGTAATCGGGACTGATACACAATAATACACTTATTACATCAAACATCAACAATACATAAGTGCTTAGTCATACAACCCACGTCTTGCGCCTTGTATATGCCATTTGATGGTATGCTTCACCATATCTAAAAGAATCTAATATTTTCATGTATTTTCCATATCATAAGAAAAGGATTACATGCATAAAAAAAAAAGAGTTCGCTTGCTCTCATGTACCTTTTTCAAAATTTCAAGGAATTTGGGAGTTTTGGAAGAACTTTGTTGAAAAATGATTGAAAATATTAAAAATAATTGGCTCCATAGAAATGTAGTTGAAAATGAATGTGAGCAAAATTCGAAAAAACTGCATTGTACCAAAGAGGCTCTATCTTTTACAACTTGAACACAAGATCGGCAAAGAATAAAATAGAACATAGAGATAACAATTTTCCCGCGAGACCCGATCCCCGTGGGGACCCGTCCCGAATGGAATGGAAATGGTAATGATTTTATCCCCTTTACGGGGATGGAAATGGAGTCCCCGACCCATCCCCGCCCCATTTATTATTTAAAAATTAAAACTAGTAAAAATTTAAAAATTCAATACATTTTTAAAAATTGTATATTCTTTTAAATTAAGTTGAATGATTCCAACCTACATTATTAACGATAGAGATCGAGATGAGGTCCCCAACCCATACCCGTCCTATTGCCATTACTAATAGAACATAATTGTTGCTAAAAATAATGGTACTAGATCAAGAATACATTAGGTTCAATTCTGGACTGGGTAGCTTTCTCCACATCCCCCCCCCCCCCAACCCACCCCGCTGCCTCTACTCCCCTCAATTCTCGGAACATTTTGGCTAAATACAATTAGCAGATGAAACATTTTGGATCTAGCCCTCCCGGAGTTGGTCGGTTTAGTAGTATTTGGGAAGGTTGTAGTTGCTTATAATGTGGTTAAGGAGATGGAGAATGCGGGTTCCAATAGAGCTATAATGGCCAACTTAATTTAGATTTTTTTTCTTGTAATGAGAAAAAAATAATGTTGTATTTATAAACTTCAAAATGTATATGTCAATATGATATATTACCATTAATCTATCTACTTAATTTAATGTATAAAATTCATTAAATAAGAAATTTTAAAAGATTTTCTCATAATTAAAAAGTAAACGCATTTTTCACTTTTCTGTTTTGAAAAACAATTTTTCAAAATATATAAAGAACGAATTTTCCAATTTCTCAAAACAGACACTCAAAACACAAAACTTAAAAATGAATTTAAAAACTCAAAATTGAAAGCTGAAATACAAAGAAAACGACCCTAAGATATTGATGTGACCCGGACTGAGTGATCAGCCGACCCTGTCAAGAAGATGGGCAACGTCGGATGCCAGTCCACTGTTGTTACAGGTCCACTGTGAGAAAGGGTTCTCATTCCGTTCATATTACCTCGAACCTGTCAACAGGAAAGGGAAACTACATCATGGAGCCCTCTTGTTACAGAATAGAACCTAACCACGAAAAGAAACATATATTGAGTAAAAAAAAGCTATTTATTTTGAAAGTAAAATCTCTCCTTATTTCAAATAAAGTAACTAAGCCTCCATTTGATAAACTTATTTATAAATAAATTTATAAACAACACATTTCCCCAAATCACTTTTCAATCACACATTTTACCTTGAAAATATCTATAAACGACAAACTTTTACCAAACTGAGTCTTGACCAATTAAATAAATTACTTGCAGCTAAACTTGCCCAACTTTTTAAACTTAGCTAAAACATGCTCGATTTGTTGCCAGCAAAGAAACAAGGCTAGTTATGTGCAATGAAAAATTTACCTGGTATATGGGTGCCCTTACTGAATTAGATGTCACCAGAAGTCTTCGCCCATTAGCATCTAATGCCATTTCATGTTTAAACTGAGATGAACTCTCAGGGTCGTAGAATCTACAAAACAAACACATTAGAATACACTACATGTTTGTCACAAGTTATGACAGTTCAAAATTCTTTGGTCGACGTACCAAACTACCTTGCCAGATTATTTCAATTATCAATGTTCAATTTTCTGACATACAGTTCCAAAAATCATTGTCTAGTAATATTAAGATGCACCAACATGGCCGAGAAACAAATTTCCTCACAACACAATGTGCGCGTGTGCTTCGCTGTATAGAAGTGGGAATTCAAAGTAGTATAATTGACGCTACAAAAGAAAAAAATAATAATAAAAAAAAAAAAAAAAAAAAAATCCTACCTGTTGCAATTTCTTGACCAAAGAATTTTGCCTTGGCTTTGCAAGCTCCATTCAATTATCTGTTACACCCAGTATAAAGTTAGATTTACTAAATGCTTAATGCCAATTCGACAGTGGTAGAAGGAAGACCCAATTGCATATTAAAAGAGACTTCAATGTATAATTGATTGTTGCTAAAATTTATTGCCTTTCCATCAGTGCCCAAGCTAAAGATACTAGTCTCATCAGGCCCAAAAAGAACAGAACCAATTGCCAAATCATGAGCAGGCCATCCAGTTACTTGTAGACCAGCAGACATATCTTTCTCTAGTTGAGGAATATATGTATTCTCATAAATCTGAGATTATTAAAGCTGTGATTGATGTGGGAACAATTCCATTCTGTTGAAGACTAAAAAGGATACCGAACATATGAATCATTCCATCAGTTGCAGCAGCTGCTAAAAGCTTTCCATTGTGATTAAAACACAGTGAAGTAATTGCTGGTGGATCTTTACCAAGGGGAAGCACTGCCTTAAATAAAATTGAAAGGAATTAAGGCCTCGTAACTGCTTTATCCAGGAAGATAAAAATGGAACAAGTTTAGATTAAAAGGACTTCTGCATTCGCACAAAAATTTCTGCAACACTCAAACACATACCATGGCCTTCCATGTCCTCATATTCCATACAGTTAATGATGCAAAGCCAAGTTTATCATAATAACTCGTGCCCTGCCTGCAAACATGAAAGGTTTTTATAGCATGACCAGAGCATAATAGATATTGCAGATATGATTTTTCCACTTCGCAAGAGAAATTATAAAGTCGCTATTCATTGGGTCAGCAACTTAATGAATAGCATAATAAGCCACAAAAACACACAATAACAGTCAGAGAATCAGATAACCTAAACAATGGATCCATCATAAGAGCTCCATTGATATACTTGAATACAAGTGCTGCTGAATTTACCTTCTGGATGCTGCCGCAGAAACAAAAATCGGTTCCACGGGGCTGCATTTCAGGTCCAAGATGCTGAATGATAACAATTACAAGGAAAAAACCACAAAAGGGTAAGTGAAACATGAACCATAATTTCATTATTTCCAGGCTAATGCTGGGAAAAGGTTAAGCAAGGAAGGGAGAGGGGCTGAGGGTGAGAGAAAGAGAGAATAAAGAGTAGAAGGAAAAGAAGAACATGAGTATTGAGAACCTTGGGTATAGTTCAGCTGAGTTGAGATCACAAACAACTCGTTTTGCATCAACATTCCATGCTTTAATGCCTCCATCAGCAGTTCCTATGAGTAGCTTTAGTCAAATAAACAATCAAATTCATATCAAAAGTCCACTCTCAATTAATCAAAACATAATTCTATAAATCGCAACAACCAATTATGATCTTTGCATGTAAAATTGTAACAACCGGTTACATACCAAACGATCCGACTTGCAGTCCCACTCAAGAGACATGATCTCTGCTCCACAATAGATGGTTGCATTTTTAGATGCTGGGGCTGATGAATCGTATGTCCATATCCTTCATTAAATTAAACACGTGGAATCAACAAAGGGAAGAGGATCAAAGAGTTCACAACTCTTCTACCATTACTAACTTGGAGTTGAAGTGTGCTACAACTTTATCAAATGTAAGCCTTGGGTTTCTTGGGCGTACATTGCCACCTCATATATACCTGACAGTGCCATCCATAGAAGCACTTGCAATATTGTCTCCAGTTGCAGAAAAGCGACAACATGTGATTGGACTTGTGTGGCCTAGGAATGTGTCCTGCAAATGAAGAATGCTACAAAATTCAGGCGAAAAAATAATAAGCAAGTAATAAAGTAGCAAAAAGGTCTTAAAAAGAGGCAAAATATAGGAATAAGAATATTTCTCAAATACATAAAATTTAAAAACTATTTATGATTTTTAACCAAGAAAACTTTACCTGGAAAACTACTTCCACTTCTGGAAACTTTTCTTCTCCTTGTATATCAGAGCCACATTCTGCAACCCATAATTTATAATCACTATTACAAATTCATTCACCACCCAGCTCGCTCAAGATTTCTCTCCAACAAACTATATTATCAATCAGATCAGCACCTCACAGCAACTCTCGATTGGTTATGGCAATCAAACTCAAGCAACTTCTGTACCTAAATGTCGTAAATCATCCCATGTACATTCTACTTGCTTTTCAAACAATTAAAGGTACTTCTGCCTAACATTGAAAAGTTGATTCTTGATCAAAACATTTTTTAGAAAGATATATAGGTTGATTAACTTCATTGTTATCACAGGAAATTCCCCAAAAAGCCACATCCTATCCCATTTGAAAAAGGAAGCATAAAAAATTATAATCAACTTACGAAACAATAGAGTCACCTCGGAACATTTGGTCGGCATCACTTCTCCTACACTCACCAGGGTGGTTATTAGTATGAGCCCTAGAAGCATGAGATTCTGCAAGCTGAACGTCATCCTGATTCTGGAATGATTCTCTTCCATCTATGAGGGAAGTATCATGGACAAGAACATTATCTGAAAAACGAGATGGAAACATGGCTTCATCTGCAGCACTAGCTACAGAGTGAGAGAAGCTGCCCATTCCACGGCTTCCCACTTCCTTTATTGAAGAAGCACCACTGACGTAAAACACTAAAGTTAGTGAGAATTAGATTCCTGATAGCATTATATATCAACGAAGCTCACCTCCTTGAATTACACAACTGTGCCTCTTTCTCCTCCAACAAACTCTGAAGTTGTGATAACTTGAGATTAAGTTTTTTATTCTCTTTCAGCAGATGGTTCACAGTATTCATTTCAGAACTTATCTTCAATAAAGCAGGGATGCGTAGATAAGCTAAGGATAACATAAAAGGAATCCAACATTTCTGGCAATAATTATGTGTAGAGAAATTAAGACTTCTACATGTTTATAATTTGTCAACAACCTCCTAATGGAAGAAATGAATTAGAAAGACAATAGCCAAATGAAGCACCTGCCTAATATGAAGCTAGATCAAAGTTTCCCCATTAAAGCTAATTCCTTTATTAGTCTCGAAATAACAGCAAGATAATTACATAATTATAAACAAGGAAGGTATTTCTTATAACTTAGGGCCAAGGCATAGCTCAAGAGAATTCCTCTGATCCCCTTTAAATTCTTGGGGAAAATAAAAAGAAAAGGTATTTCATATAACTTCAATAAAGAAAAGAAACCTTGGAAGTGAGTAGAGACGCTCATTAAAACCATTCAAATGTAAACTTCAAAAATGAGTGTTTCAGGTGATTGAAAACTATGTCGAACAGCAATGGTAGAAAAATATTTGCAATCCATGTGGTCAAAGTCGATCCACTTAAGGGGAAATTTTCAGGATAAAATAAACATAAACGAACCCTGACCCTCTTTCTCTTCCTTTCTCCAGTATAGAGGGTTCCAAACAATGCTTAGAACCTTAAGCAGACCAATGCAATGAACATATGTTAAATAAAATTGAATTAAAGGTATCATGCTGTCATAGGCAAGGAAAAACTTGAAATAAATCCGGAATTCTTTAACTGGGGAAAATACTGCCATGACAATATCAAGTCAAACTAACGAAGGAGATGCCACATTAAACGAATAAATGCTATCACTTAGGACCAGAACCATCGGAACGTAAATGAAAATGTAGCTACTATATTGAAGGATATGACTGCCGTTAAAGATCTCACTTAAGAAATTCCTAATAGAGAGGTGCAAGGATTGAAACCACTCCTCTGAAAAGTAAACACGAAACTTTGGATCCAAGTGTGGATTCTGAATGTACGGAATCGCTGCATAAAACATTCGTAAAAAGAAATTGTAAATTCCTTGGGAAAAGAAGAAGAAATCAATCAAATAACAAGGGACAAAAAGACCCACCAAACCATGAACTCCAATTTTGATCTCTCATCAACAAGTCATTCCCAATTATCCCCAAAAACTCCATCACTTTTTCTTTCTTTCCATACTTTATTGCATTAACAATATAATACCGCAGAATAGAATGCTCTAATCTCGACAGTGTAGCAAAGAGCGCAGAATCAGAATGAGAAAAACATCGCTTGAAGAAACTGAGCAAATCAATCAACTTTTCAGCCTCGAATTTGGGGACGTAAACGGAGAAAATCAAATCTAAAATCTTATCGACTTCAAATCCCTTGCCAATATCAGTTCCCAGCTCTTTTACAAAGGATTGAAGAGTTTCCGTAAATCCTCTAAATACCAGAAATTCTCTAACGAGTTCCTCTGCAAATTGCATGTTCTCCATCCGCAGAACTCAAATAATGAAATTTGTTCGGCTCGAAACTTATGGCTTTTAAGGTAAAAATTAGGAGTTTTCAATTTGATTCAAATTTCGGTCGTGGGCACAATTTTTTATTTGTTTTATAAACTCAGAGCCTGCTAATTTGAAAATTTTTTATTTTTATAATTTTTTTTAATTTTTTGATGAATGTGTAGTTTAAAAATATTTGAAAAATAAAAAATTATGGACTTGACTAAGAATGGATGGTTGAGATTGAGTTTGAAAAATTGTGGTAAAAATTTTACCATTACTGAACAAGCTCTGAATTTGCTGCATTCTCCCAATGGACGGTTAAGGCTAAACGCGACGGGGTGCAGGATTCGAATTTTGAAATATTGAATTTGTATCATGTCGCAAGAGGAAATTACCACGATTAATAGTCAGGCCTATCCATAAGCTCTTCACCCTAGCTCTTAAGAGGCACATCCTGCGATTTACCTTCTTCATCAAAGATTCAGGATAAGGTCGATGGGCCCTCAAAATTGGGGTTCAACCTTTGTATTTTTATATAAACTGAATTTGCTTTCGCAAGTACGAATAGAAAATTGGCACTAGCAGGCAGCATCTCCAGTTCCAATGCTAAGTGCAGTGTATTTCGAGTTAATTGTCTCAATCAGTATACAAGTTTCTGATGGATCGTTCAATTTTAAAGTGTTGAATTTAGATCACTAAATTTATGTAAATATTTTCGACTAATCACTGAAGTTTAATATATGAAATTTTGGTCATTAGATTTTGAGTTAATTATCTCAATGATCACTGAATTTATGTATATGTTATCAACTGTTTACTGAACTTTAAAATGTCGAGTTTTGATTACAAAACTTATCAAAATGGTGAACGTTAGCCATTGACTAACTTTCGTAACTAAATTGACGATGTGACAGATAGAATGTACACGTTGTGCCCGTCACTTCAATCGACCAATCACGACATATTAAATTGTTAAGTAAGAAATTTTTAAGAACGTTTTTGATTGGTCACTGAATTTTTAAAAGTATTTTGACTGCTGATTTGATGTATAAAATCGATAATTTGAAAGACATTTAATAATTTTTTAGATCAGTCGTGTCATCTTTACAAGTTCAGTAATCAAAACTCGATTAACTTAAAGTTTGATGAACAATAAAAAACGTTAAAAAGTTTGAGTAAATAATAGATGATCTTTTTAAAGCTTATTTACTTTGTAATTTGGTGTATCGTGATTGATCAGTTGAATGTGACCTGACGCTACATGTACGTTCTGTCTGTCGGTTGTCAATTTTATTACAAATGCAAGTCAATGATTAATGTCCACCATTTTGATAAATTTAGTGATCAAAACTCGATACTTTAAGACTTCAGCAATCAGTCAAAGATATGGACATAAGTTTATTGATTATTAGGACAATTAACCCATAAGTTTAGTAACTAAAAACTCGACATTTTAAAATTCGATGATCAATCGAAGACGTAGTTTAGTTATTCTTGAGATAATTTAATAAAAAGTTCAGTGATCAAAATTCGACAATTTAAAGTGATCAATCGAAAATATGGGCATAAGTTCAATAATCATTAGGACAATTATCTTGTTAACTTCATTGAGATCAATTACAACTTTTTAAAACTCTCTAAAAGTCTCGTATCTTCAATATAGAAAATTTTAAAATTCTTTAAAAATTTAGGTGTATTATATTAAAACTTTTTTGAAGTCGATAAGAGTCTCATGATATTCAAAATGTTAATGACTTTGAAAGATTTTTATGAAATTTTATAAGGTACTAACTTTTAAGCAGATGGTACAAAAATCAATTTTAAAAGTTGTCTTTCATTCTTCCTAACATTTTGGTGGGCTTTGAAAAAAAAAAATTGCACTTTTTATTTAATATTCTGTTTTTTCTTCCTCTTTACGAATCGGCCATGATTAAAAATTTATTATTTTTTTCCCTTTTATCTTTGTTTTATTGAAAATCTTTATTCTCTACCAAAAAAGATTATTTATAATTAAAAATTCTTATGACAATTTTTTTTTCCTTTTTCGTCATTCAGATTTTTTGTGTAAAAGATTAATTTTTTAATAAAAATATTAATTTTTAATAAAAATGTATATTAAAAAATATTTTTGTTCTTAAATTTTTAACATATTGATAAGTTAATTACTTTTTAGATGTAAATGTTTACCTGATGGCTCTATTGACATGTACAAAGCGAGACTAGTTGCTAAAACATTTCATCAAATACTTGGTGTTGATTATCATGACACATTTAGTCCATCTATCAAACATACCATAGTTCTTACTCTTGTTGTTAGTCGTGGGTGGTCTCTTTGTCAACTTGATGTCTACAATATCTTCGATGTTTTCATGGCACAACCATCAAGTTTTTTATCATGACAATCCAACACATGTTTGCAAGTTACACAAAGTTATATCCAGCCTCAATCAAGCCCCACAGGCTTCGTACCATGAGCTAAGACAATTCCTTGTAGCCTATGAGTTGACAAACTCTCTTGTAGACAAATAACTCTTTGTTTTCAAATAATCTAATCAATCTCCTGGTGTATGTTGATGACATAATCATTACTGGATGCATTGCTACAACTCAACGATTTATAGACCATCTTGGCAGAAGATTTTCCATTAAGAATCTTGGTGATTTGACTTACTTTCTTTGTGTTGAAGTTGCAACTATTTCCAATGGGTTATTTCTCTCTCAGCGGAAGTATATCACAGATCTTCTCGCTCGTACAAATATAACTGGGGCCAAACTCGTCACCACTCCACTTGCTATCGAGTAAACACTTACACTGATTTCGAGAACTACATTACCCGATCCTTTTGAATACAGAACAGTGGTTGGTAGTCTCCAAGACTTGTGCCTCACTTGCCTTGATATTGCATATGCTGTTAATAAGTTGTCTCAATTCATGCATCAACCTAGGAATGCCTCAAGCGCTTGCTTCGCTATCTTTTTTGATATAGCTAAGACTGCTACGAGTGCCAACTGCCAAGTTAAGTTGGATTTGCTCCCTATTAACTAAACTTGGCGTTTGTATTCCTACTGCTCTGGTAATCTATTGTGACAATGTTGGAGCAACTTATCTTTGTTCCAGTCCCCTTTTTCATTCACGTATGAAGCATGTTGCGATTAATTATCATTTTATTAAAGATCAAGTACAAAGTGGAACCTCACGTGTCAGCCATGTGTCGTAAGAAGATAAACTAGTTGATGTCGTGACCAAGCCACAACCGTGCAATCACTTTCAACTTTTGATTACCAAGATTGGACTCTATAGGAGCTCCATCTTGAAGGGCATATTAAAAAGAATATTTATTAATTGATATCATTTGCATTGGTGTAAATTTGTAATCATAATTTGTATTGCTGTAAATGTGCAATCATCTAGTCATCTTCCTATTTAGATAATTGTATTGATAGCAAATCACATAGATTAGGTAATTAACTAGTTTTAGGAGATTTGATTGAACAATTTACTTGTATAAACACCCTATCTTTATTCAATGAATTGCTAGCCATTATTTACAGTCTGTACAAAATCCAACTTTCCAAATATGTCATAAAGATTTCATGGCATTGGCACCTTATGTGAAAAATTGTTTTGGACATCTTTCGAAACAGAAGAAGAAACCTCCTGGTTGTCGGAGTTTGCAGTTGTAAGAGAAGCCTCGATATCTTTTCCATCTGAATCTATATATTTGAGGTATTGATCGATGTCTTTAGTATCCGAACTGCCAGCTCTTCTGGGGTACCATCTTCGGGATATTGGCCTCCTCTCACTAATCGCTATGGCTATGTCGTTTGGGAAAAGGTTTCCGAGTACAAAGGCTTGAATAATGGTTGTCGCGAGCAGTGCTGACACCGTGAGTGTAGAGACAGCACAAAGGACGACAGTTAAACTTTTGGTTACTATATTCGTTACCACATTTGTGTACCAGATTGTGGCAATGGCAGCTCCAGTCATTGGGAAAGTATAAGCCCACCATGCCAATGAAAACCTGAATCCTCGGAAGAAATTAACACGAATGACCTGGACGAAGACAGAAGAAAAAGGAAAATTAATATTGTTGTCCAATATGTTCCAATCCTCTTTACCAGATCCATATAAATGCTATGCTTTAGTGTTCGAAAAACTAACCAGTGAGAAATAAAGGAATAAAGCAATAAAGTAGGCAATTCGAGCTCCGTGATCGAAGGATCCTTGGATCCTTGCCCATGCAATAGAGGCAACACTAGGTGCAGCAACAAAGAGAAAGAATACTGGGTGGAGCTCCTTTGGAAGCGTCTCGTTTGTCGGAAGTCTCTGGTAGAGAGTTACAAATAATACGGTGTAATGAGCCAATCCAACAGCGAAGAAAAAAATAGGTCCCTCTTTTAGCCCCATGGATGCACCAAGCAATGCACCGACAAAATTCCCGACGATAGAGAGATGATTCGAGGGGTTCGCCACCTTAGAAAGCCTCCGTTGTCCTCCCGACATCCACTGTCCATATATCTTAAGCTCGAGGCAAAAAATGGGAGTCATAAGAACGTACCACAGAGATGCAGGAAGGTTTTCAGAAACTGACGGTGGAACTCCAAGAGCCAAGAACAAAAGGGCAATCCACGGAGCAAAGAAGAAGTTAACACGTATTGGGTGATAGTACTCGCGAAGAACAGCTTCAAAGTAGAAAATCACTTTTAAACCGTAAATGATAGAGACAATTGCCATAAGAGCAAGAGATATGCACCACAGAACTAGATTTATGTCGGGGCTGACATGGAGAAACTTCGTAGAAGAAGAAGTAGAAAGGGTTTTCCACATAATGGCTTGGCTGCTAACACCAAGACAGATACCAAAAGAAGAGACGGGATAGCGTAGAAGGAATGGCCATTGCTTATCTTCCGGAAGAAGTATTTCTTCAGATGCCTGTAAAGGAGAAATCAACCGTTAAAGTACTCATCATGACTAATCTAATGCATGTGGCTTGCAAATCCGACCATTCAATTGTCAAAGAAATGATGCATATCAAGTTAAACAACGAGATTGATCAATAGAAAACACACACCCGTAGGGTATCCAGTTCCGGTCCCTCCAATGCATCAAAATATCGGTCCACAGGTAGATTTTCGACTTCTACAGGCTTTGGAATCTCAGAATCTTGCTCAGATTCCTGAGGCTTACCACGCAAATTTGATATTTGTCTCTCAAGTTTCCCAGACCATGTCTTGAAAGAGTCGTATCTTTTATCCTTGAGGTCAATCCTAGGATTCTTTGGCCCGAGTTCTGTCATGTTGGGAGATTGTCTACTAGGAAGAGCCACATTAAATGTCAAACCTTTTGGCATCGGCTGAGAATAAAATCTCGTCTTTCTTCCCTGAGCACTTTTCGCTTGGAATGTAGCTTCAGAACTGGGAATATCAGTGCACAAGTTTTTTCCAAAGTTATCTCTGAAAAGAACCTTTTTTGTATCCTGTAAATGATCTTCAATTGGAGAAGATGGCATGCTGATAGAATTAGAATGAATCCTATGATGATACTCAGAAAAATCATTTCGTCCTTTCACAACAGCTTCTTCAATTTCCTTAGATTATTAAATAAATATATAGTAATATATTAGTGAGGCATTGAATTGCACATATAAACCAACACACACACACACACACATATCAATAAGTTAACTCATAGGTAGGTTTGATTCATAGAAACTTGAGGGTACTTTTCACTTTGCCATTCAAGTGCTACTGAAGAATAGCATAGGATTAAGAACTTACTATAACTGAAGAGCTGGGAGAATGGCCATTTGATTTGAATCCATCATTCACATCATCGAGCTCTTTAAAGCTATCGAAGCCAGCCACCTCATTCGAAGCAATAGCTTTGATAAGTGATGGAAGCACATCAGGGGAAACTTCTGTTGACAAGTGGTTTTGTTTGCTACTTTCCATGAAAAGGCAATAGAACCTGTAAATGTACATGTTTCTGTTAGGAAGAATTCCTTCCAGACAATACTACAACAGAAACCTTAAATAGTTTTATGTCAAAATGTAAGAAATCACAAATCCGTTCTTGGCATGCTATCGTGTCTCTCGGGAGAAGTTTAAGTGTCTACTTGGTATAGGTAGTTTTTGGGAATTTTGAATTTTTAGGTGAATGTATGGTTGTAAAGTGTGAAAAGTGATGGGTCCCATAAAAATGTGTGGTTAAAAATAAATTTGTGGGAAAGTTGAAAAAAGCTGATAGGAGCAAACAAGCTCCAAGGATCTGTGCGATTAGTCATCACATCTTGTACAAGAATTTTGATTCCCATTAGACATGAATCAAAATGTAAAACATGGGGACGTGACGATCACATCAGAATTCAATTGTTCACTCAACGATACAGAAAAAAATGATCTGTAAAATAATACTTCAGTCACATATGCTAGTGTCAGTACTGAGAAAATTGCAAACCTGATTGAGTATATGCTATTATTTTTCTACTTAAAACTTCAAACTAGAACAATTCATAACGTGATCTAAACACATTCTACCTTGCCACAATGCAAGATCCAAAATTCTTACCTCAAAGCTCCTCTTCTTGCTGGTTGCTGAAAAAGGACCAAACTAGAAAATCCTGACAGTCCGAGGCTCGGATTTGGACCGAGCACGATAAAAAGTGTAATTATCTATTGAATGAAAAACCGGGATGGTAGTTTATGTTTGGAAACACCTCCCTGTTTTGATAGACAGACACACATTTATTTTGCAGCCACAGGAAGCCATATTACATACATATATATGTACTGATGTTCTCACTACGCAAGTCCACTAAATGTGTAAAAAAAAGTTGTCCCAACATGAAAGTTGTACATCTGGGAATATTTATTAATTATTAAACAAAAAGAGAAACGTTTGGCAGTTAATTAGTAAAGGGTTGGTGACAAATCAACTACAGGTTTGAATATTTTGTCACAGATTAGTTTTGTATAGGTTTGACTATAAACTATTCATTAATGATAAGCAAAGCAACATATATATATATATATAGATAAGAATCAGATCAAATGTTTAGGTTTGGTAATACTGTTTAGTTTATAAATAGATTTATTTATAATTTTGAGGTAAAAAGTAGTGGCTGAAAATTGGAGAGAAAAAATATGTATAATAAAAAAATGATTTTAAAAATTGTGTAGTTTATAAACTGATTACTTTATTTTGTTTACCAAACACTAAGCATCAATAATGCAAAATGTCAATGAATAGACCTCTAACTTCAGCTATAAAAGTACTACACGGCACAAGTCTCTTTACGATTAAGATGCCAGATTAACAAATTTAGAGCACCACTTCAACTTTTCAAACTCAATCTCAACCATCAATTCTTAGTCAAATTCATAGTTTTTTTGATTTTTCAAACATTTTTAAACCACGCATTTATCAAAAAATAAATAAATAACAAAAACTTCTAAAAAATACAAACGGGTCACTTCTCAGCAGGATAGTTTTTTCCTAATAAACAACATTTTTTTTTTTTTTTTGAAAAAACCTAATAAACAACTTGCTAAATGTCAAACGATTAATAAATTATATAAATCGACGATCTCATCAGATGCCAACAAACACATGATATGAACATAAATATTCATAGATGTTTTTTTCGGCTGATAAACAATAAATAAATCAGAGGCCTAATCGGACAAATTCAATAAATAACTCTAGCACAGAATTATCTTTCGGTCAAATTACATAAAGAAAAATTTATAAGACAACTGAAAATCTACATTAAAATAAAAATAAAATTGTCTTACCTCATAAAAGCTGGCTGGCTACAAAAATAAATTAAAAACTGTAATGCGAAACACACACGTAGAGAGTAATATATATTATATTTATATACACAAATATGCATGCATTTGTAGAGAGGGAGAGAGTCAGAGAGAGTTCCCACTTGGCACTTACAGCAAAGATTGTCGATGATGGCTCCTTCATTTTTTTCTCCAACTTGCGAGGGGTGGGTCCATGGCTGAAGAGTGAAGAGGTTTCTGTGGCCACTGGAACAAGAATTCTACTTGCAATAAAACTCACCTTTCAAATTGGATAATTGAAAAGAACTTGTCTTTCAAAAAAGGGGAAAAAACCCCTGTAAAAGGGCCTGTATACAGCCCCCCACTATAGAGTGGGGAATATACAGGCCCCCTCATCACTGTAGAGGAGGGAGGGGAACAGTGAGAGGGCCCGTAAGTCAAGCACCACTCTTCTAAAATACCTAACTCATTAGAGTATCTCCAATTCACGAAGTGAATTGTGACTGACGTAATAATGAAATTGACGGACGTAGAGAATGTAGATAAATTGACGAAAAAATATAAACTTTCATCTCTAATGATGTAGCGCCCCGAGTTCCGTATACCCGATTCACTACGTCATTTTCTGTCTAAATTTTTCGAATAATATTTTTGCGGAAGAAATAATTGAAATTCATTTTTGGCAACATTAAATAAACTGTAATGGCCGCTAAAATTGAAAATATTTATGAAACCATTTGAAATAGTAAATCGAACCATTAATATGGTAAAGAAATTTCCAATATCATAATTTCTCAAATAAATGAACTTCTCTAAATTATTCGATTGTTTGGAAAATACGGAAATCATTAACGTCAAACTTTCAACCGTTCAACGATTATTGCCACCATCATTCATCGCTCGCCACCGTCTCCGAAATCTGCAAAACTGTTAAAAAGTAGGGTGAGTATTTCATGGGGGAAATACTCAGTAGACTCATCGCATATTAATTTAATTTATAAGATGATTAAACACATAAATCCCGGCTCTTTATAAAACGGGCATTGATAGAGCTTCTTTATAAAACTGCTCTTGATAAAACTCATATTGTGCATTACAGCACGGGACATATTTTGCAAATCATAGGCTCTTTGAAAACAACTCTTTGAAAACCATATACTTATAAAAATATTTTAATTATGCCAAGCATAATTTCTTTTGAAAGCATAACATAAGATATGATTGAAATCCTCATAAACATAAATAGACACAAGAACTTTACCGAACTTAGGTGGCAAGAATTCTTATGCAGTAAAATCATAATAACAGTAAGTTTTCATCATAACATAGGATAAGATCGAAATCCTCATAAATATAAGAATTTTACCGAACTTAGGTGGTAAGAATTCTTATGTAGTAAGTATACCAAGCATAATTTTCTGAAATTCATAGGGATCAATTGCATCATAACATAAGATAGGATCGAAATCCTCATAAACATATGCGACAGGAATTTTACCGAACTTAGGTGGCAAATCCTCATAAACATATGGAAACATAGGAATTTTACCGAACTTCGTGGCAAATCCTCATAAACATAGGAGACACAAGAATGTTACCGAACTTAGGTGGCAAGAATTCTTATGTGTAGCGCTACTAAAACTCCGGTCCCCTTAACATATCATAACTTATCATATGGGACCCAAAACAATCTTGGTAGATTGATTTCATAGCAATGATCCAAAAAAACATTTTCGTGAAGCATAGGGTATACTTACTTTTCGTAAAAACATAAAGTATATTTTCTTTTCATAAAAACATACTTACTTTTCATAACAACATAAGGTATATTTACCTTTCATAACAACATACTTGCTTTTCTTAAAAATTGACTTTCACAAGTCACATGACATTCATATGAAATCATAATTTAAATCAATTAATAAGTGCGAGTCTACCTCAAATCCGACGAGTGCAAAGTTGAGCGGGAATGACTTCAATTTCTTTAAATTCTCCGTACGCTTCGTCTTAGCCAATAAGTCACTTTAGTCTATCGAATATATAGTTCAAAATGATAAATTATAATTTGAGGACTAAAATTGATGTTTTGAAAATTGAGGGACTAAAATGAATACTTTTGAAAGTTGAGGGACTAAAATGTAAATCTTTTAAAACTTGAGCTTAAAATCAAATTAGGTAAATCAGCAGGGACTGGATTAAATAGTTTAAAGTGAAAGGGGCTGATTTGAAACTTTTTAAAGCTTAAGGGCTGAAATTGATAAGTTTAAAAGCTGAAAGGACTGAAATAAAACCTTTTTGGAACTTCGGGTTCTGGTTTAAAACATGTTGCAAACTTAGGAACCAAAGTGTAGATTATGAAAATCAAAATATATATTCAGATCTATTCTTTCTCTCACTTCACGATCAGAGAGCCAGGGAGAGAGACGCGACCGGAGAGAAGGCTGCCTCGCCAAAAACCGACGATTTGGCCGGCGAAACACCGGCGCATAGAGGCGGCGAGCTGCGGTCAAGGTGGGATTCTGGTTTGAGGGCTTGGGTGCGAGAAACAAGGGCGAAACCGAAAAGAAATCAAATCTTAGTTCGCGATTTGGGTCTGAAATTCCGGCGAAGGGAGCGGCGATTTGAAGTAAGTATTTGGGCTTGGCTTAATCTGGGTTTTGGGTTTTGATGTTGAGCAGTAGGCAGTGGGTGTTTTGGTGTATCGATTATGGCAGATTGAGGGATTTGATCGTGCAGTGGTGTTGGTGGAAGAGGTGATACAGATTGGTGGTGATTCTGGGGCAGTGACTGAGGTTCGATCGGCAATAGAGGTGGCTGCGAGCCATGGCAGTGAACTGGTTTGGCAGTGATGATCATGGGTTGTGCAGTTAGTGAAAATCTGATGATGATGCTGGTTGATAGTGGTGATGATGATTGATTACAGATTGATGTATATGATGAAGGTTGCGGCTGTGGGTTGTCTTGCAGGTTGATGCCAATACGATGATGATGAAAGTTCATGGCTGAAAAATTGAGTAATGACAGTGATGGTATTGCGGTGTAACTGATTGGTGATGAAGTTGGTGGAAAATGGAGGTGATGGTGGATTGCTCGATTCTTGGTTGAGGCTTGATTCCTTAAAGATGGTGTTGATGGTTGAGTTTTGCGGTGGTGATGTCAGATTGTTTGGCTCAGGTGAGAATACAGTGATGGTTGTATTGTTATAATGATGGAAAATACTGATTGGGTGAAGGTGGTATTGATAATAGCAGCGTTGGTGGATGATGGTTGCTGCTTGATTCGGTGGTGGTGAATTGGCCGTGGCAGTGAGAAGTTTGGGTTGGGTTCTTGGTTGCAGGTTATGGTTGCAGTGAGGTTGGTTACAGCTGCTAGGCTGCAATGAAGTTGGAAGGAGGCTGTTGAAATGGAGTCTGAATGTTGTGTTGGCCATGAATGAGGATGGTGAATTGTTGGTTGTATATGTATAGATTTTATCAGCCTAATTCCTATCTCACGATCTCCCAAACTTTCCAGTCTGTTCTCTCCATGTGGTGATAATGTGTAAAGAGAGGAAGCATATGAAAAAGAAAGAAAAAGAAAGAAAGAAAATGGTTAATGGGGTGGGGAATCATGATGAAGAATATTTGGTGTTTGCTTTGATGGTGGATATCATTGCTGTGAACGTGATGGGAAATTCACGGTAGTGTTTGGTGGAGATATAAGTTGAAAATGAGGTGGAAAGGAGAATAAAGAGAAATGCAAAACGTGGGAAGTAATCAACTGAAAATTAGACTAACTTTGATTAAGAAATGTATTTAAAACAGATATATTTTGGACTGAAAAAATACATTTGAGAAGTAAGTAAATTTTGAGATAAAATTGGATTTCGTATTTAGACTTGAAATAATTTGATAAGGATCATTGGGATATTTTAATAAATTTGGAATTCAAAATGATTTTGAAAATAATATTAAAATAACATAATTTTAGAAATTCGGATTTTAATTTAAAATCGAACAAATTCGATATTTCTTGACTTGGCTAGACGAATCCGTCGCGGCGTTAACTTCAAAACAATGGGTGAAATAGTAGCGACACAATTTTCTAAATATTAAAATAATTATTATAAAATTGCGTAAAAATTCTGGGTCGCTATAATCTTACCCCCTTAAAATAATTTCGTCCTCGAAATTAAAACTTACTTGATCTTATGATTTCTGAATACTTAATCAGAATCTCTTCTTCTTCTTCTCTTATGTAGCATCATTGCTACCATATTTAACCCAACCATATTTAACCCACTGGACTTTGACTAAATGCATCACTTTGTTTTCTTAAGAACATGGACTTTTCTATAGACATATGTGTCTACTCAAAAATTTTTCTGAATCATAAGTGACTGAAAGTTCACTATTCTTTGAATTCCATTTTTATGAACCCAAAACAACATCATGTCTCTTTACTAATTTCTGTAATTCCATAAAAAAATCTCTTCAAGTTTCCATAAATCTTTACTGATATATCAAACCATAATAATTTATCATCTCTAAACTTCTTATCATCGAATATTCCCAAAATAATCAAAACAATTCCCAATCGTATGTAAAAATTTCATCATAT
Source organism: Ligustrum vulgare (assembly GCA_963555705.1). Lineage (NCBI taxonomy): Eukaryota > Viridiplantae > Streptophyta > Magnoliopsida > Lamiales > Oleaceae > Ligustrum > Ligustrum vulgare. The sequence continues at coordinate 43,528,604 of OY743172.1, read as the reverse complement.
CTTGTAGTATTCATGTAACATGTCACTTATCATCGTATCATGTGACCTCAGATATTCGTATATATCTCTAAAATTTCAACAAATCTTTACTGACATATCATATCATAATAATTTTTCCTTTCTTCTTATCATCGAATATTCCCAAAATAATCAAAGAATTACCTGAATATTCTTTCTACATAATATACCCAATAACATATCAACATAATATCATCAACTTATCATTCCAATATTTGTAACCCAAAATTCAGTAAACAAATATCTTCCAAATAACTAAGATTCTTTACTTAAATGTCACCACATTTCCTGCAAAGTATTTCTTTCACTTATACATACTTATGAATTCTGATTCAATACAGTCCTTATTTCTCTTTCACGTATTCCCGTATCATCTCACTATACCTTGATTATTATACCAAAAATATCAGTACCAAAATCCAATAAAATATTCCATATCTCCAATCTTATCATCAAATTTTCTTTTGTCGAGAAAAATAACAGCGCATTAACTCTTGTTCCCACTTTTCATTATACTTTAAATCATACATCAAGTACTCGGTATCAAATACTCATTCTAGTTGAGAGCTAAGATACTAACTTAAAACAGCATCACAAGGATCAGATATGTTATTCTCAAACTTAAGAAACTTCACTAATTTCCCAAATCTGAAATTCAAAATTAAAATTTTCTATTCTCCCAAACTTCAATTCATATCACACTTTATGAACAATACTCTGATTAATCTTATCACCATTAAATAAGACTTCTGTACATCATATAGGATTCCTCATCAAATTTGCTTAACCCAAAGATACAATCCCATAATTAAAAATCACACAACTGATCATCTCAGATTTTCCATTATTGTAGCCCAAATATTTACTCACTTCAAAAGTACAACCAATAATAATTAATCGAACTGCATCACTAAATCTTTAAATAAACCCATATATTATGACTAAAAATGAAAATTCTCAATCGTAGATAATATTTCACCATAATGCAATAAACCATCAAAATGAGATCATCAACTCAATATTATGTATCAATTTCTCAGATTAAAAAAAATCTTGGATTCTACCGTGGTCCCTCTTCTGAACACCATTCCAAAATAAGTCATCACTGTAAAATCTTATCCCTATTTTCCTCAAAATTCATATCCTTATAATACTCTCCAATACAAGTGATCATTCCTTACAAGTGATCAATCCATTCCTAAGAATAATTAAGATTCTTCCCAATAATGCCCTTATACTTGTCTTCACTCGTCTTTCAAAATATAACTTATCATTTACTCAACCTTGCTTATGAACTTGCAATTCTAAACTCAATTCTCTTAGTGATTGCATACCATACTATGCTCTTAATTCCAAATGATAAAATTCTGGACAGAGTCTCCCTTATAATTTGAACTTATCCCAAACCATAAGTATACTTCATAATGCTTCTCATAAAAGTCTCAATAAAATCATATCACTTATAATCTTAACATCTTATCACAACTTCATAACCGGCTTGCTATTTCTCGTTTAATCTAAACGATAGATAATCTGAACATATAATCAAATCCTTTCCGTTGACTTCTCATACTTAGTGCCATGTCTAAAATCAATTATGCAAAGTCCATCTAGGGTTCATCATTTCTAACTCGAGGACAAAAATTATTTAAAAATCATTCTTAAATCATATTATTCCCAATATGCTCAACACTCGTTTTCTTTCTTAAAAAAAAAATTTCTCATAATCATACATTAAAGCATATAAGTTATGACAAAGCATAACAACATCATTATTTTCGAAGAAATACATTCTTATTTCTCATAAATCATAAGTATCCGAAATACTCTTCATTCTTTCTCATAAATCAGTAAAATGAGTATTCGAAATACTGAAATAACTTTAAACATCATAAACTTCTTTACCTTGGAGTTGGTGGAACGAATGATGGCAGTGGCAATCTTCATCAATAAAATTTTATAATGGAAAATATTTCTTGAAAATTCTTTTTTTTTTTTTTTTGAAAATTTTTCCAGTCTACAGAAACGCAGACTAGCTCTGATACCAACTTGTAGCGCCCCGAGTTCCGTATACCCGATTCACTACGTCATTTTCTGTCTAAATTTTTCGAATAATATTTTTGCGGAAGAAATAATTGAAATTCATTTTTGGCAACATTAAATAAACTGTAATGGCCGCTAAAATTGAAAACATTTATGAAACCATTTGAAATAGTAAATCGAACCATTAATATGGTAAAGAAATTTCCAATATCATAATTTCTCAAATAAATGAACTTCTCTAAATTATTCGATTGTTTGGAAAATACGGAAATCATTAACGTCAAACTTTCAACCGTTCAACGATTATTGCCACCATCATTCATCGCTCGCCACCGTCTCCGAAATCTGCAAAACTGTTAAAAAGTAGGGTGAGTATTTCATGGGGGAAATACTCAGTAGACTCATCGTATATTAATTTAATTTATAAGATGATTAAACACATAAATCCCGGCTCTTTATAAAACGGGCATTGATAGAGCTTCTTTATAAAACTGCTCTTGATAAAACTCATATTGTGCATTACAGCACGGGACATATTTTGCAAATCATAGGCTCTTTGAAAACAACTCTTTGAAAACCATATACTTATAAAAATATTTTAATTATGCCAAGCATAATTTCTTTTGAAAGCATAACATAAGATATGATTGAAATCCTCATAAACATAAATAGACACAAGAACTTTACCGAACTTAGGTGGCAAGAATTCTTATGCAGTAAAATCATAATAACAGTAAGTTTTCATCATAACATAGGATAAGATCGAAATCCTCATAAATATAAGAATTTTACCGAACTTAGGTGGTAAGAATTCTTATGTAGTAAGTATACCAAGCATAATTTTCTGAAATTCATAGGGATCAATTGCATCATAACATAAGATAGGATCGAAATCCTCATAAACATATGCGACAGGAATTTTACCGAACTTAGGTGGCAAATCCTCATAAACATATGGAAACATAGGAATTTTACCGAACTTCGTGGCAAATCCTCATAAACATAGGAGACACAAGAATGTTACCGAACTTAGGTGGCAAGAATTCTTATGTGTAGCGCTACTAAAACTCCGGTCCCCTTAACATATCATAACTTATCATATGGGACCCAAAACAATCTTGGTAGATTGATTTCATAGCAATGATCCAAAAAAACATTTTCGTGAAGCATAGGGTATACTTACTTTTCGTAAAAACATAAAGTATATTTTCTTTTCATAAAAACATACTTACTTTTCATAACAACATAAGGTATATTTACCTTTCATAACAACATACTTGCTTTTCTTAAAAATTGACTTTCACAAGTCACATGACATTCATATGAAATCATAATTTAAATCAATTAATAAGTGCGAGTCTACCTCAAATCCGACGAGTGCAAAGTTGAGCGGGAATGACTTCAATTTCTTTAAATTCTCCGTACGCTTCGTCTTAGCCAATAAGTCACTTTAGTCTATCGAATATATAGTTCAAAATGATAAATTATAATTTGAGGACTAAAATTGATGTTTTGAAAATTGAGGGACTAAAATGAATACTTTTGAAAGTTGAGGGACTAAAATGTAAATCTTTTAAAACTTGAGCTTAAAATCAAATTAGGTAAATCAGCAGGGACTGGATTAAATATTTTAAAGTGAAAGGGGCTGATTTGAAACTTTTTAAAGCTTAAGGGCTGAAATTGATAAGTTTAAAAGCTGAAAGGACTGAAATAAAACCTTTTTGGAACTTCGGGTTCTGGTTTAAAACATGTTGCAAACTTAGGAACCAAAGTGTAGATTATGAAAATCAAAATATATATTCAGATCTATTCTTTCTCTCACTTCACGATCAGAGAGCCAGGGAGAGAGACGCGACCGGAGAGAAGGCTGCCTCGCCAAAAACCGACGATTTGGCCGGCGAAACACCGGCGCATAGAGGCGGCGAGCTGCGGTCAAGGTGGGATTCTGGTTTGAGGGCTTGGGTGCGAGAAACAAGGGCGAAACCGAAAAGAAATCAAATCTTAGTTCGCGATTTGGGTCTGAAATTCCGGCGAAGGGAGCGGCGATTTGAAGTAAGTATTTGGGCTTGGCTTAATCTGGGTTTTGGGTTTTGATGTTGAGCAGTAGGCAGTGGGTGTTTTGGTGTATCGATTATGGCAGATTGAGGGATTTGATCGTGCAGTGGTGTTGGTGGAAGAGGTGATACAGATTGGTGGTGATTCTGGGGCAGTGACTGAGGTTCGATCGGCAATAGAGGTGGCTGCGAGCCATGGCAGTGAACTGGTTTGGCAGTGATGATCATGGGTTGTGCAGTTAGTGAAAATCTGATGATGATGCTGGTTGATAGTGGTGATGATGATTGATTACAGATTGATGTATATGATGAAGGTTGCGGCTGTGGGTTGTCTTGCAGGTTGATGCCAATACGATGATGATGAAAGTTCATGGCTGAAAAATTGAGTAATGACAGTGATGGTATTGCGGTGTAACTGATTGGTGATGAAGTTGGTGGAAAATGGAGGTGATGGTGGATTGCTCGATTCTTGGTTGAGGCTTGATTCCTTAAAGATGGTGTTGATGGTTGAGTTTTGCGGTGGTGATGTCAGATTGTTTGGCTCAGGTGAGAATACAGTGATGGTTGTATTGTTATAATGATGGAAAATACTGATTGGGTGAAGGTGGTATTGATAATAGCAGCGTTGGTGGATGATGGTTGCTGCTTGATTCGGTGGTGGTGAATTGGCCGTGGCAGTGAGAAGTTTGGGTTGGGTTCTTGGTTGCAGGTTATGGTTGCAGTGAGGTTGGTTACAGCTGCTAGGCTGCAATGAAGTTGGAAGGAGGCTGTTGAAATGGAGTCTGAATGTTGTGTTGGCCATGAATGAGGATGGTGAATTGTTGGTTGTATATGTATAGATTTTATCAGCCTAATTCCTATCTCACGATCTCCCAAACTTTCCAGTCTGTTCTCTCCATGTGGTGATAATGTGTAAAGAGAGGAAGCATATGAAAAAGAAAGAAAAAGAAAGAAAGAAAATGGTTAATGGGGTGGGGAATCATGATGAAGAATATTTGGTGTTTGCTTTGATGGTGGATATCATTGCTGTGAACGTGATGGGAAATTCACGGTAGTGTTTGGTGGAGATATAAGTTGAAAATGAGGTGGAAAGGAGAATAAAGAGAAATGCAAAACGTGGGAAGTAATCAACTGAAAATTAGACTAACTTTGATTAAGAAATGTATTTAAAACAGATATATTTTGGACTGAAAAAATACATTTGAGAAGTAAGTAAATTTTGAGATAAAATTGGATTTCGTATTTAGACTTGAAATAATTTGATAAGGATCATTGGGATATTTTAATAAATTTGGAATTCAAAATGATTTTGAAAATAATATTAAAATAACATAATTTTAGAAATTCGGATTTTAATTTAAAATCGAACAAATTCGATATTTCTTGACTTGGCTAGACGAATCCGTCGCGGCGTTAACTTCAAAACAATGGGTGAAATAGTAGCGACACAATTTTCTAAATATTAAAATAATTATTATAAAATTGCGTAAAAATTCTGGGTCGCTATAAATGATTCCGTCTACATTTAAATATTATTGATTATGTGTCTTTATTTTTTAAATATAAAAATAGTAATATATATATTCCTTCATTTAGTTGTTTAAGTAATTATAAAATAAAAATAAATACTGACTCATCAGGTCGACAGAACGTCAAGATATGAACGGAGCGCTTGACATTGTCAATTTTTTTCCAACCACATCAACTTAACATTGTAATTGACATTATGCATTGGAGTGATATTTTTAACTCATTCCATCAATTTGACGACATGTCAAGTCCCTTTTCCCAAGTGATTGCGTGCATTGGAGATGCTCTTAGAATTAGCTTCACAAAAGCTCTCACGTGGTGGTGTGTGGGGCCCATACGTAAACTCACAAATCAAGCATTTTAACTTGAATTAATTAGACTCTACATTAATTCCTTTAATCCTTCTTAGATAAATACATTATTTAGAAATTATTTAGAAATATATAGGATTTTATGAGAGAGTGTGTATTTTTTAATTGACCTCGTTAATTATGAAACTTATTATTTAGGGATGTAGTTACCATTTATTTAGGAGATTAAATTAGGGGTGTAATTATATTTAAAATCAACTAATAATATAAAAATTACAATAATTAAATTAGTTTAATAATACGAAAAATCATTTTCTAGATCGGACATGATATTACAAGCTATGTAATTTAATTAAAACCACATACAATTTACCATACCTCAAATTGGTGTTACATGAAATTTAATCGATAAAATCATATACCAGCTTCTAAATTACATCAAATGTAATTTTTTTCTAATATTAAGTAATTGCATGGAATGTAATATTACGAGCAACCCCAGCACTTGTACTATATATTACATTAGTTGTAATATTACATTCAATGATACTACATAACACTCTATGAGGCAAAATTACATGCAAAATAGTCTTTCAATGAGTTTAATTTCACTTTATCTACTATTATAAGCTCTGTAATGTAATTAAAACACCGTCATTTTGTGTTGTTATATAGACTATAATGACAACATGTATTACAATACATTACACAACATATAATATTAGTAGCAACAATATAATATTATATAAAAATGACAGGGATTAATCAGTATACAAATATAGAAGGTGGTAGTCTTCCAAGAAAGGAAACATATGACTAAATTTCAGGATATTTGAGATTTCCTAATTTAATTAGCTAAATAATTGGTAACAATTTTCATTAATAAAAGGATTTTCGGTTAATCTTGTCAATCAAATATTACATCTTCTCTCTTCAAAATTCGGTATTTTTCTAAAGTTATGACAAGAAATTCAGTAATATTACGAATTCAATTACAGTATATTATATTTAGGTAGTTACGTAATTTTCCCATTAAACTTTACATATAATTAGGATCCATTTGGCAGAGCTTTTAAAAAACTTTAAAAATTTTGAAAAATTACTTAAAATCAGTTCGTGTTAGAAAAATTATTAATAAAATTCGATCAATGCGTTAAGTGTTAAGTCAAAAAATTTCAAACAAAACCATCCATGCGGTAAATTTTCAAATTGAATATATTCGGATTCTAAAGAAACTAAGGACAATTACAATATTCAGTATGTCCCCATTGACAACTAGAAAAATATGACCTTCATCTTTCATTGTTTTATATACTATTTATGGTGAAATACCTGGATCATCCAGACTAAAATATTAAATGATAGTGATAACATATAGAAATATTTACCATAACATAAAATCATTAAACTCATTTGAACCTAGATATAATTCAGTGATAAAAATGATTTCTAACGAACTCTTATCTTACACTCTGTTCGGAAACTTGGGCATGATTTCTTTTGTGTTTTTTGTATTTTCTAGATAAAATGTGTAGTTAAAAATTGGAGAGAGAAAATGTGTGTGGTTAAAAAGTGGTTTGGGAAATTGTGTAAAAAAAGCTTATTTATAAGCAACAAAAAAAAAAAAAAACAACAACTTACCGAACAGTCCATTAGACTTCAATATCAAACAACAATTCACTAATGCACCTTCACAAAAGTCACATACAAGTCAAACAAAACATTTTTCTTGAAATTAGTTCAGTACATATTAACACAACAATTGTTGTTTATCGTGCTGACGTGGTATCAAAAAGGAAATACGTGCTGACGTGGATTCAACAAGAAAAGATGCCAACACAGTCATCTCTCAAAAGGTTGACCTCAACTTAAAATGACAGCTGATTTATTTTGATCGAGGTGAATGTTTCCGAGGTGATTTAAGGAACCAACCTCAACTTAAAGAGAGAGGTGATTTTCCAAAACCGAGGTGACTTGAGGCCGAGGTGATTTAAGGAACCGACCTCAACTTAAAGAGAGAGGTGATTTGCCAAAACCGAGGTGATTTGAGGAACCGACCTCAACTTAAAGAGAGAGGTGATTTGCCAAAATCGAGGTGACTTGAGGCCGAGGTGATTTAAGGAACCGACCTCAACTTGAAGAGAGAGGTGATTTGACTAAACCGAGGTGATGTTGACCGAGGTGAATACCGAACGCGGTGAGACTGGCGGCGCTGCTGAAACGTCAAATCAGTCGTATTATGTGTCGGTAATTATGATTGTTTGTAAAATGTCAGTATAATCATATGATGTCATGCTGTCAGCAATGTTATTGGTCATTGTCAGTCACATACTACAGACGTGATATGTTGTAATGATTGTGTTTTGTCTCCTCCGTTACTAAATATAAGGGACATAGATGCTATTCTGGGCAAGAAAAATAAGAAAAAACCTCTCTAAACTCTTGTTATTTGATTTCGCTAATTCGACCTGGCTGTCAGATCGATATTGAACTAGACGTGAATTTACGCAACTTTGATCTCAATTCGCTTTCGATCTGTGGCCTTTTCCTATTTCGTCCAATATTCAAAATTTATTCCAACATTGGTTATCGAATTCGAGAGCTGTATACTTAGATAAATTGTTAAAAAATATACAATTCACCTATCAATTTGGAGAATACTACTTTTATTTGTTGACAAAAAGTGACGTCAACAAATTGGCACTAGAAGGAGGGCCCTTATCCTTGTATTCAGCAATCACATACTCGCTCCTGCATCATAATGAGTAACAGGCAAAATTTGGGAAGTCACCTGGGACAACGTGGTGATGATTTGCAAGGGGATGCTCGTGTGTCAAGGAGGTCCGCCCTTCCGCAACCCCCAGCGGAGGAAAACATGGGAATGGCCCTAGATCAACTTGAGAGGATGCAAAGAGAAATGGAAGAGATGAGGAGAAATCAAGATCGAGGTGGACACCGAGAGGAGCATGAAGTGCAATCTCAACTACAAAGGTCTGATGGACGCTCCCATTTCGAAGAACAACAAACTGGATACTCTTACAACAAAAGGAGTACGGTAGGCGAAAGCACACCTTATGTATGGGGTCAAAAATCGATAGGACCGAATCAAGCGAGAAGGGATGAAAAAGAAGAGGAAAGTAGGGCTGTAAGGACTAAGGAAAATGGGGACAGATCTCCGATGAAGAAAGTAAACCCGAAAAACCAGACTCTTCACTTGGGTCAGCCACCGACTCTTCCATCAAGTAAACCAGATCAAACTGAAGTTGAGCAACTGAAGAAAAGGCTATCTGACTTGGAGGCGAAGCAAGAAGGGTTGGGGTCAACAGAACCATCTACCAAGAGGGCATCACCTTTCACGGAGGTTATATTGTCACAACCTCTGCCTGGAAAAATGAAGATGCCTAATCTCACCGGGTACAATGGGGAGACTGACCCGGTTTCGCATCTGGATCAATACATGTCATGGATGGAGCTTCAAGGGGCAAGCGACACAATAATATGCAGGGCTTTTCCTTTAACTCTTGGGGACCGAGCTCAACGGTGGTTCCGCAATATATCTCCGCACTCCATATCAAGTTGGTCCCAACTAAGTAATCAGTTCTTGAAGCAATTCATGAGGTCAAAAATTCCGACCACACGGAAGGAAAGCTTGGTGACCATCAGACAGAAGAAGGATGAATCACTAAAGAACTACTTGGGCCGCTTTAATAGACAGATCATGGGAATGGAAAGAATATCTGATGACGCGCTTCTGATGGCTGTCCTGTCAGGCCTGCAAACGCACACTCGTTTCTGGTGGTCAGTGTACGAAGATGGACCTCGCACGTACCAGGAGTTTCTTAACAGGGCGAAAATTTTATCAATGCCGAGGAAGCGTCAGGTCCCAAAGGAGGTTGCCAAAATGCCGCTGGGATGTCAGACAAGAAGGAAAGCAAGGATGATAAGAAAGAATTCAAAAGAAATACTTTTTGGAAAAAGAGAGATTACAAGCCTGTTGATAGGTTCCGTCCGTACAATCCTGAACAGAGAGGTGAGCTCGTCCCATTAAATGCGTCAACCGAGGTCATTTTCATGAATGAGAAAGACAAGGGGATAATTCCGCCGGCCAGGCCGATAAAACCCGAGTAACTTGGACTCATCCCGGTATTGCAAGTACCACAGGTCAGTGGGGCACACCATGGACGAATGCCGAAATTTGAGATTCGAAATTGATAAGCTAATAAAGAGGAGAAGCTTACAAGAATATGCTGCTGAACCACGGGATTTAGGAAGACAATTCAAACAACAGGAGAAGTACGCAGTCCACCATGGGGTAGAGCCCCACGGCAAAGACCGGCCTGATGAAATTCGTACAATTGTGAGCGGAAATCAAGTGCAGATAGGGTCAAAGAGGAAAATACGAGAATTCTCCCGAGAAGCTCAAAATAGCTATCAGATATGTAGTCATGCAATCACGCCAGACGATTCAGAGTCTTTCAGTTTCTCTGAGGAAGACTCCAGGGGGGGTACTCCAACCACATTCAGATGCTTTGATGATCACGATGCTGGTGAGCGGGATAAAGATCCATAGAACACTGGTGGATGACGGCAGCGCTATGAATGTGTTATACTGGAAGACCTTTGAAAAAATGGAAATTGACCCGCGTAGCTTTCGGCCGAGGAGGACAAGGATTCAAGGTTTCACGGGTGACTACATCTGCCCAAAAGGAGAAATATCTTTACTCGTGGAACTGGGGACATGATCTTATCAGAGACGCGTAATTGCTAATTTTGTGGTAGTGGACGTCATGACGAACTACAATGGCATATTGGGAAGACCGATCCTCCACGAGCTTAAGGCAGCAGCTTCAATTTATCACTATTGTCTAAAATTCCCTACGCCACACGGAGTGGCTACCATAAGGGGGGATCAAAGGGCAGTGCGGGAGTGCAATTTAGGCTTCACTTCCAACAACGTCCAAATGGCGAAAGGAGGGAGTCCCATTGTGGAATCAAACGAAGAAGAAGAACCAATAACGGACCTGCAAACGCTGGATCCCAGGGGTACTCAGGATAGGGGCCAGTCAGGACCAGTGAAAGAGTTGGATGCTGTGAAAATTGACGACACAAAACCCGATATCGAGTTCAGAATTGGACACGGGTTAAAGGAACCCATCAGGACCGACCTCATCAATTTTTTGAGAAATAACTCAGATGTTTTTGCATGGACTCACTCGGACATGGAAGGGATTGATCCTAAACATGCATGCCACCATCTCCACGTTAATCCTGATTTCAAACCGAAGGTACAAAAGAGGAGGTCGCTTAATCCTGAACGGTATGAAGCGCTGTTAAGGGAGGTGGTGAAACTACTTAGCAATGAATTTATCAGGGAATCTTTCTATCCTGTGTGGGTAGCTAATCCAGTGCTAGTAAAGAAAAATAATGGGACATGGAGGCTGTGCATAGATTTCTCCGATCTGAACAAAGCATGCCCCAAGGATAGTTTCTCCCTCCCCAGAATTGATCAAATGGTGGATGCTACGGCCGGACATCAGCTCCTCAGCTTCATGGACGCTTACTTGGGGTATAACCAAATACCAATGAATGAAGCAGATGAAGAGCATACCTCATTTAAGACTGATCGGGGACTCTATTACTATAAGATGATGCCGTTTGGCTTAAAGAACGCGGGAGCAACGTACCAGCGTTTGGTTAATGAAATGTTTAAGAATCTCATCGGGAAGACAATGGAGGTGTACGTCGATGACATGCTTGTAAAGAGTATCAGAGCTGAAGATCACATTCAGCACCTTGATGAAATGTTCCAAGTACTGCGGACTTATCGGATGAAGTTGAATCCAAAGAAGTGCTCCTTCGGGGTAGGATCAGGGAAAGTTTTGGCTACCTGGTAAACCAGAGGGGTATCGAAGTTAATCCTGATAAAATACAAGCGTTGATGACGATGAGGGAACCGAGGAAAGTCAAAGAGGTGCAAAGTCTGACAAGAAGGATAGCAGCTCTGAGCCATTTTGTATCAAGGTCTACCGATAAATGCCGGCCATTCTTTGATATTATCAGGAACAATAAGGAGTTTGAGGGGACGAAAGAATTCCAGATGGCCTTTGACGAATTGAAGAAGCAATTGGCATCTCCGCCCATCCTTTCGAAACCGTTATCGGGAGAAGTGCTCTCTATATACTTGGCCATTTCAAAACTGGAAATGAGTGTAGTCTTGGTGAGAACTGAGCAGGGAGTTCAATGTCCTGTCTACTATGTCATCCAGGCCCTGCATGACGCCGAACTTCGGTATTCTGAAATGGAAAAACTGGCATATGCTTTGATAATGTCGACTCAAAAATTGAGGCCTTATTTTTTGGAACATCAAGTCGAAGTATTGACAAATTACCCTCTGAGGCAGGTGTTACAAAAACTCGAGATGTCTGGACAGTTATTGAAATGGGCTGTGGAGTTGGGACAGTTCGACCTTGTGTACAAAGCAAGAGCTGCCATCAAAGGGCAAGCCTTGGCTGATTTCGTGGTGGAGCTCACACCAACGGTGCAAAGTTGCTGTGCAGAGGTAGATAGAACCTGGCGGTTATACGTTGACGGTTCATCAGCAGGAAACTGAGCAAGGGCTGGGGTCGTTCTCATCAGCCCAGATAACCAATTCTTCTGTAGCTCTTATCGTTTTGATTTTGAGGCAACCAATAATGACGCTGAATATGAGGCTCTAATTGTAGGGATGGACATGGCTCAAGCGATGGGTGTTGATAGCCTTATCCTACACAGTGATTCCCAACTAATAATCAACCAAATCCAGGGAACGTATGAAGCCAGATGTGAAAAGATGAAGACCTACAGAACAAAGGTTTTAGAAGAGCTGAAGAAGTTTAGGCACATAGAGATTATCCAGATCCCTCGATCGAAAAATAGTCAGGCTGATGCTTTGGCTCGCTTAGCGACAAGCGAAGGAACGTCTGAATTGGAAAGCATATCAATCGAAACCTTGGCGCGATCAGCCTTAAACCCATCACCTTCAGTCGTCCTACAAACCTCTCTGAAGAGGATGTGGAAGGATGAAATTATCCAATACTTACGAGAAGGGACGATGACACTTGATCAAGTGACGGCCACGAGTTTGAGGATCAGATCAGCAAGGTATACTTTAATTGGGGATGACCTATACAAGCGAGGATTCTCCTTACCATTGTTAAAGTGTTTGGATAATGAAGAGGCGGAATATGTGATGAAGGAAATTCAAGAGGGCATTTGCGGGAACCATTCAGGGGGACAAGCGATGGCGTTCAAAATTATTAGGCAGGGGTACTTTTGGCCTACCCTGAAGAAGGACGCGATTGAATTTGTAAAGAGATGCGACAAATGTCAAAGGTTCGCCCCAATAATGAGGTACCCTCCCGAAGAGCTGACTTCGATTATGAGCCCATGGCCGTTTACTAAATGGGGAGTAGATCTGATCGGACCACTGCCAACGGCAAAGGGGGGAAACAGGTTTGCTATAGTTGTAGTGGATTATTTTAAGAAATGGGCAGAAGCTGAACCGTTGGTCAAAATTACGGAGCAGAAGACTACAGACTTTATATGGAAGTCAATCATTTGTAGGTTCGGAATCCCACAATCCATTGTGACAGATAACGGGAAACAGTTCGACAACGAAAGGTTTAAATCTTTTTGTGAAGGACTGGGTATCAGGAAGCATTTCTCCACTTTGAACCATCCTCAATCCAACGGACAAGTTGAAGCGGTGAACAAAATTATCAAGCATAATCTGAAAACCAGACTCGAAAACCTGAAAGGAACGTGGGCGGAAGAACTACCGGGAGTATTGTGGTCCTACCGGACAACCCACAGAACATCAACCAGAGAGACCCCATTCACCTTGGCTTTCAGAACAGAAGCTGTAATCCCAATAGAGGTGGGTATGCCATCATTTCGGGTCATTCACTTCAATGAGAAAAGATAACGATGATGCCCTTACTGCTGAATTGGACCTTGTGGAGGAGAAGCGATTACAAGCACAAGTTAGGAATGCAGTGTACAAGCAAAGGAGCGCGCGGTATTACAATTCCAGGGTGAGGCAGAGAAAGTTCCATATGGGAGATCTAGTGTTAAGAAAGACGACCACGACGCGTGAACCTCTGGGACCGAACTGGGGAGGTCCGTATCGAATCAAGAAGGCCGTAAGCAATGGGTCGTACGAACTAGAGTCACTTGATGGAATCCAGCTTCAACACCCCTGGAATGCAGAACACTTGAAGAAATATTTCCAGTAGAACAGGATGTGGATATTTTTATTTCAACTGAGATATGTAATCAAATAAATGAAAAGTTTATTATTTCAAAGCATGCAAATCTGAATGGATAATTCCAAAATGAAGACCTTAGTTAATGACCCGTAAGTACCTATAAGGCAGGATATCATCAACATTACAAGGCAATCGTCTCAAAGGCGAGAAAGACCTCCTTGAGAGGCAAAACGAAGACCTTCGTTGATGATCCGTAAGTACCTATAAGGCAGGATATCATCAACATTACAAGGCAATCCGTCTCAAAGGCGAGAAAGACCTCCTTGAGAGGCAAAACGAAGACCTTAGTTGATAATCCGTAAGTACCTATAAGGCAGGATATCATCAACATTACAAGACATTCCGTCTTAAAGGTGAGAAAGACCTCCTTGAGAGGCAAAACGAAGACCTTAGTTGATTATCCGTAAGTACCTATAAGGCAGGATATCATCAATATTACAAGGCAATCTGTCTCAAAGGCGAGAAAGACCTCCTTGAGAGGCAAAACGAAGACCTTAGTTGATGATCCGTAAGTACCTATAAGGCAGGATATCATCAACATTACAAGGCAATCCGTCTCAAAGGCGAGAAAGACCTCCTTGAGAGGCAAAACGAAGACCTTAGTTGATGATCCGTAAGTACCTATAAGGCAGGATATCATCAACATTACAAGGCAATCCGCCTCAAAGGCGAGAAAGACCTCCTTGAGAGGCAAAACGAAGACCTTAGTGGATGATCCACAAGTACCTATAAGGCAGGATATCATCAACATTACAAGGCAATCCGTCTCAAAAGCGGGAAAGACCCCCTTGAGAGGCAAAACAAAGACCTTAGTCGATGATCCGTAAGTACCTGTAAGGCAGGATGTCATCAACCTAATAAGGCAATTCATTATGAAGACGAAATAGGTCCCCATGAGAAGTCGAGGTTGGAGATCCACGATCATCGGTGAATGAATACCGAGGTATAAAATGACCGACCTCCATTCAACAAACGAGGTGTTTTGATAATAAATACCGAGGTGATAAATGACCGACCTCCAATTTACAGACGAGGTGTTTTGGTGAATTAATACCGAGGTGGAAAAATGACCGACCTCCATTTTACCAACGAGGCGTTCTGGGTGTGAATGTACCGAGCTTAAGTATTCACCTTGTTTATAATTCACCTCTGCATTTCATATTGAGTGAATTAACGTTTGAAAATTGCTTAAGTATTCACCTCGTTTATAATTAACCTCTGCATTTCATATTGGGTGAATTAACGTTTGAAAATTGCTTAAGTATTCACCTCGTTTATAATTCACCTCTGCATTTCATATTGAGTGAATTAATGTTTGAAAATTGCTTAAGTATTCACCTCGTTTATAATTCACCTATGTATTTCATATTGGGTGAATTAACGTTTGAAAATTGCTTAAGTATTCACCTCGTTTATAATTCACCTCTGTTTGACTTTGAAATACTCAAGGCTAAAATGAAATTCTCTTTTTATTCAAAAGAAACAAGAATAAAAGTTACAAGACAACATTGATCTAAAGATATGTTACTATTCTTCAATGTTGACAACCTTTTCTTGAGTGGGGAGAGTAAGGATTCTTCATCAACCTCGTTAGGCATCAGCTCTAAATACTTTTTGTAGACCAGCTCGAGCTTGTTTTTCAAGAAACTTATATCCACCTCAGGCCGTTTTTCTTCCAGCTCCTCTACTATCTCTTTGAATGTGAGGTAGTAGGTTTCGTCCACCTCATGTTCGTATTCCACTGAATCCTTAAAATTTTTCACGGCCTCCTTGTAGGAACCTTGGACAGCAGCCTCAAGCTCATTTTTCTCCTTCTTCAAGCTGGCTTCAATATTATTGGCTTCGTCCAATTCCTTTAAGAGCCTCTCTTTTGCGACCTGCAGTTGGGTCACATTGTCCTTTAGGGAGGCCACTTCCTCCCTTAGAGGAAGCACTTCGTCCTTAAATTTGGACAATTCATGGTTGGTCTCTTTAAGCTTGGCCATCTCTTCTAAGGCCTCCTTTAGTTTGGCCTCTGCCTCATGTCTGGCTTTCACTTCTACCTCAAACATGTTCCTGACGTCATCGGCTAGCTTCTTGAACCTTCTGGTGTCAGAGGCCGCCTCGCTTAATCTGGATTGAGCCCGGCAGAGATAATTCAAAGCTTGACCAACGTGTGCAGTACTGGTCGCTAATAGGTCGTCCAAAGGCATGTCTTCGCAGAACTTCTCTTGACGAGGTGTCCAAGTCTTGGCCGGAACATCCATGGCCACCTTAGTTTGCAGGGGGACCTTAATTAAGCCCATAGGAGTTAGGTTGGCCGCGGACACAAACTCCCTATAAATTTTGGGGCGAGACCCTTTTAGAGAACTTTCCAGTTCAGCCCTTACGGAATGTACTCCCAAATACGAAGCCCCCTGCAGGTTTGATTGGGAGGACCCAGATTGGTCCCCAGAAGTTTGAGGAGGTGGAATTGGAATATCAGTTTTATCTTTGGCGACCTCAGCTCGTTTAGATTTTTTTTGAACGCGTCAACCGGATCCTCTTTGGGAGGAGGTGAGGCTCTAGCCGCTTGTTTTTGGGATGCTCTCTTGCGAGCCTCAGCCTTGGCGTTTGCAAGTTTCTTCTCCTTCATTGACTCCATCTTCTTTTTACCTTTACGGGCTGACATGAAAAGAAATACAGAAATAAGTGCTCTTAGTATAGACCTCAAAAATACAAAGCGTTGAAAATCTGTAGTGCAATTATCTGAAACTTACACTTTGGAAGTGAAGGATAGTAATCAGATGGATCGATAAAAGAGAGGGTTGATTTGAACAAGCGTTCTTCAGACAGAAGCTCTTTTACCGATCTGTAGCGGTCAGGTTGGTCGGTCATTTTGTGTTGTTATATACACTATAATGACAACATGTATTACAATACATTACACAACATATAATATTAGTAGCAACAATATAATATTACATAAAAATGGCAGGGATTAATCAGTACACAAATATAGAAGGTGGTAGTCTGCCAAGAAAGGAAACATATGACTAAATTTCAGGATATTTGAAATTTCCTAATTTAATTAGCTAAATAATTGGTAACAATTTTCATTAATAAAAGGATTTCCGGTTAATCTTGTCAATCAAATATTACATCTTCTCTCTTCAAAATTCGGTATTTTTCTAAAGTTATGACAAGAAATTCAGTAATATTACGAATAGTTTGAAAATCGGGTATTTTTCAATTACGGTATATTATATTTAGGCAGTTACGTAATTTTCCCATTTAACTTTACATATAATTAGGATCCATTTGGCAGAGCTTTTAAAAAACTTTAAAAATTTTGAAAAATTACTTAAAATCAGTTCGTGTTAGAAAAATTATTAATAAAATTAGATCAATGCGTTAAGTGTTAAGTCAAAAATTTTCAAACAAAACCATCAATGCGGTAAATTTTCAAATTGAATATATTCGGGTTCTAAAGAAACTAAGGATGATTACAATATTCAGTATGTCCCCATTGACAACTAGAAAAATATGACCTTCATCTTTCATTGTTTTATATACTATTTATGGTGAAATACCTGGATCATCCAGACTAAAATATTAAATGATAGTGATAACATATAGAAATATTTACCATAACATAAAATCATTAAACTCATTTGAACCTAGATATAATTCAGTGATAAAAATGATTTATAATGAACTCTTCTTATCTTACACTCTGTTCGGAAACTTGGGCATGATTTCTTTTGTGTTTTTTTGTATTTTCTAGATAAAATGTGTAGTTAAAAATTGGAGAGAGAAAATGTATATGGTTAAAAAGTGGTTTGGGAAATTGGGTAAAAAAAGCTTATTTATAAGCAACAAAAAAAAAAAACAACAACTTACCGAACAGTCCGTTAGACTTCAATATCAAACAACAATTCACTAATGCACCTCCACAAAAGTCACATACAAGTCAAACAAAACATTTTTCTTGAAATTAGTTCAGTACATATTAACACAACAATTGTTGTTTATCGTGCTGACGTGGTTTCAAAAAGGAAAGACGTGCTGACGTGGATTCAACAAGAAAAGATGCCAACACAGTCAGCTCTCAAAAGGTTGACCTCAACTTAAAATGACAGCTGGTTTATTTTGATCGAGGTGAATGTTGCCGAGGTGATTTAAGGAACCAACCTCAACTTAAAGAGAGAGGTGATTTGCCAAAACCGAGGTGACTTGAGGCCGAGGTGATTTAAGGAACCGACCTCAACTTAAAGAGAGAGGTGATTTGACAAAACCGAGGTGACTTGAGGCCGAAGTGATTTGAGGAACCGACCTCAACTTAAAGAGAGAGGTGATTTTCCAAAACCGATGTGACTTGAGGCCGAGGTGATTTAAGAAACCGACCTCAACTTGAAGACAGAGGTGATTTGACTAAACCGAAGTGACTTGAGGCCGAGGTGATGTTGACCGAGGTGAATAACGAACGCGGTGAGACTGGCGGCGCTGCTGAAACGTCAAATAAGCCGTATTATGTATCAGTAATTATGATTGTTTGTAAAATGTCAGTATAATCATATGATGTCATGCTGTCAGTAATGTTATTGGTTATTGTCAGTCACATAATGCAGACGTGATATGTTGTAATGATTGTGTTTTGTCTCCTCCCTTACTATAAGGGCATGTTCTTTTAGATTTAATTTGGAATGTTTTGTGTCAAATCAAGGAATTGAAATTATTTGTTGATTTATTTGTGTTTTTTAGGTAAGATGAAGGGTTAAAAAATGGAAAGAGAAAATTGAATGGTTAAAAAGTGGTATGGGAAATTGTGTAATTTAAATTTTTGTAATGATGACAAATTAAATTGCAAAAGAACACACCCTAAATAAGGGACATAGATGCTATTCTGGGCAAGAAAAATAAGAAAAAACCTCTCCAAACTCTTGTTATTTGATTTCGCTAATTCGACCTGGCTGTCAGATCGGTATCGAACTAGACGTGAATTTACGCAACTTTGATCTCAGTTCGCTTTCGATCTGTGGCCTTTTTCCTATTTCGTGCAATATTCAAACTTTATTCCAACATTGGTTATCGAATTCGAGAGTTGTATAGTTAGATAAATTGTTAAAAAATATACAATTCACCTATCAATTTGGAGAATACTATTACTTTTATTTGTTGACAAAAAGTGACGTCAACAACAATCATTGCATTGATTTGTAAATATTGCACCAAAAAGATGTACTGAATCAGTGCGAGTGAGAGATCACACGTCCAATCTTCTAAAATTGTGCACAAAATTTCATGTACGGTGCAATATGATATGAAAATTCTTACCTCAAAGCTCCTCTTCTTGCTAGTTGGCTTGCTGAAAAAGGACCAAACTAGAAAATCCTGACAATCCGAGGCTCGGATTTGGACCGAGCACGACAAAAGTGTAATTATCTATTGAATGAAAAACCGGGACGGTAGTTAATGTTTGGAAACACCTCCCTGTTTTGATAGAAAGAAAGACATTTATTTTGCAGCCACAGGCAGCTATAGTACATACATATATATATACTGATGTTCTTGGAATCACTACGCAAGTCCACTAAATGTGGGAAAAAAAGCTGTCCCAACATGAAAGTTGTACATCGGGGAATATTTATTTAATATTAAACAAAAAGAGAAACGTTTGGCTGTTAATCAGGAAAGGGTTGGTGACAAATCAACTACAGGTTTGAATATTTTGTCATAGATTAGTTTTGTATAGGTTTGACTATAAATATTCATTAATGTTGAGCAAAGCAACATATATATATATATTGTTGTTACAATATTAATTAATAAATGTAACAACAATCCCCCACTCACTTATTAAAATTAATATATATATAATTTGGTCAATAGACAGATTATTATGCATTATGATAGGTGTGACTCTGCATTGAACCTTTACTAGTGAAATAGTAATCTTTACTCCACAGTTAGTAGTAGTCTCAAAATTGAATTATAACTGGTTAAAGAAAATAAAGAATTGATGCTCACACATAATAATTCAGATGTTAATTTGAGCTTTAATAGCCACCACTTACGGCCATGTGCTAATCCCGGTATTCATGAGTGTATTTCAAGAATATGCCCAATATTCTCATAGATAGCGGCCCCACTCTCATACTCATATAGGTAAAAAATTTCAAGAGTGCACCTGTAATTGTAGCACCCCACTCATAAGAAATACAAATTTTATTAAGAGTTTTTCAAGAAAACTCAACCCTCCATCGTTACAGGATAATGCGCATACACCATAGGGATTGACAAAATAAGTTTGCGCATTCTACTGGCCATCATATAATTCGTTCTTCTCATTGAACCCGGATACAGGATCTCTGGTCACCAGGTTAGGTTTCCTTATAGATGGCTCATGATGACATAGACATTAGTCCCATCTCCCTTGATGTATTCCAGACCCTTTCTCTTACCAAGGCCTTGGTTAATGGATCTGCAAGATTATCACATGATTTAATGTAATTCACATTAATTATCCCATTACTCAAATAGGTACTCACAGTACCGTGTTTTCTTCTTATAGGTTTGGATTTACCGTTATAATAACGGTTATTTACTCTACCAATAGCAGCAGTGCTGTCACAATAAACCAAAATAGGAGGTATTGATTTTTCCCACATTGGAATTTCCTGTAATAAATCTCTCAACCAATTTGTTTCCTCACTAGTTGATGCTAAAGCAATTAGTTCAGCCTCCATAGTAGAGTTAGCAATAATGGTTTATTTTTTAGATTTCCAACAAATAGCAGCATCTCTCAATTTGAAAGTATATCCACTGGTAGATAAAGAATCTCCTGATAGAGTATTCCAATCTGCATCACAAAATCCTTCAACAATAGCAGGATATTTTTTATAAAGTAAGCCATAATTTTTGGTACCAAATAAATATCTCATTACTCTATCAATAGCAGGCCAATGTTCTTTACTTGGTTTACTAGTATACCTGCTAAGTACCTCCACTGCAAATGCAATGTCTGGTCTCGTGCAATCAGTTGCATATCGTAAGCTTCCAATTATGCTAGCATATTCCTTTTGATTTATCACTTTATCTTCCCTATCAACCGGGAATAAGTGTACACTTGAATTGAAAGGAGTAGCAACATACTTGCAATCAACATAATTGTATTTTTTCAAGATTTTGTCAACATATTGTGATTGATCAAGAAAAATACCACTACTTGTTTTAGTAATTCGCATTCCCAAAATAAAATTAGCCTTACCAAGATCTTTCATGTCAAAATGATTTTTGAGCATATTTTTGGCATCATTTATAACATGAATATTAGAGCCAAAAATCAATATGTCATCAGCATATAGACTAATAATAACATGCGAATTTTCCCAAGATTTATAAAATATGCATTTATCACTCTCATTCACTTTATACCCATTTTCAATCATGCAATAATCAAATTTATCATGCCACTGTTTAGGAGTCTGTTTTAAGCCATAGAGGGATTTAGATAGCTTACACACTTTGCCTTCTTCACCTGGTTGTGTAAAACCTTTGTGTTGGTCCATATATATTTCTTCATCAAGATCACCATTTAAAAAAGCAGTTTTAACATCCATTTGATGAATAATTAAATTATGAATAGCAGATATTGCAATTAGCAATCTTATGGATGTTATTCTCGTAACCGGAGAAAATGTATCAAAAAAGTCTAAATCAACTTGTTGTTTGAAACCTTTTGCGTCAAGTCTCGCTTTGTACTTGTCTACACTACCATCCGATTTTAATTTCTTCCTTAGGATCCATTTACACCCAATAGTTTTACAACCTGGTGGTAAATCAACCAATTTCCAAGTTTTATTTGAAATTAGTGATTCCATCTCATCATGTACAGCTTCTTTCCAAAAAAATAGCATCCGGTGATGAAAAAGCTTCTTTCAAAGAAAGTGGTTTTTCTTTGATGTTATAAACCACATAGTCAGGATCAAAATCTTCTTCAATTCTAGCTCTTTTACTCCTTCTAATTTCAAAATTTTCTTCATTTTGCAAACTTTGAGTAGAAAAGTTAGATTCTGAAATATGTTTTTCAATTTGTTGGCCCCCACTATTTTTCGATTTAAAAGGAGATTTTTCTTCATGAAAAATAACATCACCAGACTCGCAAATAATTTTATTTTCAATATCAAAAAATCTATATGCTGTACTATTTTCTACATAACCAATAAAGGCACAAGTGTTAGCTTTAATTCTTAATTTAGGTATTTTAGGAACTGTTAACCTCACAAAGGCTAAGCATCCCCATACTCTAAGATATTTCAAATTTGGATTATGCCCCTTCCATGCCTCAAAAGGTGTAATTTTAGTCTTTTTATGTGGCACTCTATTTAACACATGACAAGCAGTTAAAATCGCTTCACCCCAAAAACTTGAGGGTGCACCAGAATCTAATAGCATAGCATTTGTAAGATCAATCAATGTTCTATTTTTTCTCTCCGCTACACCATTAGAAGCAGGTGAATATGGTGGAGTAGTTTCATGGATTATTCACAATGATTCAACATATGAATTAAATCCAAATGATTCATATTCTCGACCTATATCACTTCAAATACGTTTAATTTTTCTGCTGAATTGATTTTCAACTTCTAGGAGGAATTTTTTGAAATAGTCAAAAGCATCACTTTTATTTTTCAATAAATAAACATAAGTATATTTTGAACAATCATCAATAAAAGTGATAAAATATCTATTTCCTCCACGAGTTAAAATTCTTTCAAATTCACATAAATCAGTATGAATTAATTCTAATAATTCGGTATTTCTTTCAACACTTTTATGAGGTCTTTTTGTAATTTTCACTTGACTGCAAGTCGCACATTTTTCTAAATCATTTTTCACATTGGGAATTAATCCTGAACTACTCATGATTCCCACATATCTTTTATTTATATGACATAAACGAGCATGCCAAAAATTCAGTGAAGAGAGCATATTAACAAAAGTAGAAGCATTTTTATTAGCATTTACAATGTTTAATTTGAACATTCCATCACTAGCATATCCTTTGCCAACAAAAGTACCTTTTTTGGTACTCACATACTGATCAGATTCAATTGTTTGTTTGAAGCCGGTCTTATTCAGAAGATAACCCGACATCAAATTCTTTCTCATGGAAGGTGTATGTAGTACATCTTTTAATGTCAAGACTCTTCCAGAGGTGAATTTGAGTTCAACATCTCCAGTTCCAAGAACCTGTATAGTATGAGAATCTCCAAGCATTACAGACATAGGCTCCTTAAAAGGAGTATAAGTTTTGAACCAATCTTTATCATAGCAAACATGTTTGCTTGCTCCAGAATCAGCCCACCATCCTTCAACACTCTGCACCATATAAATTCCAGTAATCATAGCAACAAATGGTTCTTCGGTAACATTAACTGTGGAACAGGCTCACGTTTCCGGTATCTGCAATTTTTAGCAAGGTGCCCAAATTTTCCACACACAAAGCAAGTTTTGTCTTGTTTATTTTGTGAAGGATGTAATTGGTTCTTATTCCACTTGCTTGAGGTTCCCTTGTTTTGTTTATAAGGTGTTTTCATATTTTTCGTATTAGGCTTCAAAACATCTTTTTTCGAATTCTGGCCAGTAGGTAAATTTTCAGAAATTAAATTTACCTTCGCGGAATGTCCATTATGTTGTTCAATAAGTGCATCTTGTCCACGTGCTTCTTCTTCCATGCAAATGCTTGTGATAAGAGTTTCAAGAGACATCTCCTTCTGCTTGTGGCGCATGTTCTTTTGAAATTCCCTCCAAGATGGTGGAAGCTTGTCAATCATGCCAGCAACAATAAGATTGCCTCCAATTTTAATACCTTCAGATGAGAGCTCGGTAACTATCATTTGAAAATATTGTGCTTGCTCCACCACATATTTTACATCTGCCATTTGACAGCGGAAAAATCGACTTGCTGCATATTTTTTCGCGCCCGCCTCTTCAGTATCATATTTTCTCTGCAAAGCTTTCCAAATCTTCTTGCCAGACGAGAAAGTAGTATCATAGTAATCATAAAAATGATCAGCAAGACAATTTAAAAGATAATTCCGACAGTTATACTCATCTTTTTTGTATTACTCCACTTTTTCATCATGCTCAAGATATTCATCATCGTCCATGCCATCAGTTTTGATTTTTCTTGGATCCTTCTCCGTGAGGACATAATCAACTTTGAGTAGGTTGAGGTAAAAGAGGACTTTACCTTTCCAGAGCTTAAAGTTTACACCCTCGAAGCGAAAAGGCTTGTTGAGATCTCCTACACTTTCATTGGTCTTTTCCACGATTTGATCCATTAATTTGAATCTCCTTAAAATTGTTAGCGATATTGCAATATAAATACAAAATATTACAATAATAATAATGGATACAATAACCGTAACCAATTAGGCTGAGGGGCGGATATCTCGCTTTCTTTAAGGAGATTCAAGCCCTCTGCGGTGTTGGAAAAACATCAATCACCAGTGCAACCAGAAATCTCTGACTTGTCCCCTCCAGGATACAACAGCCAACTTAAATGTTGTGTGGTGAAATTCTTATTTTGCGCTAAAGGATTAACCCAAAGCTCTCTCTTTAAGAACACCCTTCTATTGGCCTAAAAATAAAACTCACAAATATATATATATATATATATATATATATATATAAAAGTAGAAGTGAGGAGAGAGGAGAGAGAGTCATAAATTGCATTTAATGACTCTCTCTCTCCTCACTTTTAATTTTACATATAACAAGTTGTCTACCCTGCGATGCACGGAATATATAATTTTTAAATCATAATTTTGAAAATATTCTGATTCAATCATATCAAATAAAAAACATATTTAATTTTTCCTTATTTTTTAAACATGTCAATTTTTGTCAAAATGATGAAATGATTCAGCATCCGTTTGGTAATAATGTTTTATTTATAAATTTGTTTATTTATGATTTTGAGGTAAAAAGTAGTGACTGGAAATTGGAGAGAGAAAATATGTGTGGTTAAAAAGTTGATAGAAAATAATTAATTATTTTGTAACATGCATATTGAAGAGCCTACTCATTTATTGATACATTAGGAAGTTAAATTTCAATAATTCTATTTATTTATTTTCAAAATATATTAATTCAATTTTTTCCATTTCTAACTTAACAAATTTATATAACATATATTTATTTATTTTAAAATATATTAATCTAAAATTTTCATTTTCAATGTAACACATTTACATAGAAATGATATGACATTTATTTATGTTCAAATATATTAATCAAATTTTTTTCATTTCTTACATAACACATGTTATTGAATTTGAAATTTAAAAAAAAAAAAAAACTAATCAAAATAAAAAATTCTATATGTACACTGAGGGTACCGTGTCACTAAAAATTTGACACTTAATTAAAAATTTTATATAAAATTTCTTTGGACTTTTATTTACGTTTTTCTCTAAAAACTTGCTCACCTTATCACCTATTTTCCTTTTAATATGTTATAATTTTTAATTAACTTTATTTTTTAATATGTTGCTTACATATATTTTATTCAAAATCCAATATATTAATTAATATATTTTATTTTTCCTTTTATTTTTAAACATACCATTTTTTGTCAAAATGATGAAATGATTAAATTTTCTACCAATTTATCATTTGTGGTAAAAAGTTGAAAGCAAATAATTAATTATTTTTGTAATATGCTTATTGAAGAACCTACTCATTTATTAACATATTAGGAAGTAAAACTTCAATGATTTTATTTATTCATTTTCAAAATATATTGATTCAAAATTTTCATTTCTAACTTATCAAATTTATATAGATTGTATTTATTTATTTTCAAATATATTAATCCAAAATTTTCATTTTCAATGTAGCACATTTACATAGATATGACATTTATTTATGTTCAAATATATTAATACAATTTTTTCATTTCCTACATAACACATTTACATACATATCACATTATTTATGTTCAAATATATTAATCCAATTTTTTCATTTCCTATATAACACATTTACATAGATACCACATTATTTATGTTCAAATATATTAATCTAATCTTTTCATTTTCAATGTAACACATCAACACATAGTACATTTATTACAACTCTTACAAATATGTAATAAATAATAATTTTTCCTATAAAAATTTTTATCTTTTCTTTATTTATTTTTATATTTTTTATCTATCTATATATATTATATAAAAACAAAGTAGCCGTCACCAAAAATACACACACTTTCCCGCCTAAAATTACTTGCTAAATTTGGAAAGTTTTTGCCAAAAAAAAAAAAAAAATGATCCATTAAAGTGGAAAAAGAATTTGAACCATTTCAAAATGTAACGATTGAACAATACAAACTCCAAAGTGTAATAATTGCAAATTTGAATTACACTTTTGTGGTAGTTAATTTTTTTAAAAAAAACAAAGAATAGGATGTTTTCAAAGTAAAATCTATCTATCTATCTATAACGCCCCGAGTTCCGTGAAACATGGAACGCTACTTCGTCTCTCTTTAAAATATATATTTAACAAATATTGCGAAAATAAATGAATTTTAAGAAAATCCAAACATCACATTCATTTGAAAAAACTTCAATGGAACTCACATTTAAATAAATTCACTTGAGAAACATTCCAGAAAATTTCCAAAACTCAGATAAATAAACAAGTTCCAAAAATCTCAACTTTCAAAATAATTTAAAAATAACTGTTTGCCATCATTGCCCATCACTCGCCACCGCTTCCGATCTCTGCAAATGTTGTTAAAAACGGAGTGAGCATTTCAAAAGAAATACTCAGTAGACCATCGCCAATAATTAATTTACAAGATAATTGAACACGTAATTATGTAAATAATACAATGACATTCTCTTCTTAATCATAGGCATCATATAGTGAATGCAAATGAACATACTCTTCTCTTATGTGCTAACGCATATAAGTTATGACATGGATAACATCAATTTCTCTTCTGATCTCATAAGAGACCCTCTTGTCTTATCTCATAAGAGATACTCTTGTCTTATGCAATTAAGCATATAATCATGTAAATCCACATAACACATGCAATTATAATATAAATAAATTAGCGGGGGCAAGTCTACCTTAAACTTAACGAGTGTGGTTGAGTGGGAATGACTTAAATCTTTCAAATCTCCGTACGCCTCGTCTAGCCAATAAGTTAAATTCTTCTTTTTGAAATTTATAGTTTAAAAATGATAAATTACAATTTGAGGACTGAAATTGATGATTTGAAAGTTGAGGGACTAAAATGAATACTTTTGAAAGTTGAGGGACTAAAATGAATACTTTTGAAACTTGGGATTTATAAATGTATATATCATTTTTAAATCAATATGAACAAAATTAAAAGACTTTAAAATATGTGGGCTTAAATGATAACTTTTGAAATTTAGGACTGATTAGAAATATTTCAAATCTACAGAGACTCAATTATGAATAACTGAAACCTTGGGACTGATTTAGTAAAGGCTAAAACTTTTGGGATTGAAATTTTTAATATTTAAATTAAAGAGGACTCGAATAACTTAATTTAAAAACATAGTGGCTGAAATAATAAATTTTAAAACTGAAGGGACTGTTTTAAACTATTTTTAAAAATTTGAGGGACTAAAAAGCAAATTCTTCAAAATCATAATATTTATATTTATACATATACATAATATATATATATATATATATATATATATATATATATATATATATATATATATATCTCTCTCTCTCTCAAAATCGGACCAGAGAGAAGAGAGGTGTGATCCACGTCGCCGGCGGCGACCGACGGCGATACAGCCATCGAGTGACGGTGGTGCGGTCGGAAGTTTGGGTGAGGCCAGAGTTTGAGTTTTGGTAGTTTCTTGTGGTGCGAGTGTGAAGACCGATTGAAGCTCAAAGGAATATTTTTCGGTAATAGGTCCTGCAGCGAAGGGGCCTGAGGTCGAGGTAAGTACTTGGATTCGATTCTTCTCAGTTTTGGGTTTTAATTTGAGTTTTGATTTTTGAGTTTGGGTGTGTCTTTGGAGTTGGCTGCATGTGGTGGTGGTGGCGATTGTAGTTTGGGCTGCGAAGAACCGGCGGCCAAGGTAAGTGCTTGGGTTTTTGTTTGGGTGAGGATTTGAGCTGGGTTGGCCGCCTATGGCTGTGGTGCTTGGGTGTAGGCTGTGGGTGTGGTGATGATGAAGATGATTCAATTGGTGTTTGAGTTTGATTTGAATAGGGCAGTGGCGGTGAGAGGTGGTCCGAACTGGTTGTGCGGTGATGGTGTAACGGTTGGCTGCGGTCGAGGTGATGATGACTTGGAGCTGGGCTGATTCGGAAATGGGTGGAAATGGTGTAAGGGAAATGTGAAGATTGATTTTTGATATTGAGTGTTCGAACGTGAAGGTGGTGGTGGCTGCAAGTGACCGTTTGAGGATGTTGGAGGCGTGTGATGCATTGGTATGTTGGCTATTGTAGGTTGTGATCCAGAGGAATTTGGTGATGGTGATGATGATGATGATGTGGTGGTGTTGTGGCTGGCAAGTGGTGGTTTCAATTTTCATTTGGGTGGAGTTGAGGCGCTGATTTGGTTTCCTGTGATTGTGTGGTGGCGAGTTTGGCATGGTTTTGATGGTGATGGTGGCTGCTTGGTCGAAAATGGTTGAGGCAGTGACTGGTTTGGTGGCTGGTTGCTGGCGCTGGTTCGTTGGTCGAGCTTTGGCTGCTTGCTGGAATGAGGCAGCTGAAATGACTGTGTGAGGAGGCTGAAATGGATGCTTGAAATGGAGCTGGGAGGAGGCTGAACTGGAGTTGCACAGGGGCGGTTTGAGTGGTGTGAGAATGCTGAGAGTTGGGTTTGGGAAGGGAAGGTGATATAGAGTTAGGTATGGCATGGTATTGGATTGATGTGGTAGGTGGGTGTTGGTGATGTAGAGTTAGGTATGGGATTGATGATAGGTGGGAGTTGGTGAATGTAGAGTTAGGTATAATTTTGATTAGGATAAAAAACTAAAATTGGACTAACTTTGATTAGGCAATTGATATATTTTGGATTGAAAAATATATTTGAGAATAATACATTTTGAGATAAAAATTAATTTCGTATTTGGACTTAAAATAATTTAATTGAGATATTATAATAAATTTGGAATTTAAAATGATTTTGAAAATAATACTTTGAATAAATAATTAAAATAATATAATTTTAGAAATTCGGAATTTAATTAAAATTGAATGGATTTGAAATTTTCTCGACTTGACTAGACGAATACGTCGCGGCGTTAACTTAAAAAAATGGGTAAGATCGCAGCGGCAGAGTTTTCTAAATTTTAAAATAATTATTAAATGCGTAAAAATTCTTGGTCGCTACACTATCTATATATAAAAACAAAGTAGCCGTCACCAAAAATACACACACACACTTTCCCGCCTAAAATTACTTGCTAAATTTGGAAAGTTTTTGCGAAAAAAAATTAAAAAAAGAAAGAAAAAAAAAGAGACCCATTAAAGTGCAAAAAGAATTGGAACCATTTCAAAATGTAATGATTGAACAATACAAACTCCAAAATGTAATAATTGCAAATTTGAATTACACTTTTGTGGTAGTTAAATTTTTTTTAAATAAAGAATAGGATGTTTTCGAAGTAAAAATTACTAGTTGAAAAATTGAGAGAAAAATGTATGATTAAAAAGTAGTTTAAAAATGTGTTGTTTAAAAATATTTTGTTAAACAGAGATGCTTCGTTCCAATTCAGAAAAAAGACCTTTTGAAATTATTTTTTTATTTTCTTTAAAAAAAAAACAAATGTGTTTTTAATTGTTAAACAAAGATACTTCATTCTTTTTTTTCTTTTTTTTTTTGTGAAAAAATGTGAAAAATTTACATCAAAAACATCATAAATCTAATTTAAAAAATAAATAGAAAATTTTCGATTATAATAAAAATGTATTTAAAATCCGTAATTTAGAAATTTTGTTAAATTTATAAAAAAAGATTATTCAAAAATATTCTATTTAATCATAGTGTAACTAATTTGGTAAACTAATATTAAATTATTTCTAGAAATATATAAAATTATATTATAAAATTTGTTGAAACCATTTAAATAACCCGAAAATATTTTAGTTTAAATAAAGAAAATGTTTTAGTTTAAAGAACTTAAGAATATTCTTTATATTTTGTATTTTTTATAAGTTTCCAATTAGATTATATAGGGGGAAAAAAACTAAATGACTAATTCATAAATTTTCTTCCAAATCAAATAATCTTATAGTTGATTGAATATTATTTTCTTTCAGATCGAAAAATTTCATACTGATTGAATATTTTTTTATATATTTTTTAAAATACAGTGTTCATTTATATTATTCTCGATTTTTTATTATTATTTTTTTATGCAATGACAATGTTTATATTTGGAAAACACTATTAAAAATTCTATAAAATTATAAAATTATATCTAAGCAATACATTAAAAAATGAACTTCATCAAAAATTAAAATATATTTTGTTCGAAATCAAATTAACTAAATTTTTTTTTTCATTGTTATTAAAAATATACTTTGATAGCGTCATATGCAATGACAATTAACGAGAAACTTAATACAAGATAACAAGTAAGAGCAAAGTATAAACATTTTGTCCGTAAAAAGTCACAAAGATCAAATGTAAAAGTTTATTATATACTTTTTTACTTTTCCTTAATATCTCATTCATTTTTAATTATATCATTTACGTTATATAATATTCAGTATTCAGAAAACCTAAAATCGGTTCGATCCAAAAAAGGCAAAATATCAAGGATCGAAGGTTGAATTAGGTCGAACCGATTTTAATTAAAAAAATTAATAATTGTTTCAAACATCACAAATTTTTCTTAAAAAATAAAAAGTAATTTTAGAAATAAAGCAACATTTACTCATTTGGAGATAAAATTAAATACAATATATATATATATATATATATATATATATATATATATATATATATATATATATATATATATATATATATATAAAACAATTATAAATTTATGATTGTTAATTTTATTTATTATATTATGTTATATTTCAAAATAAAATAATTTAAAATATAAAAAATAAGTTAAAAATAACTTATCTAGAAGAAAAAAGTCAAACAAACAAACAAATAATAAATAAAAATAATTTTTAAAAGAAAAACGAAAAATCTCTTAAAGATTAGGATTTCTTAATTTTGATTAGTTTTGTAGATGTTGCATTTCCTATTTTGATTAGTTTTCTCTTTTTTAAAGTTTTAAATTCAATAATATTTTGTATTAAAATATTGTATTATGTTTTTATCCGATAAGATTATATAATTAACATGTTTTCATAAATTTTGATCGAAATAATTATTATAAACATATTCCAGTACATCTCACGGGTGAAAATACTAATTTTTTTTTTTTTATAAAAGTAGAAGTGGGGAGAGAGAGTTATTAAATGCAATTTTCTCTCTAAAATGACTCTCTCTCATGACTTCTACTTTTATATATATAAATATATAATAATAATATAAAGATAAAGATAAAGATATATAAATAAATATAAATAAATAAATAAAAGATAAATATTTTTGTAGGAGAATTTATTATTTATAACATATTTAGTAAGAGTTGTAATAAATGTACTATGTATAAATGTGTTACATTGAAAATGAAAAAATTAGATTAATATATTTAAATATAAATAATGTGATATCTATGTAAATGTGTTATGAAGGAAATGAAAAAATTGGATTGATATATTTGAACGTAAATAAATGTGATATCTATGTAAATGTGTTATGTAAGAAATGAAAAAATTGTATTAATACATTTAAACATAAATAAATGTCATATTATCTATTTAAATGTGCTACATTGAAAATGAAAATTTTGAATTAATATATTTGAAAATAAATAAATATATGTTATATATATCTTTATCTTTATATATATAAAAGTAGAAGTCAGGAGAGAGAGTCTCACTTCTATTTTTATATATAAAAATAAATAAATATAGAAAATATAAATATTTTTGTAAGAGAATTTATTATTTATTATATATTTAGTAAGAGTTGTAATAAATGTACTATGTGTAAATATGTTACATTGAAAAATGAAAAAATTAGATTAATATATTTGAACATAAATAATGTGATATCTATGTAAATGTGTTATGTAGAAAATGAAAAAATTGTATTAATGTATTTAACCATAAATAAATGTCATATCTATGTAAATGTGCTACATTGAAAATGAAAATTTTGGATTAATATATTTGAAAATAAATAAATACATGCTATATAAATTTGTTAACTTAGAAATGAAAATTTTGAATCAATATATTTTGAAAATAAATAAATAAAATCATTGAAGTTTTACTTCCTAATATGTTAATAAATGAACAGGGGCGAAGCCAGCCCACATGAATGGGCTGTGCCATCAATGAAATGAGCTGGACCATCTTCAAAGATTTTTTTTTTTTTTTTTTAAATTTGTGAAGGAATTTCAGTTTTTTTTTTTTAAATGGGGTGGGCCATGGCCCAGGCGGGCCACCCCCTGCATCCGCCCTTGTAAATGAGTAAGTTCTTCAATAAGCATATTACAAAAATAATTAATTATTTGCTATCAACTTTTTACCACAAATGATAAATTGATAGAAAATTTAATCAATTCATCTTTTTGACAAAAAATATTATATTTAAAAAATAAGGAAAAATAAAATATATGTAAACAACATATTAAAAAATAAAGTTAATTAAAAATTATAACATATTAAAAGGAAAATAGTTGATAAAGTGGGCAAATTTTTAGAGAAAAACATAAATAAAAGTCCAAAGAAACTTTATATAAAAAATTTAATTAAGTGTCAAACTTTGAGTGACACGGTACACTCAATGTACATGCAGAATTTTTTATTTTGATTAGTTTTTTTTAAAAATTTCAAATTCAATAACATGTGTTATGTAAGAAATGAAAATTTTGGATTAATATATTTGAATATAAATAAATGTCATATCATATCTATGTAAATGTGTTACATTGAAAATGAAAAAAGAATTAATAAATTTTAAAATAAATAAATATACACTATGTAAATTTGTTAAGTTAGAAATGAAAAAGATTGAATTAATATATTTTGAAAATAAATAAATAAATAAAATTATTGATATTTTATTTCCTGATATGTCAATAAATGAGTAGGCTCTTCAATACACATGTTACAAAAATAATTAATGCTTTTCTATCAACTTTTTAACCACACATATTTTCTCTCTCCAATTTTTAGCCACTACTATTTACCTCATAATCATAAATAAACATGTTTATAAATCGAACATTATTACCAAACGGAGGCTTAATCATTTTATCATTTTGACAAAAATTGACATGTTTAAAAAAAAAAAGAAAAATTAAATATATTGGATTTCAAATAAAATATATGTAAGCAACGCATTAAAAATTATAGTTAATAAAAAAATATAACATATTAAAAGGGAAATAGGTGATGAGGTAGGCAAATTTTCAGAGAAAAACGTAAAAAAAAAATAAAATTAAATGAATGCCAAATTTTGAGTGATGCGGCATACTAGTGTACATTAGCATTTTTTATTTTGAATAGTTTTGTCTTTTTTAAAGTTTTAAATTCAACAACATTTTGCATTGAAATTTTATTTTTTATTTGATATGATTGAATCAAGATATTTTCAAAATTATGATTTAAAATTTATATATTTCGTGTATAACACGGATGGACAACTAGTTTGTTTAACAATAGAAGTTACTTTGAGAAGGAAAACAATCAATTATTACATAAAACAACACTCTCCTTTGTGGTAGGTAAAGTTATTATCCTCGCACAATCATCGATTCGTCAATAAGTAGAATTACTACTTATTTTAGAGAGTGAATTTGTTCAACTCACAAAAGAAAGAAGATTATGGCGACCCTCTTTTGTAAGGGTAAAATATAAATGTATAAAATTGATAAATATAAAAAAAAAAATTATCCATATTATTCTATTCATCGAGAACTTCGATATTAGTATAATCTTGATATATAATTTTTATTATTTCAAAAATGACTTATTTTACAGATAATTAAGCAGTTTAACAATAAAAATAATTAACTTTTAAAATCGTAAAAATTATATAGCAAGAATATACTCATATTGAAACTCTCGATATATAATATAATATAGACTGAAAAAATAAAAAAATTTAATTTTTACAAATTTTAATACATACATTTCACCGACACAAAAGAGGATCACCATTACACTCTATTGTGAAGGTGAACAAATTTACATACTCTATTTTATATCTCATGATAGTTTAAACTTTACTCGTGTTAATTGAAACCGTCAAAAACTTTGTAATATGAAGGAGAGGCTTGGAACGCTAGCATCGGAGCGGGAACAACTGGTTTGCCCTCGCTGCGACTCTACCAACACAAAGTTCTGATATTACAATTACTACAACCTGTCATCAGAGCCTTACCTGTGACTTTGTAAACCTGAAACAAACAGTAGTTCTTCGAGAACTACTAAACCTAAAACAAACTATACAAATTCACCATAAAATTGCAAAAAAATAAAAAGTTCAAAAGTATTAACTAATATAAAACGACCAACAAAATATTATTGTGGAAATTACAGGAAAAACGGTTTTAAAGGATTGAAATTCAAATATAAGAACAAAGTTAAATATATTCACATTTCGGGTTATAAATACATATTTAAAATAATATTAAATTAATACAGTATTATAATTTAAAATCTATAGCGCCAATTTTTTAACTGACTCCCCTAAATATCCGCAATTGAAATATACACGTTCATCAAATCAAAATTATCCAATTTAATAATCAAATAACCGCTCAATCAGAGGTAACATCCCAAAACCCTAAACCCAAACTCAATCACAAGCAACATTGTAGCAACCCGGAACTACTAAAATCGAATTTCCAGCAACCCTCGCTCGCCACAACCTCATATTCCTGACCATCATTGAAGAAAAATAGCGGGTTGATAATGGTGAAAGGCATGAATGCTGACCAGAATGAGTCCGGTAGCAAACAAGGAAAAGAGAGTCCGGCAAGGGGAAGAGCAAGGCGAATACCACGACGACTCCTGGAACTCGTCAATCTTATGATTCAAATCAGGTATTTCGAAATCAGGTATTATATTGAATGTGAACTTGTTTATGTCACTAGTATGGAGATGGTCTACTGACATTGACCTAGAGACAACTCTGTGTATTGTATGGGATTTTAGTATGCTCATGTATGTGACCTGAAACCAACTTTGGGTATGATTCATTTTATGTGACCTCTGTATTTCAAATATGTGACGTGAAAGCTTATTGGTATTTAATGGTGGTGACCTTAATCTAATTTTGATGGCAAAGTTTGATTTTGCATTCTAAAGGCATGCTGCAGAGATTTTTAATATATAAAACTGCATCTTATAAGACATATTGAATCTTGCAGTGTAGAACTTGGGGACACATATTGTGTAATACACTGATGTGTGACTTGAAGATTGCTTGTGTAATAAAATTTTCTATATTGATGTACCTTAATGTGACCCTGATTCTATTGATTTGGAATGCACATATACTGGTGGACTAATGTCCTGACTTACACTATTCGTTAACAGAAATGGAAGTACACTATTCCCGAGGCAGAATGGTTTCCAGGGAAAATTACGTCAAATTTCACAAAGAATGCTCTGACCAACTTCAAATCCAAACTAAGTGATAGTCAAAAAGAGATACTGGCTAACACATGTTTCTCATATCTTGTCGACTTCCATGAGATAGTGCTCCAGACACAATTATTACACTTTTTCTGCTGAGAATGGTTGAACAACTGAACTCGCAGGAGATGTGGTTCCTTATTGCCGGTAGATATGTTAGATATGCTCTGCCCGAGTTCACGCTCGTTACAAGTTTAAGATATGAAGGCCTTGACAACCGGAGGACTCTTGAGAATTTACCTTCCAGGATAAAAGATACATACTTTGGCCATTTGAACACCGTAACGAATGAAGACATCAGAGATGTGTATTTGGGAGTCACAGATGCACCAGATCATGACGTAGTGAGGCTCGGAATTCTGTATTTGATCACATCATATTTTTTGTCTACGTCATACAA
This sequence comes from Ligustrum vulgare, assembly GCA_963555705.1. Classification (NCBI taxonomy): domain Eukaryota; kingdom Viridiplantae; phylum Streptophyta; class Magnoliopsida; order Lamiales; family Oleaceae; genus Ligustrum; species Ligustrum vulgare. The sequence continues at coordinate 43,492,180 of OY743172.1, read as the reverse complement.
GAAGGTGGTTGATGATTGCCTATTTCCCCTGGTCGAAGATTTTGATGTAATGAACATGTTTCCATGGGGGAGGGAAATATTCGAAATATCAATTACTTCGTCATCCTTGAAAAAGAGGAATTTTCATTACCGACTAGGGGTTTTTTTACTTGCCTTTCAAGTATGGATCTATGAGACCGTACCAATATTAAATGGCAGAGTAACCACAAGGATTCGGACCATGTCACCCCGAATCATTAATTGGCGTGCCATAAGATACATGTCTACTCCACCATCGAGGACAAGATATTCTCAGAACCAAATGTAAGTTTTTGAAAGTAATTTTAGTTAGCCTCTTAACAGATAGGGGAGACTATGACAATCAACTTATGGTCTTTTTTACACGTGGCACGTTTCAATGTCCTAATGGTAGTAGAGTTTATCACCTTTTGTAGTATCTATGTGTGTAGGAGGTCACATTATATGTCACCCTAGGCACTAACCAAATATTTTCTGAGGTCACATGTATTGTCAGTCAGGTCACAATTCATGCTTCAATTATTGATATAGGAATGTCAAAATGTCATTCAATTAGTTTAACACCCTTAGCACATATTAGTTCAGCAGGTCACAATGTTGGTTTTCTGAGGTCTCATTTGTTGCAATTCAGTTCACACTTCATGCTTCAATTAGTGATATAGGAATGTCAAAATGTCTTACTATTTTTTATTAACACCCTTAGCACATATACTTCACCAGGTCACAGGCTTGGTTTCCACACGAACTTTACAGCCATGTTTATGTAATTATCTGATCCAACACAATTTTGTTTCCTTCATTCTGGATACAGATTGAATTGTGTGACCTTGATCCTAGTGATCTGGAGATGATGCAACCATACATGACTGGTGTCCAATACCATAAGCCACGTCAACCGTGTGATGACGTAGGTTCAGCTCAAAAACCTATTGCTGATCAACTGATGATTAAATATGATAAATCAGCCCATAAAGATAAAATAAATGATGATGATGATGACTTTGTCGATCCCCCACCTGCACAGCAAAAGTCATCAGGTGTGTTTGAGTCTCCAACAGATCAAGCTGGGGCAGAATTTGATGATGATGCTTTCATGGAACGTCCGAGCCCCGCCTTTGAAGATATAATCCTTAGCGATGACACAAATTCAGAGGAGGGTCCATCTGATAACGTAATTCATTTAGTTTAGACTAACAATTTATTTACCTTTGAAACAAAAACTAATACAAATGTAATATGTGGTATACAGGTGTTTCAGCGTTGGAAGGTAGAATTGAAAGATGAAATTGCTCAGGGGAAGTCACAGAACAAAGATCTGAGTTTGGCTGTGAATGAACTAAAGTCACAAGTTGCGGTCCTACGTTCAGATAGGATCCAAGAACTGCAAGAAATTGTTCAGACACAAAATGTACTGAAGAATGAGATGACAGAGTTAAAGACAAATATTACATTCATGTCAGATTCTGTTTCCGCAATGATATCAAGTGCACTTGAGGCATTTAAAGATAAATTGAGTGACATGCACAAGGATCATGGTAAGCATGATAGCATGGCGTTCGAGGTAACTTCAAATTCATGCTTCTTTTTTGTTTTGGGTCTCAACCTCTTTCTTAATGTTTAACATGCATGTATATTTATTATCTGAGGTCACATGACCATGAAATAACTTTGTGTTCCAGACATGCATTCCACTATTTCTGAGGATATGTTTTTTGGCAGGGAAAAAACCCAGAACAACAATCTGATGCCAAAGGGAAGGGAAAGTGTTTCCTTGAAGAACAGATCCCTGAATATTGTCAGACTCCATCCTTTGATTTAGGGATGAGATTCACCCAAACTCCTGCACCATCTAGTAGACCTGACTTTGTGGTTCCAAATGACGAAATACAAGGAAATCTGGATAAAATAGTAGCTGATGTGGTTCAGGAATCCAAAATTGACAATGAACAGGTATATTTAATACACCGAAGTCACAATGTTATATTTCATTTCCATTTTTACCAAGTTTACCAACCTGTGTCACCGTTTTCACTATTGCATCAAATTTCAGATAACACCCACAAGTGCTCCAACGTCAGGGCTTCCTGTTAAGAGGGCAACAAGACCAACTAGAGAATTGCAATCTCCATTTGTCGCTGGGGAGGGAAAACACAACAAGCAATCTGCAACTGTAATTGTCTTTGAGAAATGTGACCAGAACGCGGATGATGCAGACATCATGGCATTCAAGAATTGGTTCAATAGAGGTTACAAACCAAAGACAAAGTAAGACATAAATTGTAAAGTACTAGATCCAGTTTTTTAACCATATAAGACAGATCTTGTGACCATATCCTCACTTCATTGGCTTTGTAGGAAGAAATTCAACAATGAAGATGATGAGATCTCTCCACCTTTTCAGTTTGGACCAATCCCTGTTGGATACAAAATGTGGTGGCATGCACTTATAGATCCAGATTCATCGCTTTGTAGTACGGTTAGAATCTTTGCACCGTTACACAGTTTCATTTTCTCGCGTCACAAACCAATCATTGCAAGTGAACATTACTTAGTAAGACACTTTGATTCCACTACAAGATGTGCATTGTTTCTATGCTACAACACATGGATGCGTGTTTCTATTACATTCGCCAGGAAGCACGACATGGCCCGAACGTACAGCGTAGATTCACGACAATTGACTCGACTTTCCAGTCATTGATCAAGGATGTGTACCCACTTTTTCTGAAAGACTCATCCACCCTATTGTCCAAGCCTTACCTAACTGACGTTATGAGAGGTGAAAGATTGGACATGAATGCTCCATGGAAAGACGTTGACTTTGTGCTCATGCCGATCTTGCCCACCAACCGTGCACACTGGATGCTCGCAAAGCTCAATATAAGGAAGCATTCGGTATTGATACTTAATTCATGCTCCAGAACCTATAGGCCGAACATAGTGTATGAAGGGATTCAACCTTTCTTGAAGCTCATCCCTGAATTGATGAAACACATTGGCATTTGGAGCAGTGCATCCGACCTGCCTCACAAGGATCTTTTGTGGTTGGAAGCATCTATGGCACATGATATCCCTTAGCAGCAAAATGGATATGGACATGATGTTACATTCCAGATACTGTAAATTTCTATATAGATCTCTATTGATAACACATGTCTATTTTTTTTTATTTAGGCACGATTGTGGCATATTTGTGATTAAGTATGCGCAGTATGTGTTACATAACAAGATCAAGTCAATGCCAAAGGATTTTGACGCTACACATGCACGGATGGACATAGCCGTAACACTTTACAAGCACAGACAAGTAAAAACTAACACATCACGTCCTACAAGGAGAGGAGACATCATTGTCATAGCGGACGACTGATTTTCTGTCTAATAAATTGGTGCAACATTGTATATATAGGCAGCACTTTTTTTCCCCTTTTTTGAAATTAACAGATGCAATGTGATGTAATTACTCTGGATGCATATTAGTTATATTTTGTTATTTTCCTTTTTGGGTCATGTACATTTTCGCTATGTTTTCAGTATGATTCATTCTCCTTAATGCGTCGTGTTCAAAATTACATCGTGTTTCATGTTCCATGTTATTCATACCAGGTCACAACGTATTCATACCAGGTCACACAGCAATCATATTAGGTCACATGATATTAATACCAGGTTTAGTGTTATTACTACAAAGAACAAGGTTTGGACAACATGTTACATATGAGTCATATCAGGTCACATGTTATTCACACTAGGTCACATGTTATTCACAATAGGTATCATGTTATCAAGACTAGGTCACATGTTAAGACTAGGTCACATGTTAAGATTAGGTCACATATTATTAAGGCTAGGTCACATGTTAAGACTAGGTCACATATGGTACTAGAGCAGGGCAAATATAACTCATTCGAGTGCACGTGTGCTTCATAACAGGTCACATGTTGTGAACATTAGGTCACATGTTATTCACACTAGGTCACATGTTATTCACAGTAGGTCACATGTTATCAAGACTAGGTCACATGTTAAGAATATGTCACATGTTATTCACACTAGGTCACATGTTAATAAGACTAGGACACATGTAAAGACTAGGTCACAAGTTATTAAAGCAGGGCAAATATAACTCATTCGAGGGCCTGTTCTTCATAACAGGTCACATGTTATTCACACTAGGTCATATGTTAAGAATCCTAGGACACATGTTGATAAGACTAGGTCACATGTTGTTTACGCCAGATCACATAGTACACAAATCACCTAACGAGTCAATAAAAAAATTGGCAATTATTACTCATAACATGTCACCTGATATTCATACAACGCAACATTGTTCTTACAATAGTGTACATATTACCTATTCGAGGTCACGTGTGCTTCATACCAGGTCACATGTTATTCACACTATGTTACATGTTATTCACACTAGGTCACATGTTATTAACACTGTGTCACATGTAATTGATGCCAGGTCACATAGTACTCAAATCACATAAAAAGTTCATTATGCAACTCATTGTAAAACCAATTAAAAAATAATTATCCTGCAATTACATCCACAAGTGGGAATTACAAATTCTAAAACTATGAAGCTATCAAGTAAATGGGAATTACAGATTCTAAAATTATGAAGGTATCAATTCATTTACTGATGGGAGCCAAGATTGTGCAAGAACGCCTATTGTGACATGTGCTTCCACAACGCCCACACTTCATTGATTGCCTCTTTTCCAACACTGATCTTTTTCTCTTCTCAGTTGGTCTTCCCGAGCTTCTTTTTTGGTTTTGAGGTAATACTACAATTTCTTATAATTCATATGGAACTTTCCATTCATTCGGATTACCAACCGGGAATACAGATTCCTGATATGCGGCCTTACGTGCAACGGTTGTGTAATAGTACGAACAGTATTCGTAAGGATCCCTTTTCGTGAAAGCAATAACAGCTAGTGCATGTGGACACGGTAATAGGTCAACTTGAAACATCCTACATGTACATGTCCTTTGTTCAATGTCAACGGCAAATGACGAGCTATCATCTCTAACAGAAAAGAGTGTATGATTTGTTGATGATACCTGCATCAAGTTATCATTACTCAGATTTCACATAACATTTGAAATTATCAAAGTCACGCAAATGGTCAAATTTTTATTGCATACCTTTAATCGCAGCACTCCTACGCTGCATTTTCTCATTAACTTTTCGTACTTGTTTGATAGCTTTGTGAAAGTTCCATGTGCAATGTCCCTATTCTTGCAGAACCAATCCTGGATTGTTTGCCTCAAAGATTCTAATAATCCCACAATAGGATAGTTCTTAGCTGATTTTGTCACTGCATTAACTGACTCTACAATGTTTGACGTCATTGTCGAAAATCTGTTCGCCGGCATGTGGTATCGTGACCACCTTTCATATCCTACGTCCTTCTAAATAAATAGCACAAATAAAACAACATTAGTGCAATACTCTTGTGACATGATCATGTTCAAATATTTGTACAATGTTTATGGACTTACCAAATAACCCCTTATGTATCTACTAATTGAGTCCAGGTGGAGCATGTGATACTCAAACTCAGCTAGGGTGTATTCGCGAACTGCCGAATTGAAAGTTTGTGTGATATTGTGACCTGATTTTCCATAATGTTTCTTCAGGTTCTGCAAGAGGTGATAAGAACATATACCATGACATGTTCCAGGGTAGATATTTTCAATAGCATTCCTGATACTTTCATGCCGATCTGACACAAAACACAACCTTTCCCTACTGCCCTACGCCCTCTTAAACTGTTCAAAGAACCATCCTCAAGATTTGTCATTCTCATTATCCCCAATACCAAAGGAAAGCAAAAAAATTCTATTGTTGGCATCCTGAGTACATGCCGTGAATAGAGTACCCCCATAGTGTCCGTTAAGATATGTGCTATCAACAACAACAAATGGCCTACAATTCATCCATCCACGAATTGATGCACCAAATGCCATAAAGCAGTACTCAAATCGATTTTGACTGTCAATCTTCATCCCCATGACGGAGCAAGGATTTGAAGTTTCCAATACATGCAAAAAACTCGGCACTTGTTG